>JAOQGH010000007.1:7952839-8000806 GCA_025769975.1 Gallinago jamesoni | reverse complement strand
GCATAGCTGAACCAGGAAGACTGGCAGTAGTGGAGGTTGGGCTACTTTCCTTCTCTGAGGTTGGCTGGAATAAAATGAAATTTGTGCAAATAATGGTTTCTCTTGCCTAGGTTGCAATGATTCAGTTGTACTTTGGCTATGCCAACCAGTGGCCGATTTAGGCTTATCCCAGTTGTGGGTAAATTGCAGCGTGATGCTGCACAGAGCAGGGAGTCACATCTGAGCAGGAAAACAGTTCCTCTGGCAATGTTCTTAAACATATCACAACTTATTCTCCTTTTGTCTTCAGTGTGGTATAACAAAGGCATATTAAGGCTGGATGGATTCTGTTCACACCAGAGACTTCTCCTACAAATGAGGAATTCACAGGAGGGTTATGGTCTTTGTATCTTGCTTTGTGTCTCCTGCTCCTCATCTGAGCAAAGGTGGAGTTGGGGAAGTGGCAGAAGAATCCCACCAGAGCACTCTGCTTCTTGCTTCTGGGGGAAGGGGAAGCTGATAGTTGCCTTGACTTCCATGACTTGGGAAGGCCTGTTATCTGAAAACACCCTAGAAAAGGTGCATTTATGTAAACATTAAAAAGTGAAGTCTGTGGAGTCCAGGGCAATCCATCTTTTAAATCTCTCTTTTATAGCATTATTATGTGAGACAGTCTCATAAAAAGCTCTCTGTAGATGTTATTACATTGCATTGTGGCTTTGGAGAGTGAGCTGAAGAAGCTGTGAGTTTGTGCAACAGCACATGTTAGCATGAGTTATAGTATGTCAGGGGCCCCGTGTTAACGATCAGAGAACCTATTCAGCTCCTTTAAGGTTAATCAACTCGGCATTTGTGTCAGGTGTAATGTCTAATTAAAATGATAGAAGGGGTGTGAATGCCTCCTGGCAGAGGAGGGAAATGGCACAAAGAGGCAGCGTCAGTGCCATATTGGTTTGGAAAATCAATAAGAGGAACTCATTTTATCCCAGTGTATCTCTGCATTTGCCATTCAGTGGCTCATTTGAAATAGTGCCAACTGGCTGCCTGGGAGCCTGGAAACTGCATCGTTTGAAAACACTTAAAGACAATACTAGTGGGGAAAGGAGAGGGCATTGCCATCGGGCATGGCTTGGGAGGTTGAGCCAGTGTCCTCAAGATGCAAGATGAGGGCAGCCTGAGCCATGGAGACTCGGTGGACAGAGATACTAACGGAGAAGGAAAGGATTGGGAAAGAAGGGTCTGCTGAAAGAGAAGGTCTAGAAATCCAGAGTGTAGAAAGCCAAGGATGGCTGAGCTGGAAAAACGAGGCCTTCAAAGGAGAGAGACATGGAGTGCCAACCTGATGGTGTAGAGTGCGGAGGGGAAATAAGTCATCTCAGGAACTTATGTGTTCTCACAAGCTGCTTCTAGTAACTGTTGGTGATGGTGTAAGTGAATAAGTAAACCAATCCATGGTGAAAATTCAAAAAAGTGGATAAACTAAAAAATTGGAAAGCGATTTTTTTTAAACCGTCAATGTTTTCATTGATGAAAAGTAATTTTCATACAAACTGAAACATTGAGGAAAGGTTTGTGATGTTTTTTCTCCTATATTTTCTGTTTGAAAACTCAGGAATAAGAGAAAATGACATAGATGTTGTCTTTAGATTTGCTTCTCTTAAAAATATAACTCCGTAGGACACTGTAAAAGATAGTTTAAATTTCCTCAGGAAATAGTTTTTGATGAGTTGTACCCATTTTTCAGGACGTGACAGCTCCACTAGTTGTGCAGCCAGCTGGACAGACATCCATCCAAGTAACTGTACAAAATGCGTGAAAGCTGTGGATAAATCAATAACTTTCCATCTATGCAGTTACACTTGTCTGCAAATATAAACATTTGCTCATTATCACCACACACAGTTTCATCTCCACTGAATTTTTAATGAAAAGGAATGATAATTTATTCACTAGTATTTTTTTAGAAAATGATATCTTAATGATTTTACTCCTTCTGGTTTAGTTAAGAGAGCTTACTGCTTTCCCCCAGCCTATATCTTTAGTACAGCGTGCTGGAGTTCAGATATACCCTGCCTACATTTAAATACCTTTAAACCACTTTATTTGAGAAGCACAATCAGCCTCAGAAGCAGTGAAGAAAGACAAGGTCCTCTAGGTGGCAAATTAAGTCTTACAAAGGCTGAACTGTCCTCTGGACAGTCTGCTCTCTCCACTTTCAATGGCCACAAGTATAATACTGTTCTCTTGGATTCTTTGTTTGACAGAAGTGGGATAAATATGTGGACCTGAGAAGGGAATTTAAGAAGCAGTACTCAAGTGACTTAGTGGCAGTTTTCACCTTGCTTTTGAAAGTTGCAAACTAAGAATGCAACTTTCTTCCTTCTCTCCCCTACCCCAAGTCAAAGGCCTGTGACACTGGTTGGATGACTCATATTTACATGCTCTGAAATCTCAGATTGGAAAGGAAATGCTCTGGGATTACCCTGGTTTACGACCTTTAAGTGCTCTATGCAATGACAGAATCTCTACCTGAAAGCTCTTTAAGCAGAAATTAATTTATGCCTGACAGTGATTAAAGGAGAAAGTGAGAGGAGATGGAAATTAGCAAATCCATCTCTATTGCTGAGATCCCATTATGATTATAAAGAGAGGGAAAAATCAGCATTATGGGTGTCAGCTGCAATCTGGTGCATTCATGTAGCAGCCCATCCTACCTGGGAAATGTCCTTGTATGGATGGATATACCTGTCACGCTGCCTTGGCCTGAGATGAATCAATTGTCTAGATGGTGGAATAGAGATGGAAGCCATTTGGCACAATATTCACTCCCATCTTGAGTTAAATGCACGAACCCGAGGCAGGGTGCCTCAAAGTCTGGTGGGAAAGCTGATCTTGTAGACCTCTTGTGTAGAGATGTTGGAAGTGTCACGGTCACAGAAATGGAGCTGCATTCTCATCACCAGGCAAAAAGCTAGCAAAGGGACAGCTGAGGTACGGATCAGACCCTAAAGATACAACCTGCTCTTCCTTTGACAGTCATAGTAACACATTTTTCTTGGTATTCTAAGAATGGATTATAGCAGTTAGGTTGTAAGTGGTAAATAAATTTGCTTACAAAGAAAACCTGGACAAAAATTTTGAATGCTTAAAACTTTTAGTTCATAGGGAAGATATCTCATCAAAGAAGCCTCTAGAGCACAGGAAAAGAAAAAATTACTGTTGACTTCAATAATATGAAAATGTCCAGTAAGCAGACATTTCAGTGCTGACACAAAGGTGATCTTGGTTCTTTTTCCTAAGGCAGGTGGTAGCTGAAACCATTTTGTTTGAAATAGTTTTAGCCATTCTCTCTGAAAAATGGAAGAAGCAGTATTGCTGGCTGTGAGAAGAGTATTTATAATTACATTTATAAATAGCTTTCACTAGTAGATACGATTATTACATGCATTAAAGTGAAAAGAGGAATTTTTACTTCTTAGCCATAAATATCTGGTTTGTACCAGCGATGTTTAGGGATGCTCACACACCATGATGCCATAACTGACCTCTGCTAGAAAAATCACCTTTACACAATAAAGAGACTTGGAGGCAAGACAGGAAGTCCCAGGACTGCTAGAAGAAGGGCAAGCCAAAGGATTGTGTGATCTCTCTAAAATCTTCCTAGAAAACTTTTCACTTGAACACCCAGTGCTTACGTGGGAAAACTTCTTTTAAACCACTGGATTGCTTTGGAAAATCACGATTCTTCCCCATTTTTTCTAAATGTGGAAAAAAAGTTGTTCTTCTAGTTTCTCTATTTTTTTTTTTGGTAAGGATTAGACTTAATTTTGAACAGTAAACAGATACTGCAAAGCTTTAGGCAAAGACAGAATATTGTATACAATGAAAGTGAATATTTCATTTAGTTGGAGGCTTGTTTGTCTGATGCTGCGTTAGTAGAAGGAGGGGGGAAGCATGTGTGTGTGGCTCATTTTTTTCACTATTCATCTGTGGCACACCAACTGATTTCACAGCTCCTTGTGAAACTTATTCAGATTGTGAAAGGTCGGGAAAGTGGAATAAAAAGCCATTTGGGAAGAGTCACAAACCCCCTTGTTTATGTTGCCTGCCACTAGTTTGTGGTCACTGTTATTACTGTCTATTTGTACTTTGTTGTGCACTCTGATTCCCAGTACTGAACCAGAATCTCATTAGAAAAAAACCTAGCTAATAAAGTAATAAAGGTCTCTGACCTCTCCAGCAGTTTCATGCACCTGTAAATATTTCTCCCAGTTCCAGAAGGAACAATCAAATCAATACTCGTTAATGTGATGTAATATACTTCAATGGATATAATGCTCCAAACATCCAAAGGCCAATTCCTCATTCAGGCTCAGGTGCCAAAATGCTTGATTAAAATACTTTCTTCCATCCCCTCTTAAGATCTACAGTTTGGAAAGATGCCTCAGCACATCTTCAGTAATGATTTATCTTCCTGCTCTATTCAAGGAAACAAAGTGACTTCAGCTTTCTTGTTTAACAAAATAAAATAAAATCAGACACAAATCCAACCTGGCAGGATAAAAAAATATATGTACATATAAAGAGAGAAGTTCTCCTGCTTTAGAGCAGCAATATGAAATTATGTTGTAAATTAAATTACAGAAAGGGAGAATAATATGAACTGAAAAAAAGATTAGTTCCAAGACTGGGTTTCATTCATTGGCTTTCCTGGATTTTACTGGGCTCATGAGTTGGGCTGAATTGCTCTCAGGCACAGGGGTCTGGCTAATTAATCTCTTCCTTCTTCTATAATAGGGCCAACAAAGAGAAGAAGAAAAACAGGGGGAGGGGGAGAAATCTGCTTCAAATTGAAGCCTGAGAGAGCGTGAGAGCAATTACACTGGTTGCAGGAGGGATGTGAGGGGGTTTGCCCAGAGGCACCCTTAAAATCTGGGTTGTGGGAAGGGGGTGGTGAAGAACTGTGACTGTGCCAGGTGGGAGGGAAGGGGGGATATTAACCATCCAGACAAGGTGATTAGTGTGGAATTGATAGGGAAGGGGCTGATCAAATTAATAGTCTGTGTGAAGGAAGATTAAGCAAATGCAGTTACAGAGAAGGGGGTGGATTAGGTGGCAGATATTCAAGGTATATACGGAGAGGCCAAGGTGAGCCTTTCACAGCCTCCATCCTCTGCTGGGGTGGGGGGAGTGGGGGGGGTCAAGGGCCCCCTGGCAGACTGCTGGTAGGAATGAAGGTATAATTCTTATAGATTCTTAGAAACTATATCTTATTTCTTTTAAATGCATGTTTGATTCAGTTGGATTTGAATTTCCCTGCAGAACAAAGGGATTCCTCTGAATGCATGATTTGGGGTCTTCTGATAGCTGATTTTCAAGGAAGCCAAGCACCTCAGCAGGTATCTGCAGAGCTTTTTAGCACCTACTATGTTCTAGAAATCAGGGCCAAACTCTTAGCTAGTGGAGCTGCCAGAGTAGAAAAAGGAGAAAATAACTGGATAATATTTGAATGAATTCACTGGGTTGTGTTCAGCTGCTTGGAAGAGACACAGGGGACGAGCCATCTCCTGGTGCTGCCTTCAGTCCTGCAGACAGTTCACAGCGTTGGTCTGAAGGTACAAAGAGGCCAAGGTGCTGGTCTGAGTTGCGGCAAATATTAGGGCTGTGAAAAGGTGATGACTCTGCTTAGGTTTTCTTCCAGTAAGAAATAAAATTTACTTTATTTTTTCAATTGTTGCTGTGCTGGAGAGCATCCTGTGTTTGCTCCAGACAGCAGAAACATCTGATGGGCTGTTCCGGATGGGATGCACCTGGGGCTGCAGTCACTGGAGAGGGAGATTCAATCCAGGTGGATATTTTTGCTTGGAAACTAGTCCTTGTTCCCTTCCATCCCTCTGCTAGCACAGCAGATGGGGAATCCTTTCCACAGCCTTGATTAGAAGGAAAGTTTTGCCTCGGCTAGTCCTGAGCCTATACTTCTCATCCTTTGTTTCAGTCCTTGATGAAAGCTGATATCTGCCCAGAAAAGAAATTATCCAGTCCCCTGGGGTTACCTTTGTGCTTCCTGGCCAGAGGCTTGGCAGCAGCACAACAGGCTTAAAGGGCTGCACAACATCCCAAGGGATGGAAACGAGAGAGGGCAACTCGTTCCCCAGCGATGTGTCAGGCAAAGGGGCTGGCACTGTAGCTACATCCAGGAGAATAAAATGAAGGAAATAGATAAAGGAGGCACAACGCGTCCTACAAACAAGAACATGTGTCTGCATTTATTAACATTTCCAACGCGGATTTAATTCTCAGCAAAGTGCTGCTGCCTACACGAAGCCCAGGCGTGTTGCAGGAAACCTCTCGTTAAGTTCCATACAAGCCATTTTTTAGTGTGTCCTCCAGGGGAATCTTCAAACGGATTCTATAATTTCACTGATAAATGGCTCTTTTGCAAAACACTATTTACATTTCAGTGTCAGAAAGGCTGGTGACTTCTCTCCCCCCCCCCCCCCCTTTCAACTGTCTCCTCCCAATGCCTTCAGGGAAGGATCTCTCGCCCACTCCAGGGAGGTAATAAACCATCTGTAGGTTCTGTGAGGAAGGAGAAATCCAATGTGCTGGATTTCTGTGAAGAAATGCAGCTGTAGGAGAACAGCAGTAGTGTCTTAACTGGCATCTCCCTGGATTCTTCTAGAAACAGAGAGACATCATTCTTGGAGACAAATCTGGGCATCAGGATTCAGAGTGTGTGTGTGTATTTTTATCTGGGCATTGCCACAGGTTTTCTGGGTGGCCTCAGGCAGGCTACTTAATCTCTTTGGGGTCCTGTTTTCATCAGTACACGTGGGATGAAAACAGTGACTTTATTCCATTTGTTTGTCCTGCCTATTCTGATTACAGATCCCTGGGGGCAAGGATTGTCTCTCATTAAAGAAAGCAGCCTGTACATGGGGATCCCAGCTTTCGTATGGCCTCTGGGCATACAGAACAACAAAACAAGACTGAAAAAACAGTCTAGACAGTAATATAACGTGCCAGAGAAACACAGTTTGGCCACTGCTTCCCTTTTTATTTATTGCTTATCTGGGACTTTTTACCTTTACTGGTCACTTCTCTATCTGCTGACCTGCATTTAGGAAGGACAGAGCGCTTGAGGGTATTTCCATCTCTATCCACCTGCCTGGGAAAAGGAATAAAAAAAAAAACCCACAAACGTCTATCCTGACACTTCTTCATGTTCTTTCACTTCCCAACACTTGTACAAGTCTTGCTTGTGCAACACTGTCGGGGTGCACCCCTGGATGTGTTGGCTGAGTTGGAACTGAGCCCTCAACAAACAAGGGCCATAACAATGAAGACAGTAGAAACATGTACAACTCTGTATACTAGTTTTCATGGGGTACCTCTAAGATTCTTTGCCAATATTGAGGTCTGTGGTGCTCCTGTAATGTCTTATGGTCAGCGTAGCATCTATATACCTGATTTACAGTTAGATTAATTGCACAATCTGAAGATGTCTCAAGATCCTAGTTGCTGCCAGTTTGGAGAGCTGGCTGCACACTGGCATCGTCTCCTTCCTGGCTGTTCCTAAGGATGGACTCTCTTCAGGAATTCACAATAGCAGCAGCTTCCCACAAAGCCTTTTAGCTTAAGTTTCAAATTTGCATTTACAGCCATCTGAATTGAGTTCCATTTACCAGCTAATGCTCTGAAATGAAAGTGAGTCAATGCACCAGAAGATATTTGCTTGCTCTTTTTCCAGAAACATAGAAGGCCAAGTTTTTGACTGGTGTAAATCAGGCTCTGCAGATTTCAGAACTGATTTTTACCAGTTGGTCTGATCTAAGAACAGCTCAACTGTTGCATATTGGTAAATCCTCTCCTTCAGATTATTACTGTGTTTAAGCCACGTGAAGACAACACATCTTCCTCGCTGCAGTTGCAGACGTAGAAAGCACTGGACTCCTGAGGATGGCATCACATCCCTGGCAGAAAGTTGGTTTATTTTTAAAATTGGTTCCTAAGGAAACCAAGTTTCCATAGTCATGTTCTCTATCTCTTTGTCTGTCAGTCCTTCCCAAGTAACTTTTACATAAATTAGGCAGTTTCAAGCACGTTTTACGCAGCAGGAAAGGAAACAGTTATGAAACTCCAACCCGTTTTGTAAAGCTGGCAGTGAAAAGAGCCCAAAACTGGTGCTGCTCTTGACTGATGCATGAGTTCAGCAGTTACTGGTTCTGTCTGGATGCCATTTAGCTAAGGAGCCTGATGCCTCCTGCTTTAAAGTCAAGAGGAACTGAGGTCTTTTTGAGTCACTGGTGGGGAACCCAGGTTTCTGAGCTAACAGGAAGAAAAGGAAACTTGGCCTTATTCCCACTGCTGCTAGAAAAACTTATTTATTTGATGGGTCACAAAGGCAATCACTTAAAATCCCAATCAAAATCTGTGCCTGGATACAGTAGCTTTTGCCTTTTTCCCAAGTGCTCAGTACCCAAATGAGAGCTCAGAATGTGGGTTAAAAATTTCTCATGAGAAGATTCCGTTACACGAAGGCATCACAGTGTGTGTTGTTTCTAGAAAGTTTCCAACAGAATGGTATCTGGTGGTCTTGTGAGGCTAGCAAATCACTCCTAACTGGAAAGGAACCAAGTTAAAAAGGGAGCTCAACTGTTTTCTTCCAAAACAAGAGCTTTCAGGCCAGTTGTATTTCATGAAATATGCTGGAAATGTTTAGCTTTAGTTCCAGTGCAAAGAAACACCAGGTGTTTGGCACCCTGAAAGAAGCTGTGAAATTGAATTTGTGTTCTCTGGACTTCTTTAATAAACAGACCAGAGGAAAAGAAAGCATCAGGATCCGGGGCTAGAGCTGGGGAGAGCTTTGAGCTGATGGGAGAAGAATGGGGCTGTGCAACTGCATCTCCTGCTAGATGTGTGCTGTCCCAGCTCTGTGGCAGGGCTGCACTGGATGGATTTTTCTCCCCATTCCCAAAGCCAGTAGCCAGTCTGAGAAACTTTCTCTTTCCCTTCTATTAGTCTCAGTTTGTTGCTTCCCTGAGCAAACTGGCAGGATAGGTCAGCCATGAGTGAACTCAGGACAGCTGTGCTTTTTCCCTTTCAGGTCAACTGCTTGTCCCTGGGGGGCAGAGAAGTGGGGGATCAACCTGGCAGGAGGCAGAGCCTGATCATTATCTGTTAATGGGGGAGTCAATTAAAAGCCTGCCATTGCAGAACGCTTTCTGATGGCTCTAATTATCCAATAATTGTATTATCTCATTCAGTGGTGCAATGCTGTGCAAGGCCCTGCAAAATGATGTGGGTGCTTGAGTCTTTGGCAGGCACCTTGTTGAACTACAGCTGTTGGTGGGTCTCCACCTGGTCTGATGGGGCTGGGCAGGCATGGGGATTATATCAAGGGGGCTACAGGACAGTGAGCAGGGACCATTCTTCCCAAAATTCATTTATTTCTCATGAAGCCACCAATCAGTGCAACCTCTGCAAGCCTGGAGGGTTTGGTCTGTGGCTGTTGTCACTGCTTGTATATGAACTGTAAAACTGTCACCTGAACCCTGCCTTGGTCATGAATATTTTATTCTTTAGGGTCATTCCTCCGCATGGTTAATGATGGAAGCAGGGGACAACTTAAGAGCTCCTGTCCTGCCCCACCTTGTGTATACAAGACAAAAATAATGACCTCTCTCCTGCAGATCACATGTCCTAAATGTGCCCAGCCTCACCAGGGACCCAGAAATGCCAAGCTTTACTGGTGAAATGGCAGGTCTCTTCTGAGGTTGTTACAGAGGCTTAGGTCATCAGGCTGCTCCAAATACATTGTATGTTCTAACCAAAATTGTGACCAGGGAAGAAAACATCTTCACACACACCCCTTTTCTTTTTTTTTTTTTTTTTTGGCAATAGTTCAATAATTGTAGCATCTTTTTGATACACAGAAGTCTGGGTTCAGTTATTACTTTTTCTTGGGAGAAGTCAAATTTCCTTCGCCTCCTAGGATACGGTCCTACCAGGGCATGACAGGGAGGAGAAGGTTTTGTTTGCCTTTTCTGGGAAAGAAAGAGGTGTCCAGCTGACAAGCCTGGCTTCCCTCAAAGTCCTGTAGCACTAATTTTTGTGGGTCTCACTGAGGCTCACGTTCAGGAGCAGCGTGACAATAAAAGAACAAGGACATAGGCTGTATGTCCAGGGTGGTTAGAGCACCTAGGGGAAAGGAGATGTAGCTTTTAGTTCCTGCTGAAAAGATTATTTTTTTGCTTTTGATATTAAACACTGGGTAAAGAAAATACATACTCACCTTTGGGGTGGGATGCACCACCTAACACTCCATTTCCAGTGCTCTGAAGGAAAGGAATGATTCCTCCCCAGGCTTTTTTTTTTTCGGGGAAAAGAAGGTACCTAAATCCAGCTGGGACTTTGGGCTGTAAACTGTGAGGAGGGGAGTGTGTGGAGCTGTTCCCTTGCAGCTCAGACCAAAGCTCTAGAGAGAATTGGGATTTAAAATCCACCTCCACCACAGTTATTACTTCCCAGCTAACATGGCTCTCAGCGCCGTGTTCTGCCCATTCTCAGTCCCGTTCCTGGCAGCTAATTCCTGCCAGACATTGTACGGGAAACCTACACAGCATCCCAGACCCCACCGGCTTGCTGAAGTCCCTTTGTTAGTGCCAAGCCATTAAACTGTGAACAAAACACAGCTGAAATCTACCCACAGTAGTAGTAATAATAGTCCTAATAATAGCAGCAATGCCACCACCTTGATCTCCTGTAGGGACCTTTTTGTGGGTATTTTCCAAACCTTCAATAAGTATTAAGAAGTTCTTAAAACGCGCCATGGGACTGGTGTGAATGATTCTCTTCCCGCAGATGTGAAAAGTGGCAGCAAGAAGGTTTGTTGGGCAGGAGTTAGGACGCAGGGGAATGGCTTTCCTGGAGACTCACCCTTTCCTTTATCCCATCTCCCACATTGGTCAGGTCCTCCGTGCTGGAGGTCTATGATATTAATTTATTTTCCAGTACGGTAAAAGCAAGTGGACTCCTAAGGAATATTCCTCTCTATGGAGTCATGGCTGGTGCTGGGCGTGTGTTCATGGGGAGATGGCAGTGGAGCGTGGCTGAGGTTCTTTGCGATGCTGAGGAGGAGGAGGAGGAGGCAGCCCTGCGGCTGTACCTGGCTGTAACACCTCCCCACAGCCCAGCTCTTCCCAGACAACCTCACCGCACAATTCCCTTCCAGTGGCCGCGTCAACCCTAACTTTGTATCTGTTAAACCTCAGGTAATTGCTTTTAGATGGGTGTAATTAAGAAGCCATTAGTGTAAAGTTTCATTTCAGTTTATGCTTTGGTCTCCATTTGAGCAGAGAAATATGAAATTAAGGTATTAGCTCCTTTCAGAGAGATGAGTCATGAGCTAATAAGTTTCAAGAGCTGTTTCTCAGCTGTAATGATTCTGCTTTTTTCTTTCCAAATCTTCTTCTCCTCCTCCCAAATTCTTGCTTCTGGAGAATTCCTTTTAAAAAGAATAAAAGGGGGAGGGAGACTGAGTCAGAGTGAGGAATTGCTAATAAAATGACAGAGAGACGCCAGCACTTTTGGGTGGAATTTCCCCAAAGCAGCCAGGGACATGCATGGGGACGGCATGTGGGAAGCAGGCGTGATGTACACAGCACACAGGGGACACGCAACACTCATGGCCAGGAAGGAGGGATGCAAGGAATGGCCAAAATGTCCAGGGAGAGAGCAGGGAAGACACCTGAGCTTTTCAAAACAGGATAGAAAGAAGGGAGGTGAGTTTGTCCAGGAAAAACTGAGGGCATCTAGTGTTGGAGAGTCCAGCTAAGCTGCAGCATGAAGCAGTGCCCTGGGAGTAAGGTGTCCCCTGGGGCTGTGAACCGGGAAGCTCACAGTGGTGTGAACACCAACCCCACCACAGGGCTGAGCTGAGGAAGGTTTTTTCCATTGCTGCCCTCCTAGCCTGAGCCAAGAACCAGTGGCTCATTCTATCCCTGTAGTCTTGAGCCCATTCCATCTTGAACAAATGCCTCCCCTTGCCCACTCTCCATTTGCTACATGTCTCATCCCTGCTCTTCCCCATGGAGCATCATCTGGGTGCGTTGAACTGGTGAGCAGCTCTAGCTGTGCCGTGGTGCTTGCCAGTCAAACCCAGCTGGACAGATGTGCCCATGGCAAAGAGCTGGTCCCCTCTCTGACACTGCAGCCCTCAACTCACAGTGGTAGCATTTTCAGAACTAAGTCAGTGACAGTCAGAATTGTGTATACAGTTAATCACAGCTTAATTAAACTGTTCAGTCTCTGAGCAAAGGGTGCTGCATACGAGGAAGGGAGAAGGGGGGAAGAGGTGTCCTTAGTTTGAGACAGTGAAATGCTACTGAACATCAATAATGCATCGCAGTAATGTTCCTGTATGAATTGGAAATGCCAAGCAATCAAAGGCCATATGTATTTAGCTTAGATCCACATGATGTCCATGTATTTTTAATAGTGTGGCATCTTTGAAGTGTGTTTATGAAGCACAGCGTTCCTCTCCATAGCTGTGGAGGAAAAAAATTGCCCCTGGCTGGCAGGCGTGCTCTTCCTCCCCTCCACGGGCAGCTGTGAGGATGACTACAGACCTCTCCTGGCAGGGACGAGTGGAGGATGAATCCCAGAACTCACACGCTGAATCCCAGGCAGGGACAATTCTTCTTTCTGTCCAGCGATAAAGTAGCTTGTTAGAAGTAGGTGTAAAATCAATAGTCTAGCAGGGAACAATGGATGATTTCTTAAATTAATCTATTCTTTATATTAATCTAATCTCTATCTTCTGTTGCTTTGATCATTTCCAGTACACCTGTAGGGTTTACACACCTCTTTTCTAGCTGGTAAGGAAATGGAAGACAGGAGATGAGAATATGAGTCTGGGAGCATTCATCTCCAGGTGAGTGTCCTGGGCTGGCAGCTGGAGTTATACATTCTGAAACTGAAAAGAGGAGGTGGGGGGGAGAAAGGAGAAAATAAATAAATAAATAAACAAGAAAATAAGTCATATGCTTGCTTAGAAGAGCTCTTAAAATGTTAGGACAGCTAACAAGGGAAGTGGTGGGCTGTTGAAGACTTTAAATCAGGGCTAGAGGCCTTTTTTAAAAAGATGTATTCTCATTCAGCTGGGAATTTGTGCAGCGTTGCCAGCTCATGTCTTTAAAATAAAGAACCAGATGCTTTAGGTTTCTGTGAGAGCTGGAAAGTTTGGGATGAGACTGAAATTCACAGGATTCCTGCAGCTCTTTTTGTTTGTTTTGTGGTGCTAATGTAGCATTAGGCTCCAGCTTGCAATCGTTGCTGGGGAAAATACTACCTTTTGCTAGGTTATGAGACATACATGATTATATGGGGATCCTTTAAAATATCAGTGTTTTTGAAAGCATTTCTGCCAGGGTCTAAGACAAGGAAGGTACAGAGCATCCCACCACCAGCCCTGCTGCTCCCTGCAGCACCTGGTGGTTCCGGCAGAAATGAGGGTTTTGTGAAAGCCAGAAAAAGTCCTGAAAGCTGCAATTCCTGAATTCCAGGAGAGACTTTTGAGAACATCAATGAAAATGACCCTGCCATTGTAAAGCTTTGATGGGGACCGTGCTCTCTCACCTCAATTCAGACACTGGGGATACCTCCTCATTTTCTTCCAGCCACCTTAGACCTTGGCCCCGAGTCTTGCCAGGGGGATGGAAAAGGCACAAATCCTCCTGGTGCTTCCATGGAGGTGCTCCACAGCCTGACAGAAAAATAAAGAAGATGGCAGAGAGAGGGGTGGGGAGAGGAGAAAGAGGAGGTGTGTTAATACAAAACTGATTCTCCTTCTATTTTGGGTTGTGAACCTGCTGAATTGGCTGTTGGGTTATGTAAGAGAAGTCATTGTGTTGGTGTTGAAAGGGCAGCCTTGTACGGAGAGCCGGGGACACCGCCGGAATTTTAAGCAGCCAGGCAGTGTCGGGGAGAGAGGGGCGTGTGGGTCCCCATCCAAACCCATCCCTCCTCCTGCCTTCCCCCTTCGTGTCGTGTGTGGGATTTGGCAGGAGAGCAGGGTCGTTTCACCCCCGGACCCGTGTCAGGGCTGCTGAGCTTCGGCTGCCTCCCCCTTCCCCTCCTCTCTCTTGCCTTCCCAGCCCTTCCCTCTGAATCACAAAACACCCTGGCGCTACAGGAAAATTAACAAACAGCCTATAAATTTTACATGAGTTCCTGAGACCGGAGAGAAATTAATTTGATGTTGTCTTTTGATAAAGATGTAGCCCCCTTTCTCTGACTTCAATTTGTTGGCTCCCCCCCCCCGCCACCACCCTTCACAAACACGTGGTGACGGTGGTGGGTTTTTTTCCTTCAAAGATTGCAATTTGGTTCTTGTGATAATAGAAGTGCATAAATAAATAAATAAATAACCCACTTCAAATAACCCCTTGCTTGTAAATAGGAACAGATAGAGGAACACAACCCACAGAAGAACAAAAAAAAATAAAAATAAAATCAAGTCAAATCACAGGCCTGTTGCCTCTGATTTGGATTAGCTGGGTATATTCTGTGCACAAACTTCAGCTGCTCCCATGCCAGCCCCCAAAGGCTTTGATTTTTCTAGGCACAGCTTAAAGGGCAAGAAGAATGGTGCAAACTCAATAATCTCCAGAAGAAGCTGTTGCAGCTGGATACGGAGAGGGGAGTGGTGAAAGCTGCAAAAGGAGAAAGCTTGGGGCCATCCCCAGGGAGTCATTTTGTGCACAGAAATGCTACCTGGGGCTTCATTTTTTTCCCCTAAAGATGCAGTAGGGTGGTATTTGAATCCGAGTTGGCATTTAGGAGATGGGAGGGAGGATGTGCAGAGAAGGTAGAAAATTGAGGTAACAATGTGGAGGCTCAAGGGAGAATTTGTCCCTGAGCATTACCCAGGCCCTTTGGCCATTTTGTTAATAGTGTCTTATCGGAGCCCTTTCAGTATTGTACAAACAATGGTTAGTACCATATATTTTTCCAGGAGTTATTAGTGATTAGAGCTAAGTTAAGAACCTTCTCTTTAATATATATTTGAAAAAGAAGCTAAAAAAAAAAGTGTTAAAGGGCAAAATCCACTTCAAATAATTTAGAGTTTGGAAATATATTTGCAGGGAGAATGAATGGAAAAGAAACAATTTAAAGAAAAGTCCAAGCCCATGTTTAATCTGGAGCAGTACATTTGCTTAAGAAATGAAGTTCTCTTCTCAAAGTTATTTAACCTCTTCACCTATCTTTCCTTTAAGCTGATTTTTAAAATGAAAATGCTGATGTGAAACAAAGAAAAGCTTAGTATAAAAGACTTTAAAAAAAAAATCTTTTAGCAAAGTTTTGAAATGTTTAAAGGTTTCCAAAATAATTTCTGCTTTCTTTTTTTGGTCCAAAACTTCTACTAAATTTGATCCCAATTCAGTATGGTTCTCAGTTATTTGAAGCTAAATGTTTCCATTAACATTTACATTATTTTTCAAAGTGAGCCCTGCTCATGCCCAGGTCTTCTACATCAGAAAGTCAGCTATATTCTGCTTCCACTCTTTTAACATGCATCTACCTTCCACCAACAGATTTGCTTCTTTGCTTCTCATTATTTCTACATAACATTTGGCCAGATAGAGGGTCTCATGTCTTCTATCTTTACATCCCTCCTTTCTTTTTTCCGTGGGTGCCTGGATCATCTCTTTATAGCACCAGGGCTAAGTCCATTGGTCCAGCTTTAAGGGACTCAGTCATGGATGTTGGCTGGGGTGGTAGAATTTGTCTCTGAGGATTTCTTCCAGCTTTATCTACTGGGCTGGCAGAGGTTTCCATTCCAGAAGCTGATTCTCCAAATATTACAATCCTTATATACCTTTCCTTTCCCCTATAGACAGGAACGTAACTGCTGCAAATTAGGTTTTCTATACTTTTTTAGGAGCAGAGTATAAAGGCCACTTTGCAAGGCAAAAAAGATAAGAGTATGCAACAGAAATGTGTGGCATCTGACTCTATCTTGGAGACTTTGCTTTGATTTTTCTTGAATTGTTTTTTGTCTGAATTTTTAATATAAAGAGCTAGGCAGCTTGTCACTCTTTATGTATGGAAAACATAATGCTCTTTGATGTTCTCAGTTACTGTGTCATGTTTATGTGCTCTGACAGTCTTTGAACTGCAGCTCACTGCAGACAAGGGGAAGGGATTCTCAGAGGGGTGGAAAGGAATTTGAAAGAACCCCCTTTTCTAGTCCAGAAATGGCAGCATTGCCCCAAGACCCACACTGGTGTCCAGCGCCTTCTCAACAAGAGAGTATTTGACTGACAAAGCTGCATGACTGAGCCCAAGGTATGTGATATCATTCTCTGCTGTGTCAACACTTCAAGGGTTTTAGTAAGCAAAAGAGCTATTCAGAAGCTTCCAACAACTCAAGATAAATAAAGACAGACAAATTTCTGAAGCTTTGTAAAATTATTGTCGGTTATTTAAAAATATAACAAAATTCAATGAAAATAAAAATCCATATTTCACCCAAGTGCTGATGACAATGACAGGAACTGCTAGTAAAATAAACACATCCCTTCTGTAAGGGTTTTTGTAGGTACCCAAGAACATAAAAGTGACAGGCGGCTGTGGCAAGGAAATTAGATAGGAACACGCCCAGACCTATCCCAGCTGAATACTAAATAAGCACCTGAGCTCCCTGGTGATGCCGCCCAGAAGCTCTCCTCCTTCCTCCCCATCAGCACAGTGACACTTAAAAGAAAAATCACAGTGCAGTGTTCTGTAGATCACTTTGCATGGCTTAGCACATTATTTAATGAGCTTCAGGGCACAATGCAAAGTATATTAGTTCACACAGGTCTTTCATTAAAAACTACAGCCAGACCTTTTATTTAGCCATTTAAAGGGGCTGCTTCTCTTCAGATACCTTTTAAGGTTTGTTTTAAAAAATGCCCAGATTCAGCTGCGAAGCAAATGTATCAAAACACACAGTGTGTTGTTATTCCAGCAGCAGTAACAGCTTAAAAGATTCCAACCAACACAGCCATGGCCCTGTCACCATGGATTCCAAAACCAGGGATGATGTGCAGCACAAGGAAGGGGAACACACAGACAGGACCTGTTCCCCGCAGCATGTTTGCTGTTAGGTGTCCATGCCAACATACAAGGTGGCATGTCACATGTGAGAAATTTGTCTTTTCCTTCCCCTTCTCGTGAAGCACGTGTGTGTGTCTTTGCCCCTCAGAGCATCCCTGACCTCATTGATTTCGGAGACATGTGGAAGCTGAATCTTGTTCTGATCCCTGGTGTGGCCAACAGCGTTGCTTTCCTCTCCGTCCCCATCCTCATCATTTCCCCAGGGATAACCTGCTCTTCATGGTGTGGGAAGGAGTCTCCCAGGTCCTGTTCAAAAGTCAATTTGGAAACCTGGCAGCAGGACTAAGCAGTCAATTCCATTTTCTTCTCCTTTTTCTTCCAAGCACAAAATCTAACAGACCCCTTCAGAAAAGACTCCCTGTGACAGGAAAGGGCTCCTTTGTATGCGAGTTGCAGCGTCTATTTTTCAAGATAACCTTTATTTCATGTACTGAGTGTTAGCTTTGCTGAAAAAGAGAAAAGCCGAGATAACTCCTTCACCTGTGGAACATTATTACGCTTTCTGGAAAAAAGAAGAATGAGTTGTTCTGGTGCATGATAATGGAGGTGGAACGAATCAGGCAGAAGCAGGTGCTGAATTGCACCTCTCTCTTTCTTCCCAACTGTCTATCTTTGCAATCTCACTCTCTTTTCTCCATTTGTGTGCCAGTCTCCAACACAGGCTGTTTTTTGTTTTTTTTTCTCTCTCCCTTCTCTCATTACCCACAAATTCTCCATTTTTCTTATGCACAATGTAACATCCTCTGGGATGTTACAAAGCCCCTGACCAACAGTTCTATTCTTTGTGCTTTCTGTCGAGGGTGGTGTCTTGGGGACCTGCCCTGCTGCGCTCGGTGCTGTACAACCAAAGCACAAAGTACTGACTTCTGCAGTCAAGAGTTTCCAGACTGAAAAAATCTTGTGGTTTGCGTTTGGCAAATTGGGCTGTGAGAACATTTCCCCCCCGGGAAAAGGTTGTTCTTTGGGTAATAGGTAGAATGTGAACGCTTCATTGGAGTACTCCAATTCCAGTGATGTTTCAAAGGCAAAATATTGAATCAATTTGAAATCAAAATGGATTTTAAATTTTTTATTATTTTGGCTGTTTCCTGCTCCATTTCCCACTTGTTTTCACTTCTATATTAGAATCTTAATTTTATTCTGTTACATGTCTATACACCATCCAGTATTGCAGTGCTAAACCGCATTTCAATAGTATCAAAATGAAGAATTTCAGTAGGTGGTGGCATAACTTCCGAAGAGAAATATTTCAAAACATATTTTCTGATTTGGTCCTATCTGAGACACAAACAAATGTTTAGTTGCTAGATTTCTCTGGAGACGGAACGCCTGTTTTCTCATCAACTTTAATGATGAGCCTTAAGAAATCCTGGTCTTGATCAGACGGAACAAGGCACATTCAAACGTATCTTCTGAATTGGATGCTGATATTGCTGCGTGACAGTGATGTATGGAAGAGATTCCCCCTGTCCCTTGGCGTATCCCGTCTTCCTTTTGAAAATGTGAATCATACCTTCCCCTGCTCCCAGCTGTATGGTTAATGCCTCCTTCAACAAATTGTTTTGGTAAAGGGAAGAGGATGGTTGCCACAGTTGCAGCAGGCAGCAAACCTGACCAGACCCCAGTCCTTGGTATCCACAATGGAAAACCATCAGTCCAGGGTTGTGGGACTGCACGTGCTCCTGCACACACCTTGAAGGGACAGTAAAGACATCCCAGATGGGATCAGGACTCTAAATGAAAGCCAGAAATAAAATTAATGGTCTGGGAAGAGTATCTTAGCAGTCGTTTATTCTATTGCTCTGGAACGGGGCTGCGGTGGGTTGTGGGAAGCCTGGCTGGCTTTATGCCCTAATCACAGCAGCACGTGTTTGCAGAGCTGGCAATTTCACATCGACTGGATCCTAGTGGCAGGGGAAAAGTTCTGCAGCACATGCATCGGTGAGCTTTGTGCAGACATAACAGCTCTGAAAGTTGCTACGCAGAGTCCGTGCTGCACCATAAATTACAGGGTAGTTATTTCTTAGTTATTTAACAGTTACAGTGTAATTAGTTCCACTTAATGTCAACTTTTGTCAATACGTCTTCCATTAGCCAGAAAATTACAGCTGGGTTTTGAAGCAGTGGCAATACATGAGCTTCTCTGGGCTTGGACTCTGAGAGAGGAGGAAGAGGAGATGTGGGGTGGGGATAGGGCTAGGAGGTGAATTCCAAGCCTGTTCTCATTTCTTCTGCATTCCTACAGGCTTGCACGTATTCACACACACACACATCTCTTCTCCAGGATCAATATTCCAGCCCAGACTGCAGAGAGGAATCAAACAGGTCCCTGGAGAAGTTTGCTTTGGCTGCTCAGAAACAAACAGACAAACAAGCAAATAAACCCCCAGAGTTGCCTTAAGATAGCATTTGTTGCCTATATTTTGCAGACGAGACTAATTAAGAAGTATGCCTGCGATTCTGGGGATCCCAGCTTTCATTCAAAGAGGACTTGATTTCCAGTCTGTGGCTGCTTTATTCTTGGTCATCACAGAAAATCCCTCTGTCCCCCCCCCCGCCAGATCTTTCCTTTCCTTTTGAAACTGTAGACATCACTAGGAGACCAACATTTCTAAGTTTTTGTCATTGCCTTGAACAAGGCCAGGATTTTAGTCTCTAGTCCAGAAAAATGGTGAAAATCAGGGGACTGGGCTTTAGGAGGAGCACTGAGAAATGTTTTCCTGTGTCCTGATTCTCTGAGTGGTGATGGATAAGGCAAACTGGCTTCAAGGGTGCTGTCCTTTCCCATGAACCACCTCACTTTAGGGTATCAGCAGCCTTTGGGAGCAGTTTTGGCATGAGACATCTATTTTCTTGTTTCAAATTTCAAAACCATGTGAAAGCAGATTGTACAATCTGACTTTACTGAGGTACTAATGGTGGAATGTTTAGGAAATTGCAAAATAAATTATTTTAAGATTAGATACATCTAATTCTCTCTTTGTTTATGCAGCTAGACCAGGTCTAGGTAAAAGCCTAGAAGTAGAAGAGACTCAGCATGTGTCCACATTTTTTTCAAAATATATAGCTTTCATAATTCTAGCCTCCAATACTCCCCTCCATATAATTTTCCTCTCTGAGTACACTGTGTTGATTTCACACAGGGCCCTGCATATGCTAAAGCTGGTCCTTGAAGAAGAATTAAGTATTCAGTTCAGGCAAAAATATCAGGCAGAGAGAATATAATGGTAATGTTGGTATTAATACATCCTCCAAACATATAATGAAGTCCCTTCAGTTGTCTCGCACCCCTCTGTGTCCAGCAGGAGGCCAGGGACAATGGAGCTCCTCCTGCTATTATAAAATAAACAATAACAACAACAGCGATAAACATTTGCACCATGGAATTTTTCTAGACAAACATGAATTTCAAAATTAATGTGCATGATTATTCAATGGTGATTGGAACTTCCTCCTATTATGAATAGCAAGATCGGGGCATGTGATTCAAATCACCCACTGCAACTGAAACACTGAGACCAACTAAAACCTCTTCTGAGAAATCCTTGCAGGGTTTGTGTATGCACAGACATGTACACACACAAATCCCTAACTATTCTTGAATAACAAAGGACTGTAAGAAAAAGTAATGATCTGAGGAATACTATAGGCAAAAATAGAAGATAAACTCCTCTGATAAATAATCTATTGTAAACTGCTCACTCAACTGAGTCTGCTCCATCTTGCACAGGTTTCCATCCATGTTGAGTACTCCTTCTCTCTGTGGGCAACCTCTTCCCAAATACATTGAATAAAATATGCAGAGATTTGTGTCTGTTTATCTTGAATATTTCAGAACACATTGGATAATTTGGCCCCACCAAACTCCCTTGCCTTAGTCACCCAGGAAAAAAAAAATCTGCTGTGTTAATGCTTGGATGCATCGTATCCTGAAATACTGTAGGATCAGCAGGGATTGGAACCTGTGGTACTTTGACTTATTGGAGAGACATCAGCTGGAAATCAGCATCAAGGTTTGCTGAATCTCGGTGCACATGGGAATAAAAGTATCTTGAATATATAAATGAAGCAGGACTGGTGTGTTGTCTGGGTCTGGGGTTATGGCTTGTTGCTCTAACAGAAGTCAAAGATTGGCGAAGGAGATCTGAGAAAGAGTCCTTCAGCAGCAGCTTTAGTGTCCCCCATATTTTATATTGCTCAGGTCCCCCAAACCAGCTCCTAAGTCTCGCTTGAGATGACCATATCCCACCCAACGTGGGTGGGACATGTGCTGTCCAGCTCCCTGCTGGGGTAGGAACTGAAGAAGGTGACAGACTCACCCAGGTCCAGCCCTTACGTTCTACCACCCCTGTGGTGCTTAGCTCTTCTAAATTACATTTCCCACTTCCACACTTTTTTCCTGGGTAAACATACTTATTGCCTGTGTGGGAGGTGGTTATTATGGGTTATCACCGTTTCCTCTGCAGAGAAACCTGCTGCCTACACCGCTTCCTCTTGTTGACTTCTGCTTTATTTTATTTCCCTGGGATGAAGCCTGACTGTCTATCAGCACTGCCCCAGCCTCCTGCCACCCCAACCAAAGCAGATAGAGATCTCTGCCAGTCAAGCAGCAGGAGAGAGGAGGAGGATTAAGGGAGTGGGGAAGTTAAGATAAGCACTTTGACAAGTGTTAACACAGAAAGGAGAAACCATAACAAACTCCACTGGGCCCAGGATAATTTCTGCCTCTGGGCAGAGGCTGGAAGGTCTTTAGTGACGTCAGGAAAGAGTTTCTAATGGCATCAAGTATTTGTCATTTCTTTGCCTCTCTCCTACACAAGCCCATGTCTACCAACACTGAACTTCTATCCAAGCTTTGCTGTTCCAAATCTGGAAGGTGTTGGCTGAGCAAGGGGAGGATGTACTGAGTCATGATCTCCATGCTGAATCCAAATCCATAACTTCTGGGGCTTGATGATGGAAACAAAAATGAGCTACCACCCACAAAAGCCTTGTGACAGGCTGTGGAGTCATAGCCCAGGCCTGCCTGTGAGGTTGGTGGGACGTGAAACACCTCACAGCCTCCCCGATCCCTGGAGCTGCAGTTTGGCCATGAGGGATGAGAAGTTAGTCCAGTGGAAACGGGGAAGTCTTGGTTGGTTGGTAGGGAAGTCACTGGGGTGGATATTCCAGGGTTACAAATTCAGTGGCTGCTGTTTTGCCAAACATGCAGCTGAGCAGGGTTTACAGGCTGGCCAAGTAGGAGGCCTCTGGTAACTGTAGGTCTGGATTAGGGCTGTAATCTGGGACTCTGGGAAATGTAGAAAAGATCTGCTGCCTCGGATCATATAAAAGAAATAGAATAAGGGTGAGAGAAAGAGGGGATGAGGTAGGAGAGAGCAAGAAGCAGTAGAGAACATCAGCAAAAAGGAGGAGTGGAGACTGTGTGTTCTCACAGAATCAACAATACGCATAGAAAAGGGAATTACCCAGGGGAGTGGTGTGTGTGTGGAGCTGTGAGAAATGTTATGGAAGAAAGATATTAAGGCGAAGCAACTGATATTTGAAATGTTATTTGAAGAGAAGTTTTAATCTGATAGGGCGCAGACAGAGAATTAATGGATTTTCAATGAGTTGCATAGCGCTTCGGGACAGCGCTGGGAACAAAGCAAAAGTTCTGCTTGCTGGAGGTCAGTGCCACATCCCTGGCACAGAGCAAGCCATCAGAGAAGAAATCAAAAAAGCAATTGAGAAATGAACTCTGCTAAATTCCTCAGAGATGAGGGAGAGTTCTAAAAACAAAACCAAAAAAACCCAACCCCATAACTCCCATATCTAGTTTCCTTTTAGTTACCCAAGAGCTCAGCTGGGAAGGCTGGAATCAGGGATGGGTATGTCAGCAAAGAAAAACAGGTAATGGTGAGGCATTCTTTCATGTCCTTCAGACTATGGATGGATAACAGCCTGGCTGTTCCAGGCAGAAACCCGCATTTTTTCATAAGTGTGTGTGTGGGAGGGACTGGCTGGGTTTGCCAGGAGAAGCAGCATATTTGGGGGAAGATCTAATAACAACTCAAAGTCTGCTTGGCAGAGTTGACTGTGAACCACTGTATCTCCTGTTCACCTCGGTGGCCTGCCTGACTCAGAAGTCCCTCTGGAAAGCAGCAGACCTCATTTTGAAGGCATTGCTGTTGAAGAGCAATGGAAGGGAAAAGAGAAAGAGGGAATGAAGCCAGGAAAAGAGAAGGAGGGAGAATTGTGCTTACATGACAGAGGAGGTAAATCAGATAAACACCAATGTCGTTTGGATGAACAAAACTCTCTGGGCCATTTAGAAATCTGATCAGCTCTGTAGGTCTTCTTTTTCACTCATCTGCTTTATTCTACCTTGCTTTCCCTTTACTTCTTTTCTTTTTTCTTGTTATTCCTTGTATATGATCAGAGGCTGCAGGTCTCTTGTGTTTCTCAGAATCCCAATTGGCATCTGGAAGGGAGAAAGTGGTGGGGGTCATGAAAGCAATGCAATACCAAGTTGAATCATTCCTATTATTTAAGTCTGTCTGGGAAAGGCAGGCTGCTTGTGTTTGTATTTCTGTTTCCCCCCTTAAAATTTCCTTTTACCTAGGGAAATGAAGCTTGGGTCGAAACCACATAAAGAAAATGATCACATATTTGCTTCTCTTTTTTGGAGTGAGACAGCTGGATGGACTCAGGAGATTCTATGAAATTTCTGGTGAACAGGGAAGCTGTACCATGAGGTCCAAGAATTTCAGGAAAGAAAAGTCTTCAGGGAAAGAGCTATTTTAGAAAAGCCCCAAGAACAAGGTCTTCAACTGGTATTTGCAATCAGCCATGAGGCAGAAATGCATCCAAAACCAGGATTCTTTATTTCTTAATTCTTGTTTCATATATTGATGCCATCAGTAGTATTGTTTATAATCAATTAGCAAGAGAAATGTCTCTCAGCAGCAGGTTGAATTCTTCATTACATCTGTTTCAATATCAAACCGTTCCAAGAATTCTTCTGAGACTGCATTTCTCCCAGTTTATTATGGAAATGCAATGCACCTTTTAATCAGGAGGGACATCTCTATTTTGGTTTAAAATGCTGTATTATTACCTGAATGAAACTAGAGATAAAATTCCAGCTGATATCATGGTTTCAGGAATTGGCAGATAATTCTTTTCTAAAGGTTGGGACTAATACATTTCGTCTGTGTTTTGACCCTTCCTCTCCCCCCCCACTCCTCCCTTAACAAATTGAAACCATATATGTCTGGAAGAGGATGGCATTAGGACTAAAATACTGTGCTGGGACACTCTGCTGGGGACATCTTTGGCTCCTCTGCAATCTCCTATTGTGATCAGTTTTGTATGGAATATTCACAGTCACAGGCTCTGGGTCTGGAATTAAGAAGGCAAGATCTATAGAGGTTCAATGAAAGGTCCAGATGGCTAGTCAGAGCTACACTTCAGTGTCCTGTCCTCAGGAACTTAAATGTCAGAGGAGGACCACAACCTCTCAGCATTGATTTGTCTAAATGGGACTATGCATTTGTCAGGCTTGTCATTTATGCCTCTGAACTGGAAGCTTCAAATGGGAAACAGACGGTGGGGATTATCCAGTGACTCAACCATCAGCATTCACAGAACTCATCTAACGATACCCACTTCCTTTAGAGTCCATGAAAATACAGGCCACTCTAGTGGATGACTTGGAAGCCAAAGAAATGGTATCTTGATTGAAATTAAGTTGCAATATATGCACTAATTCCAACACACCTTTGGTCCTTGGTTTCTCATATGCATAAAACAAACTCCCTTTTTTCCTACCTTTTTTTGAATCAGAGTATATGGTCTTTCAAGGCAGGAATCTCATCCTTTGTTTTGCCCATGTGCAGCATCATAACACATTTTTGTCATGGCTGGGCCAAAAAGACAGTCTCTTAGTATAAATGACTGATACCAGTAAGCTCTTGTCACATTACGGTAATAAAAAGGAAAAGATGGAGCTTAAGCTTGGATGTGGGACTTAGATTGTGCTGCCCAAACAAACTACCTTGATTTAATGATGCAGGGCATGGAAGAGTTACGTGTCCATCACCCCACCAGGGATAGCTTCACTCTAGTCTGTTCCTGTCTCAGTAAGGGGACTGAATTAAGTGATGGAGGAAGGTGGATCTGTTCTGCAGTGTAAAGAATGTGTGAAGCCAAAAATCAGGTAATAATAGTAACTCCCATTCCTGAATCTTTTCAGAAAAACATTTACAAGTAGCTTTTTTGGAGCAGTAAAGATTTTTCTCTTTTTCTTCTTTTTTTTTTTTTTTTTTACTTTACTACAGTGAAATCTTTAACAAATAATCATTTTACACTGTACAGTTCATCAATAAAAGCAATAACACCAGGTTATGTAATAAATTAAATATGATGTGCAGTTGAAAGTAATCGTGCTTTCAGGCATCAGCTTCTTGTCACATTAAGGGCTCTGGCAAACAGGTTTAATATTCGTGGAATGAACAGAATTATTGACAAGCAGAGGAGGAACTAGACAGCAAGTGAGCATCATATTAATTTTTCAGAGGCTGATATTGCTTTTCCTGCTGACATCGCAACAAACTTTCAGGGCTGGCTTTTGCGGTAGAGGGTTTTGGTAGTGGTGGCTTGTTTTTTTTCTTGATTTTTTTTTTTTCCTACCATTCTGTCAAGTTCATGCCTTTTGGAAGGGACAAGGAAAGAGGGAGAAAAATAGTTGTGGCTCACAGAGTAAGGATGGCTTTACCTTTGGGTTTATTCTCCTAGATAACTCAATTCAAGGTTAACTCAGATTAACTGTGGTTCTACCTTTTGCTGTGTCAATGGATGTCTTTCATTCTTTTGAAAATTGGTCCATAATTTCCATTGCATTTCTAGACTATACAAGGATTTAGGGACCTCCCACCACCTCTTGGCTTACAGAGAGTTGATGGTTGAAATACTGGATATCCTTCAGGACAGAGTTTCTCAGCATGGACAGTTAAATCGAAGAGAGAGTTTTGAAGAGAAGTCATCTGGGTTATCTGAGCTTCCCGATATTTAGAACTTCTGGGGGGTTACATAAGAATAGAAATTGAAAGGCCAAACTTCCTGAGGTCCAAGTGGCCCAGTTTCCCAGTGATGAGTGTAAGTGTGGAGAAAGTAATGACAATTCATCTTTTTACCTAAGTGCTACAAAAAAAAAAAGAAAAAAAAGAAAAGAAAAAAAGGTGTGAATGGCCACTCTGAGGAATGTGTTTTGTCTAAGGCAGAGGTAAAAAAAGTAAAAATAGCCACTGACATTTTTCATGTGTCAGAATTAAGCCCTGACCACCACACCCTTCCTCTGTATGTCTCACCAATTTGTCACCCAAGAAAGATGAAAAAAAAAAAAAGGTGCTAAATAAAATGACTAATGTACCTGTCTGTTAATGGGATATGAAGAGGCAGAGGAGAATGTTTCTGTGGTGTGGTGGTCAGTCACTACTCAGATCAGAGGTGTCTGATAGAAGTTGTCATTGGAGATGCTCAACAAATAACATCTGTCTTGAGATTTCTGCATCCCTGGGAGAAACACTGCCCAAAGCAGCTCCCTGGCTGCCTTATACATTGTGGGTAGAATGGACTTCATCTTGTCTTCAACATTTCTAAGGCAGGAGGCAAGATATCTGATCTTGTATGCAATTAAATGCGAGAATCCTTGCAGGAGGCTCTTTGGGAATACCTTGTCTACCTTGGGGTGGTCAACTCTTTTCTTTTGAGACTTTTTCACAACCCAGGAACATGGAGGGGAGAAAAATGCGAAGCAGGTGAGGGCAAAAGACAATTCTGGGCTGGTCGGTGATGCTTTCATGGGCTCTGTTCAACGTTTACTCTCTCTTCTCTTATCCCTACCCAAAGCTCCGAGGGCATTAATACAGCTGGAAAAGCAGGAAGCATTGCAATGAGCTGGGCATGCTTCCGAGCTTGGCAGAATTGTCATTTGATTGGCCTGAAAACAGTTATTTTAGAAGGGCGATTGTTTTGCAGGACCCATCAAATAATACTCAGGTCAGGTTTGTTCATCACAGTGAGCTCTCACAGGCTGACCTTGGCACATGTGGCCAAATTTTTGGTAATGACCTTGGGTTTCCGCAAAAATCCATCACCACTGGAGATTGCCCTGGCCATAGCTTCCTTTCAGCTGTGAAGTGTGCTAGCTCCCTCATTCCAAAATACACCAGAATGACCTCATTTTTCCAAATAAATGTCAGAGTGTGAGAGAGCCAAAGAAGAGCGTGGAGAGAGCAGAGCTGTTCATCTTAATCAGCATCAGACCCACCCTCCCTACCCACCCCAACAGATGAAATCAAATCAAAACTTGGATAAGAGCAGGAGTTTCTTTTTCAATGAAAGGTGATGGAAAGTGTGGGCTCCAGCTCTCCTCTGTTTTACCAAAAAGCTGGTAAACTGATAAATGTTGTCAGCATTAAGATTTGCGTGTGTGATCTTCCTTACTGCTATCCTGGGAGCAGGCAGAACATGAGCCAGCAGTGTGCCCAGGTGGCCAGAAAGGCCACCAGCATCCTGGCCTGGATCAGGAACAGTGTGGTGAGTAGGACCCGAGAGGTGATCGTCCCCCTGTACTCGGCATTGGTGAGGCCCCACCTCGAGTACTGTGTCCAGTACCACAAGAAAGACATCGAGGTGCTGGAACGGGTCCAGAGGAGGGCAACGAAGCTGGTAAGGGGTCTGGAGAACAAGTCTGATGAGGAGAGGCTGAGGGAGCTGGGGTTAGACACATGATCCCTTTCTGCTTTTGAAAAAGTTCTTCTGTTTCACCCTCCTCTAGGTAGAAAAGGAACCAAGAGTGGGAGATATTAAAGCACCAATATGGTATCAAGATACATCTGGAGGCCTGGGACAAAAGTATGAGAAAGAGGAAAAGTTACAAGAGGAATGTCTTGTATAGGAGCAGCCTTTTGGTAATAAGCTGTTTTACAAAATGTGGAAAATGTTAAAATTTCAAGCATCAGCTGTGTGTCCTAATGGTGTATTAGTCACCTAAAATACCTTGGAAAATGTTGTTAAAGGCAAGTAACAAAATAAACACAGGAGAAGCGTGAAGGCATTTTTATCTGAGGCAGAACCTCTCTGCAAAGAGCTAGAGGGTTGAAAAAGGGATCCAGGCAAGGACTGCATCATCCAGGATGGGGACTTGTGGCCACATAAGGCCACTTCCTAAGAGATGGTGGGAAGGAAATTTCCTATCCTTATAGTGAGAGAAAGTGGAGAGAAAGCTGATTAATGTGTTGAACCTGTGGGGCTATCACAGCAGAGCAAAGGGTAGTAGCTTCAAAAGAGCTCAGTACTCAGAAAAGGACTGAAAGAGTCAAAATAGTAGCTGCAGGAAACATCTTTAGAATCCAGTCTGAAAAATTAAAAATGAGAATTGCAAATAAGGCCTTTGAATTGCTTTGGATGGACAACCTGTTCCAAGAAGTGCCTGTCTCCCTCCCTGCATGAGTGCCAGTAAGATGAAGTCAAAAGGCTCGATTGTCATGGGTGGAGAATTTTTTATTATTTTTTTTAACCAAGCTCTTTCAAAGCTGGTGGTTATTCCTGACTTTAAATCTTCTCTGATTTTCATCATGCGCTGTCTAAGCAATTCACTGTCTTTTTCGTGGGAGTTGAGGAAATTCTGCCATCCCCATCACCTGTGGTGCAGAGAGAGAGAGAAACATGCAAAGAAATACATGCATGGCTGTCGGGTTCTGAAGTGCATCTGAGAATCCCACTAGGTACTTAACTACCTATAAAAAATGGAGACCATTTGATTCCCTGAGAAGTCAGTGGAAGATCAAGAACATGCACATGGGTTCCTGATATCACTGGGCACCCTCTTAATCTAAGACGTTTTTTCTCTGACTGTTGAAAGGAAAGGAGCTACAGTATTGCTCGTATAGTGATTAGAATTAGGAACGGATTTGTTAAAGCAAAACAAAACAAAGCACAATCCTTTGTGTTAAATCTTGCACAAGCAATACTCCTGGGTTTCATCCAGATTTAGATATATTATTGTTAAAATAAAGGAATATTTATTTTTATCCTCACACTTTGCCTTTTCTATTTAACCACATTGTATTTTTCAGTTGAAAGCATGCACACAAAAAAAATGCAAATCCCAAATTTCAAAGGCACCTTCCACTTGGAATTGGATCTATTTTTGTCCCTGTGACTATCTTGCACAGCTCTAATTGTCATGCCCTGCTCTGAAATCCACAGTACTCTCCTCTCGCCAGCGTATTTTTGGATTATTGCTCATTGTGATCAGCCTTTTGTGTTCCTTTTGATATGGGCCAAATTTTGACATGAGGTGCTGAGTCATGCATAATGTGGATCTTATTTGTGTCTCAAAGAAATCTTCTGTTTTCTATTCCCCTGTACCTGGGCCAACACCTGGCATTGTCTCCCCCATTTCCCAGACAGACAAGGGAAAAAGCACCTGAAACACATCAAAGCGCTGAGCAGCTCAAAACAATTCATTTAATTATTATTACAAAATGTCATAGTCAGTGCCAACTTGGTATTGTATTTTCTTTGCTCATTTGTTTTGTCAAAAAACTGAGTACTGAAAAAAGTCACAAAGAAGAAAGAAAGAAAAAAAAATATTTTCTTGAAACAGAGGACTATGGACTTGGGGGTGATATATTTAATTTCTGCACACCAAAAAACCACAGTCATACCTGAGTGGGGATTCAATGAAAAAAAAACTGCTGGGAGATGACGATTTTTAAAGGCAAATTACATATTATAAGCAGTTTTAGGGAATGATGGAGAGGGAAAAGGGTACTTGATATAATGGGGTGTTTTCCCCACCTCCCAAACTGCAGAATAGCCCTTGCTCTGGCACTACCTGCTGCCTGCATAGTTACTATGGCCATGGCCAGGCTTCCTCGCAGCTGCCAAGGCTGCTCAAAAAAGTTTCACACCTTACATGTGAATGGATCTTTTTAAGTCTCCTGCACCAGAGGTGGTTTGGGGGATCGCTATTTTCTCTTCTCTTTTAGTTTTTTTATCTGACCAACGCTTAACAGATGTAAGCCCCTTTTCATATTTTCCCGAGAGGAGTGATGTATTTTAATGAGGTAATGCAGAAAAAAAGGTGCAATATTGTGGGTAGAATCTGCAATGGTCTCTACCATAGCATCCCCCATGTGAGGTGTCCTCCCTTTCTCCGTGAACAGCTCTTCTCGTCCTGAATTTTGGGATGCTGAATGCAAAGGGTCTGATGTAGGTGCCGCTGCTTTGTGTTCCGGTTCCCCACCCAGAAAATTTCCCTGACCTTCACGCGTGGGTGCGTTGAGACAGGTGAGCCAAGCAGGGGCTCCAACCTTACCTGTCTTTAACCCACCAGCCAGGCTGCCCGGTGAACTCATGCAGAACAAGCTCCGGCGGATTTTTGTTTGCTGACCAGCTGCTTCACAAACTGTTGGGTTATTTTAGGTTTTTGTTGCCATAACCATTTGGCTCCCTTGGTGTTATCTGTCACCTGCAGATGAAAATGAAAAGCCTTGAAAAATCAGGTGACAACAACCCAGCATGTCCAGGAATGTGTATGTGCGTGTGAAGCCCAGAGCAAAGCAGGCTGCTGTAAGGAAATTGTTAAGCACCCTAGAAATGGAGTGCTTGACACCGGAGAGAGGGAGTGTGTATTTATGAGAAGTGGAAAAACACGGCCACGTGTTCTTCTACTTTTTATAACTGGAGACCACATCTCCTTGAAGGTGGAAATTTAATTCTTCAGTGGCTAGGGTTCACGACACATTGAGTCTGTCTGTACTGCATGCACACATGCAGATCTTCAAAGATTGGTTACTGGGCTAAAGAGAGGAAATTTGACTGCAGTTCTCATCCTTGTTACACAGGAGGTGTGTGAAAGACAGTGTTGTTATTGTGGTTATAAGAATTTAGAATTCCAGGGAAAATGCTTAAAGCCATGCCAAGGGGCAAATTTATGAAGATGCACCCAGCTACGGGCACCGCAGCCTCTTGGCTGGCACTTGACATCATCCAAGATCCCAGCACTTGGGATCCCTTGGCAGTTTCCTCCTAGGACAGTAAGTGTTTAATGAAGATTTGCTGCCATCTTCCCCCATCTCCACGCTTCCTTCATGTGCAGATGCAAAAGGAAAGGGCAGCCTGTGCAGAAGCTGGAAGTGTAGACCTTGAGCTTGACACAGGTGTCACGCTAATCCTCTGCCAACGCAGCCCCAGCATCTCTGGTGGAGCTGCTCCTGGTTTCCATCAGCGCACGTGAGAGGAGATGCAGGGACTGTCGGGAGAGGGCTGTTCAGGGCACACGGGTGGGGGTCAATCCCCATATTTCCTTCCTGCTGCGAGTCGGTGCATTTGGCTGCCTCGTTGACTGACCCGAATGAAGTTAACCTTGATTTACACTGGAGAAGGAGAAGGGAGAAATGAGCACAGCAAGCTGTATCCTAGAATAGAAAGAGGCCACTAGAGAGGGAGACAAAGTGCAAGGAAGGAAAGCTAACGCCATGGCCTCTGTGATCCTGTCTTTGCAAGTCCCTCAGGCAACATAACCATAAACAGCCTCTTCAAAGAATGTGAATATTATGCTCCTTTCTGACAGGTTTTCCCTAATTTCCTTCTGCCTTTACAAGTAGCTGAAGAAAATAAATATTTAATGACCTGTTTCAATATTTTAATGTAGGTTTCTTGGTTAAAACACCACAAATCTCTCCGTGAAAGGGCAACAATAGAATTACAAAGTAACGAGCATTGCAGCAAGGGGGGAGCTGGTTGGGAAGCAGAGGGGAGGGGTAAGGAAAAGGCAAGGCCACAGAACACAGGGGCATCTTTTCATCGCTGCCTCATTTCAAGCGCTCCTTTCCCGAGCTTACTGGGGAGGAAAAACCCAGAGAGTTTGCTGTTTTACCCTTCACCGATCCTTTCTATAAAAGCACAGCAGTGTTTCCCTTCTCCATGGCCTGGTTGGGTCATGTCACTGTTGCAACAGGGCTGTGGTTCAGAGATGCTCAGTGGAGCTCATCCTTCCAGCTCCTCAGGGACAAGAGTCCCTGCTCTGCTAGGGGCACGTGAAGTAGAGCTGTGAGTGACCTGTTGTCCTTTCACTGGTGCAGCCTGTGGTGGTGATTCTCCACCCCTGGTTATAGACCTGTGCATCTCCACCCCCTCTTCTCCATCTCTTGTCTCACCCCAGGACACTGCTCCTGCTGCTTCTGTCTTTGTGCCAAGGTGGGTTACTTCTGTTCTGTCAGATGTTAAGTCCTCTATATGGAGACTTGATGAAGGTCATGTTTTCACTCATCCTGATCTACATTTGAGGTTGTTGTTTTGCACAGGAGAGGGAGACGTATGGTGTAGTGTCTTGGTGGCATTCACAGGAAGAGGAGCCAGAAAATCACATCCTTGCACCGCTATGGACCTCACGCAGTCCTGTATGTCCTTACACAGCAATTGCAATAAATAACACACATTCCTGGTGCTGGGCCAAGGCTACTTTATTAAACATCGCTCATCACGCAGTCAGGGGGTGCATGCATAGAGTGTCAGGGGTTTTCTTTTGAGGCAGAGGTGGGCTGCAGCCCAGGAAATGTGGCACTGAGCAGTTTCTGTGCAGAGACAACCTGGGAGTGAAATCTTGGACCAGTAGCTGCAGTGAATATTTTATAGGGCTCTCTCCCTCCCTTCTCTGTCTGATCTCGGCAGCAGTCTCTAGCCAACATAATTCTTTGTGAGTTACTTTCGTTAGCAAAACCTTTCACCTTATGAAGATGTTCTACTTAATTAGTAAAAGTTCAATTTTTTTTGTCACCGACAGAACCCCATACATCACCATGTCTGGAGAGTCATTAGCTATAAAATTAATCAGGGTGGATAACGGCTGAATAGAGTCAGAGCCCTTTGTGTTCCTTCCCACATCTCTGCCTCCAACGTGAGAACCCTTTCAAGAAGGGGAATCCAAAAAAGCATCTCCAAATTTCCAGGAGACCAGTTTCTAGGGTAGCACTGAAGTCAGGGGTATTTCTGTGCCTGAAGTGGAGGGGGCAATCAGGCAAAGGAAAGGACAGGATGCCAGAATACTGCCAACTTTGTTCCACGTTGGTCAGATCCATAAAGAACTCCAGCTGAGGGACTCTAAAAGGATACTGGATGGATGAAATTTTCCTTTTGTCTGCCTCTGGGAATGCAACAAAGGCAGTCATTTGTTCATTTGGGCAAGTTTGTTGTAAGCTTGAGTTGAGAAAAAGAGGGATTAGGTCAAACATAAGGGTTTGCCACATACCACAGCTTGTGCCATGAGAGGGTATAAGGAAGTCCAGGCCAACAGGAGAAATTCAAACCACTGGGACTCCTTCCCAATTGTGAGTTTATTTCTGCTCAGGAGGTCTCTGCTTTGAGGTGATGACTGCAATTTTCTTACAAGCTCATTTATTTCCGAGAAGACCAAATGACCAATGGCTCAGCATGGATTTGAAATCAGCTTCTTCCTGGTGTTCTTTATATTTTCACCAATGTGCTCCCTGGAGATGGAGCCTGGGCTTTTCTACTGGCAGATGGAGCCCATCTGTATTTGCATGCAGGTGGTGAATGTTGCATGAAGTTGTGTTGAGGATGTTGGATGCTTGGCAGGAATCTTTGACAGATGCATTAATTTACAGGGGTTTTTTTTATAAAATAATAAAATCCTGTGTTATTACTATCTCCTGAGAACAGAACATGTCATCCATCAGTCTCACATAACCTTTTCCTGCTTTTGCACTTCTTAAAATTAACAGGGAGATGTTGGTAGTTAGTTCTAATGAAGAACACTGACATTCTTTATTTTCTGTTGTTGTTATTATTAGCAGCTGTAGTAATAGCAGTAAAGGAGGCCTTACATTTTGATTGTTAACAAAGAGAAATAATTATGGATAATGCAAGGGATTTCAAGCAAGTTGATATCACGTAGAATTTTGCATAATCTCATCATAGGACCTCATCAAAAATGAACTCTTTAAGGTACGCTTCATGTTGGTACAGAAAAGACCAGACAAGGGGGAGGAAGAAAATACTTTGCCTGCACAAAAATATATCTTCCCACTTTGTAATTTTCCTCCTCAGAAAATGTCTGAAAAGCAGCCACCCTGGCAGTGACTTGCTGGGGCTACTGCACTGCCTCCAGGACTTGCCAATTCTCTGCTGCCTCCGCTGATGCTCTGTAGCATTCTGGAGTCTTCTTTGACTAACAAGTGGCTCAAGGCTGCAAGCTCTGTCCTCACACTCCTGTCGAGTGTAGTTAAGTGAGTGTCTTAACAAATGGGAAGTGATTTCTCTGCCACATCCCTTCTGGGTGCGAGTCCCACCCAGCCAGAATCACAAATGCTGAGGCCTTGTCCCTAAGAATGAAGCATGTGTATCTCAGCAAAAAATACTGTCCTTGGTGTCTGATTGATTTATAAAGCTTGTTTTCAGTGTGCTTGTGAAGGGATAAAGTAGAAAAAATTGGAGCCTCACGCCTCAAAACTCAATATGATTCCTTGCAGTAGGACATCCTTTAGGCAGTGTGTCTCTCTGCAAAGCTACAGAGCCTTTCTTGGGGCTTTCCTGGGCAAAGCAAGGGGGTAAAACAAGTGCTTAGTATCCACCCAAATAAATACGGATTATGCATTCCCTCCCCTCCCTCCCCTTCCTCCCCCTCTCCCCTTCCCCCTCCCCCTCTGCCTTTGTCATTCCTTATGAAAAGGAAAGGAAAGGAGAACTTCTTTTAGTCTCAACTGAAGTTTTGTTTTCCATTATGCATAAAAATTTTTTTCATCCTTGGGAATCCTAAGCTTAAGACAAATACAATTTGGAGGACAGAAAACCCAGTTTTCTGTTGAAGAGTCTTCATTTCTAAAATGCCAAAATGTGATATTATCTTTCTTATTTGCTCTTGTTTCCAGATTAGATATTTGAGGGAGTCAAAACAAATTTGTGAAAAGCTTCCTGTGCCCTGAAATTACTTTTTCAGCAAACAAAAAATTGACCTCTAACATTATACCTAGCTATAGTTATCAAGATTTGTTTCAAGCTTTTCCTAAGCACGTTTGCTTCTTAAACTTTTATTAGCAAGGACTGAAAAGCTCAACTTCCAAAGAATGGGGACTTTCAGACCACATGAGGGCTTGAAAACGTGTGTAGTGTGTGTGTTGTTGGTATGTTGCTAGTATCACACATACACACAGAAACATGCCCCGATCCCACATTAAGATCCCATATTTAAAGTACTTAATAGGCGGACCATTAGCACTTTAAAAGTGGTACAGATCATCATCACTGATTTAGTCAGAAGAATGAAATGGTATTGATTCAGGATTATGGCCAGATAAAGACACCATCAGGCTGTTTGTTTTGTGCTTTATGTTCAGTAAATGAACTAATTTATAGATAGGATTAGTGTGATCTATAGAACAGAGGTCAGGAATAGAAAGCAGTACACTGAACTACATAAACCAGAGACTAGATTAGGATTTAGGGGAATTAAAAAAAAAAAAGAAGGAAATAGACGTACTCTTAAATGGGAGACAGGATGTATATTGGTGTCAATTCTAGTATAGTGAGAAAGAGGAGAGTTCTCTCAAGAGCTCTTCTACTGGACTTGAGCCGCTTTGCACTGAATTCTCATGAGCATAACTACACAACCTCATCCTGCCAGTTTGAGATCGGACAGGTGGAGAGAAGGTTCAGGTACAGAGCTGTAATTTGCTTCCCCTCTGCTCCCATAAATTAGCCCCAATTATCCCCAGTGTGCATGTTTCACTAATCTAGACCATCGACTGCAACAGCTGTCTCCCAGAGGTGCCTTGTTGCCATTTGGCTCTTGGGGTAGTCACGAATTTTCTCCCCTGCGAACCAAAGTCTAGTAATTTGCTTGATATTTACTTGGGGAGCTGATGAGAACGTTTTGAAAATGTCTCCATCTCAGTGAGAAAAAAAGTGCGGTTTACATCTAAGCATACACAAAACACTTAAAAGGATGTACAGATTCTCTTCCTTTCTCCCACCCTTTTGCAGTCAGTACGGCTCTCAGGCAGGGGAAACCTGCAGAGCATTGGTATGAGTAAGAGAGAGTGGTCTCTGGGACTTCAAAAAATGGCCCGTGCCTCAGGAGACACCTCTCCAAACCCTCCTGTGGTGGCATCCTCTGTGACTTTAGGTAAACCCTTCCTCTGCTGCTTTTGGCTTTTCATTTCCCATCTCACCCGTTCCCTGCTGAGTAAACATTTTAGGACAGGGACGATCTCTTCGGTCAGGGGTCCACAGTGTTAAGCACAAAGCAGCCTTCATCTCAAGAGAGGGATAAGGGTGCTAATAGAATACCAAAAGGAAAGCAAAGGCTCTCCAACCCCCCCCCTCTTGTCTGAAGCTGAGAGAGGAGTAAGTTCGTGTCCTTAAGAGGCTTGAAAAACAAATCACTTTTGTGTTTGTTAAGTGCCGAACTTCAGACACTACAAAATAGACAGGCAAATATGAGAACCTGCTCAGTTAATTAAGATCCAAGGTAGGAAGCAAGATGGGTGTTAGTGAAACTTCCCCGGGAAAGCTAGAATATCTCAACCAGTTATTAAACTCTATTAAGCCGAAGAAATGTCAGCAAAGGATGATTTCTGGAGGAAAAGTCTCCCTTTCCCTTTCCTCCCTCTCGCAGCCCAGCATCATGCAGGTCTCACAGTGTGGGGAGTCAGGTTTTTCCAAGTGTTTTCCAGCTTCATTGCAGCATCTGCCCCAGGCACAGAGCACCCAGACAATTTGATCCAATTTGTTATCAAGATGCATCAGACTTCTCTGTAGTCTCTTTAGTCTCCCAGGTTCTAGGATGAAAAACCTCTAAGTGCAAAGCTAGAGCAAAGATGGCTCCGAGGCTCCCCGGTTAGGATGAATGCGCTTTAAAAGCATCTGTTAACTCTGTATCTCTTTTCAGCACTAAAAATTACTTCACACACTGCCTGCAGTCCCCATTTATAGGGCTTCAGTACTTTGCTGGATGGAAAGAAGGAAGCCTGGAGCATGCAGAAGAGAAGGTAGTGCATGGCACATTTCGTACTAATCAATTAATTTGATGGTCTTTTCAGACTTTTCCCTACAGGGTGATGTCTGTACAAAAGTCTGGGCCTGTGGTTTTCAAAGCATCACCCAGCCCCTGCTTTCTCACAAAACATAGACCAGGGCTCCTGGGAGGATTGTCAAATGCACACTTGCCTGATGGGCTTCCTCCCCGTCCCACCCTTAGTTTTCCAACTTGCTTTGCCTGCTTTGCAGTGGCTGAGGACTCTTAGGGACCATGGAAAACCCAACTGGCCAGCAGATCTCCATCTCAGTTTGACCAGTTGAGTGGCACAAAGAGGCATGGATGGGAACTGGGATGTCACTGGTGTCGTGAAGCTGTGACCCTTGAGGGATGAATGTGGCACATTCAACCCAAGGGAGATGTGAGGAAACAGAACAACCAGACCGACTGGGTGGTCTGGTCCCCCAGCTCTCTCAGAAGGGCTGTCCTTCAGCAAGCGGACATTTCACTGCACATCACCTGCCAAGGCTCATTGGGGGTCACCTTTTCCAAATATTTTCGATTGTCATTTGTTCCTGGTTCTCCACCCTACATAAAAAAACACCCTAAAACATTTGAGTGCTCTTTTCATCTTTCTTTACCATTATCACTACTTATCCCATTCCCTCTTCTCATGCAAACCCCAAAATAAATAAATCCTGTCTTAATTATACACAAGCATATGAACAACACAAAGGAGCCATTAACATAATCAGCAAAAAACACTAATTCCAACAATCTTTCCCAGGGCCCTTCATGGCATGTGATGTTGGAACAGCCACCACTGAGTGGTGCTCGGGAGTGGGGTTGCCTTTCCAAGCTGTCATCTCCCCCTGTCCTCCCAGCGTCCCCTGTGATCCCTGCACCCCTGACCACCCTCCATCATGACTCTCTTGGCCAACCCAGGGTGGCCTCGGCTCTCAAGGCCAACGGTAGCCCTTGCCCTCCTCCTGCCTCTCCCTGGGCTCCCCCTGCACACTCAGCCACCCGCAGATGCAGGATGCTCAGGGCTTCTCCTGCCAGTTGGCGGCTGGATGCAGTGGGGGTTGAGCTGTTGCCATTGGAGATGGCAGCAGATGCTTCCTGGTGGAGGCTACGCTGGTTAATTTGGGGCTTTGTGGTTTGAGACAGAATCCCAATTATTTCCAATTAGGAGATTGTAGTGACAGCTGCTCTGAACGGGGTCTTCTCTCGTGGCTGAGAAACTTTCCTCCACTTTTAGCTGGGTTTGGATACCTGCATTTCTAGAATGGGGCCCTTAAATATTTTTTTGTATAACCTCATTTTCTTCCACCTCTTGCCAAGCAATTCTTCCGCTCTCCCTTACAATGCCACCTCTCATGAGGAATTTGGCAGTGGAAACATTCTTATCTCTCCCTTACCACAATCCATTCATGTTCTCCTCTCTAAATACAGGATTTAATTCTCCTGTTGGGCTGTCCAGCTCCGCCTCTTCCCAGTTGCCCCATTAATTCTGTCTGCCCTGTGACATATGGGCCTTGTCAGGCAGTTTTGGCCTGACCCAGACAGCCAAAATCAGAGGAAAACTTGGTTTTATTTTGCCTGGGGAGAATTCATCATGGCAGGTGTCTCACTTAGGGAAATTAAGGATGAAGGAAAGGGAGAGCTAGAAATTTATTCTGGTTTAGTGTTAAGAATATATTTAACTGCTCCTATGTTAAAGGCTGATATTTTCTCTCCATTTTTCTCTTCTTCCTCTCTTTTCCATCCATATCACATAGTCCAGAGACAGAATTCAGGAGAAAGGGGCATAGGACCTTTTGCTGGCTGGATTGAAAATGCTGTCTGTGGTAGAGGAGTGAATAGGAGGTGAAGAAGGAGATGTTGAACCAAAAGACGTCTTTCTCTCTATTCCGTCTCATAACTACTCATCAGAGGCAAATCTAATCCTAAAAATACAAGCTAGACAAATCCTTTGGAAGGAGGAAGGCGAATTTGCTTTGTTTATGATTCATCTAAATCCTTGTTTGTTTGGATACTGAGTCTGTTGAATCACAGCAGGTCTAAGCAACCCACGAGCAGAGTCCTGGAGGGTCCTTTCCAGCAGTTCAGAGCCTGCTGTTTCTGCCCTCCCTCAACAAACACTTGTCCACTAAATGTGCTTGCACCCAGAGGGGACAGGATTGAGAAGCTGGGGATACTACCCATGTTGAGAAGGTGATGCCAAGGGGAGGCCAGGTCTTACGTTAATCCAGGTGATGTAAACAGCGGTACTGGGCTGGGCACAAACCCCGGCTCTACCAAGGAGGGACACAAATTTAAAAACCTCTGCTGATGTCAAATCCACAGACATCACCAAGAATTTGGGCAGCGGGTTTTGGCCCACAGTGTTGTTCTTCTTGATCCCCACACGGCCATGATCTTCATCAAGCTTTCCATTTTACATGGGATCCAAGAGGAAAGTTTTTAGCCTGGGAGATTTTTCAGTGGGTTGCAAAACGCTGAAACAATGTGGTATTTGGATGACAGTGTTGTCTATTAATCCATTCGGAGCACTTAGATGCTATGGAAGATAAGTGCCTTGTAAATACAGATAAATAGATTAGATTAGACCTTGACAGTGGTTCATGCAAAAGGCATTTATATGTGCAAAAATAGTAACATTGTAGAGAAATAGCTATTATTTGAAACCTTGGGCCAGAGCTTCCATAATTGATATTGTTGGAAGAAAAAGGAAGCTAATGGAGAAAAGCTGCCGTGACTGCCCTTTTGTCATTGACTAATTCTTCCAGCAATCGAGGCGACATTACCCAGCTCCCATTTAGGCCTCAAAGCGAGTGGCCACATTTTTCAAGAGAGCACAGCTCAATGAATGCTGAGTCCTTTCAGAACTCATCTTGTGAGGGCTGTAATGGTGGGGAAAAGGGAAGGAGAGTGCTTTTGAAAATCTGCCCTCTCTTTTACATCCTGACTGCTTGGAAATCCGGACCACAGCATGGCCAAGGATGTGGACTTATACGTGACCCCAATGCAGGTATTCTCCTCAGAAACTTCGAAGACAGTGGGAAGAGAAGGATGTAGGGTTCTTGTTATTATCAGCTCTACCAGGGCTCATCGTGAATGGAGTTTAACTAACTGGTACCTGGGCCAGTCTGTTCAGTACAAGCTCCCAGCACATAGGAAGTTCCTCCAATGATGTAGATTTGCATCTTCCTAATCTACAGAGCTCCGGTCTACTGTAAATGAAGGCAGAACCTGGATCTTAATTTAACCATACAAAAATAGAAGGTAGAAAGGCAGAAAATAAACATCTGAGTGATCTAGGAAATCATGAAACAAGCAGCAGTTTTGTTCCTGAAACAAATTACAATTAAGTAACAGCATTACTCCCTCAGCACCACTTGTTCCTATTGCATTAGGTACAAAACTCAAGTGCTTAAAAGCCAGGAGATTAATAATTAAGAACATCATACATCTTTTATTGCCTACATAAAACATATAAAGGTTGAAATCCTGACCCATCCAAAGGCAATGTCAAAGTTCTTCTTGACTTTAGATGAACTTGGACTTTACCTAAATTGTTTTGTCAAATACAACAAAACTTGTCTCCTAAGAAACCTCAACAATCTTAATTCTGACCCAAGATAGATGCTTTTCTATGATCACTTCTAGAATTTAAATAGAAAACAAAGCCTTTTTAAAAAATGTGAAACACACCTACAAAATTAATATTGCTTAGAAAAACAGTAATATTTTTGATTTATTTTTTTTTTAATATAACAACGGGCACATATTTACCTATTACAAATGCAGTATTACCCAATAGTAATGGTACTTGGAAATACTTCTACTAACTAATCATATTTGCCACTTACGAAGATTAAGAAAATGTTTGTACACCAAATTCAAAGAAATAAAAATATCACATAAAGGAGGGATACTAAAAAAGAAAACAGTCGACAGGTTAAGTATGAGGTTGTTTTGCCAAAATAAAAAATGCACTTCTTTGTACTTAACTTAAAAATATATAGTTATTATGCGGGCAGTATAGGGTTTCAGGAGTCCTTAATCATTCATTTCCCTGCTTTTAAGTGTGAGGGTTTTGCAAATGATGTGATAAGTAAGTACATTGTTGTCACTTAGCAACCTTAACTCGTTTCTGAAGTGAGTTGTTTGTTTCTATAATAAATGAGACACTCAGATACCATGGTGATGAGCATAGGAGACCTTGTATGCTTAGACAGAGTGCTATCTTGATAAATGCAATATTTTTCAGAGGTATAAGGCCCTCACAACAGAGGAGTAGTTCTTTGCTCTCATCCACAACATAGAAACATGGTCACTGGCTGTGTTTGTGCTGCCTTATGAGGAGCACCTGGAAGCTGTTCTGAAGACAAGACTCATTGTCCTTTCAGTCAGAAAACCTGGAATTTTGTTCTTAGCTATGGCTGGAGGCCGCCTCTACAACGTCCGAGATCCTAGATGTCTAAGTATGCCCTTAATGGGTTTGCAGTCAGTTCTCAAATGCTTTCATTGTTATCACCAGCCTTCAGTGTGAAACTTTATTCCTTGCTCCACACTCCGAAAACAGCATCTTTTCATCTCCCGGCAGTCCTGCTAGAACTGCACTGGGCCTTCTCTTGTTCCCTAATTACTCCTTTATGCACTTCTTCTGATGTAACCCAGCTATAATGCCAGCTTAACCAGCTGGTAGAAGATTGCTGGTCTCTGGGAAGCCTGCTGTGATAAAGAACCTCCAGTATGGTTCCGGCAGATGGGAACTGATGCCAAACCTTGAGGGCTGTGTCTGGGGAAAAAAGGAAAAAGACAAATAGTATGGCTGAGATTGAACTCCCTCCCTCAATTCTGAGCTTCTGCTTTCTGGGAGTAAATTAAAGCACAAGGGTTAACAGCAAATGTCAAAATAGATTCTAGACAACTCTGTTCCATCCTAAAATGGCATATACTGCACAAGACTCTGGTAAATCCTTGGACATAGTTGATCCTGCTTGAGCTTACCCATTTTTTCCAATTTTTCTCTTCCCTCATTCCTTCTCTGTATTCTCTGACTTTACATATAATATATTTGTGTTGCTGTTGCTGCTTCTTGAGTTTAAATTAATCTTTTAAAGAAGGATGAACCACATGAACTTCCTTTTGGTTTTAGAAACCACATCCATATTCATAATGCACTAATCATGTTTGATAAATCAGAATTCATTGTGAAACATACTAAACCTTCATGTTGCTTCAGTTTTTAATCTTGTAGGAAAAGCAATCATCTATGCAATGCATTTGAAGGGGTTGGGCTGGGCTGTCTTGGGTGTCTCGTTGAGTCAGCTTCCTTGTTTGTACAATATAGCTTGTGCTGCTGAATCTAAGCTATCATCTAAAAACATAATTAAGTCTTCAGCACTTCACTAGCAAGAGGAATCTTCACAGTGTGAATCAAGCACCATCTTCTTTGTGATGCTGGCCTGAGTTTGCAACTCATCTGGAAGAGCAGGTCAGAGCTTTCCCCTCATTCCAGTGGTGTAACCACGCTGAAACCTCAAGATCTTATTTTTGCAAGTCAGCAATACCAAGTATTTCACCTGCAGTCAAAGAATCGACAGAAAAATGAGTGGCTGTAGAGATCAATAGGATCTTTATTATGCAGTGACTTGTTTAATCTGGGTACAGTTTGCAAATAACAGTGAAAAGATGGTATTTCTGCCCCTCAGACATTTGTACATAAGTATGCACATTTGGACATTTTCTAACTGTTTGCGAAATGGGATTTATTGGCAACACCTAGATAAGTGCAAGATTAGCTATGTCATATTTTTTTTTTTCTTTTCCCATTGGTCCATTAATCCTGACCTTTGCTTTAGAGGAGGAATCTTCACATGAGTCTAGATCCTATGATCTATTCTATCTGCTTCTTTTTCTGCCTACTCCAAGATTATCTCTTTTCCCACCGCCACATGGCAGCTAGTTTGAGACTAGAGACAAGCAGCCCACAATGGGGGAAGGATGGTGACAAAAAGTGAAGAACTCTGGACCGTGGACCACCTCCTGTGGCTGGTGTAAAGGTGGCTGGCTCCAGTCCATACACTGGAGGTGCTCTGCTTTTCCCACAGTCCCAAGTTTGGGGCTTCCACACTTTCCCAAAGAAATACAGCTGTTATTTGGTGAAGCAGATTCTAAGCCTGCCACGCTTAGTAATTTAGTGGTGAACTTTAGAGCTGAGCGCCGGTTGAAAAATAACTTGCTTTAGTAAGTGCAAAATCTCCATTTCTGCTGCCTTCGCTTCTCCCTCCTCTCACCCGTGGCCCTGGCAGCCCCCTGCAATCCAAACACTCACTGTTATTATGCGACGGAGCGAAAGGGGAAGGTGGATGGGGGAGAAAATTCATTTCCTCTCTGTGGGATGTTTATTGTTTTTTCTGCTCTCAGTGGTCCAAGGTCTCTGTCGTTTTACGTGATATTTTATAATGGGAAGGGTTCTCGTAGGCACCAATGAGTTCATCTGCAGAGACGCGCGGAGCCTGGAGATTTAAATTTATACCTCTCTGACGCCACTGTAATTGGGGCTCCCGGGAGAGGAAACCCTGACAAGTGACACAAATAAACCCTGCCAGACCCCTTTCAAGACCTGTAGCAGCAGTAGCCCCAGGAGGACTCCCATGATCAAATTACCCTTAAACAAATGCTTCTGCAGTAACTAAGGATGTAACTGCTGAAGGTCAACAAGGTGTTTGTAGAACATGTTTACCAGGTCTATTTCCTGCTCCCATCCAAAGACCATGAGCTGCAACACTGGCAAAATGGAACTGGAAGAAGCTGCAAACCTAATTAAAACTCGTTACTCCAATTGTCTAGGAATACGTTTATTTAGGCCTTCCCTACCCCTGTAGCTATTCAGGCATAATTACACCAGTGCTGTTTCCCTGAATATAAACGAATAATATAAAGTACACTCATTTTCTCTCCTGTGAACTGAAATTTGGCAATGTCTGTGACATTTGTTTGGGGAGCTGATGAAAACATTTTGAGGATGTCTGCGTCTCAGCAGAAAAGAGGAGGTTAAGAAAGATTGATAGGCAGATAGATATGGATATACAGATATATCCGTGGATATATGTATATATAAATGATTTAGAGTTTGCTTCCTTTCTCCAATCCTTTTGCAGTCAGTACCTGGTTTTGGTGGGGGGAACTGCAGGGCATTGATGTAATCAGATTTTGACAGCCAAAGCAACAGGTACCTTTAAATTCAGCCTGTGCCTCAAGAAACCTTATTTGCTGCACTCCTTGTGATGCCAAAGTGTGTGACTGGGTCAGCTCCTTAACTGTTTGCTCCTGTTTTTTTATTTCTTTTGTCTTTTTCCTTTTTCTTGACCAGATAGTAAATTTTGTAGGGAAATGACCTATTGTATAAATATATTATCTCCATGTAGGAGGAAAAATAATTAATACTGATGGAATTGTCATTTAAATAACTGGGAGGGAATGCACTTCAGGTGCTCCACTGCTCTAGCTGTTGGTTAAAAGAAGAAAAGTCCCCATAACTGACTCAGAACCTGTGCTGTGTAAAAATTCTGTATCAACCTTGGACAAAGCACAAATAACTCCTTCTGATCAAAATAGTAAGACAGACAGAAATAACAGTTGCGATACAAAAATCATGGGATGAAATTCTTAGACTGGATTACGTAGGCAATTCAAATTTGAAGATCAGAAGTGCTTTTTATTCTGGATTTCCTCCCAGAGGCTTCTGGGTTTGAAACATACTTACTTCTTGGTTAGCACAGAGCTTTGCTGTAAGTGCAATGCCTGACAGTAAGTTTGGTGAAAGCCTGATGAGTCCCAGGAACTTCAGCAAGTTTCTTAGAAAGAATTAGAATGGTGCCAAGAGACTCCTTCATTGCTTGCTCATTGATTATCACTTATTCATTAATGAAAGCTCACATTCCTGGATCTAACCTCATTCCTTAGGGTTTTGTTGCAATACAGGTCGTGACCTGCCCTGGATCTCCCTGTCAGGTTCTAGTCATACTCAGTATTTCATAAGCCCTACTTCCACATCACCAGAGAAACAGCTTGTACCAACAAGCTGGCATTCCCAGGAGCAGATCCCTGGCCCACAAATGTCCCGTTTGGGACTCAGCTGCCTGCAGTTGTTCATATTCTTGGCCCTACATCCCAGGGAAGAAGATCTCCAGCCCTGGTCCAGGCCATGGATCTCAGTGCAAGGAGAGAGACACCCAAAGGCACTTTTCAAAGTTTTGACCAGTCTAACCTGCCCCAGTAGGTGTAGCCATGTTACCCTACAATACAGTCTGCCCAGTAGCTCACCAACTCATGCATTTCCCAACACGCCTCAGTTTTCCTAATATCCCAGTTACTCAGTGCCCCAGGTCATTCTGTGCTGGTGTTAAAAATTACAATCACAGAACTGGACCCTTGTATGTTTCCCTCAGCTCACAATCACCAGAAGATGATTTAATTGCATGAGAAAACGTTCTCTTTAATCTCCTTGAATTAGTCATCTCTTCCTCAGTCATCTCTCTGTATTTTTGGTTGGAGAGACTGAAAATCTTAATATATCAGTGACATTTATAACACATGTTAATATTATAAAACGTCAGTGCTCTATTTGCAGAAATGAATACTGATGTGATGGGAGTGTTTTATTATGTCAATGACTTTTATTATAAATATGATAAAACTGTGTCATCTTTTTTTTTTTTCAAATAAAAAATAAAACCACCTAATCATTTATCTCAAGGTTACTGCTCTGGCTCTGCTACTTGGTTAATTTATTCAAGTGATGTTAAAAAAAAAAATGCACCCTGCAAAGGATTTTCACATTGTGTGGTCATTTGATGGATGTTATCATTTACCTGCTTGTTTGGTTAGGATTAGAGTGGGACAATGAGCACAGAAATAGGGCTCGTGTCATGGCTTCCTAGAGACACAAAGCCAGGAGACGAAACCTAGTTTTAAGGGAATAATTAATCATTATCAGAGAGTGAAAGGTGGCTTGATATTACGGTGTCTCCTTTGCTCTTTCCAGGGCTACTGGCTACTGAAACAACCATCATGCCTCAATCCCACCAGCCCTGTCTGCAGATGATGCTCTTGAGAGGGTTCCCTGCCTGATGCTCCCCTGGCCCTCAGGTTCATTGCCAGACCCATAGAGAACTAGAGGCTCTGGATGCAATCTTGAACAAGCCCATTGCGGGGGCTACGATACCATCCTGCCAATTAATCTTGATTACTACAGGTAGTATTTACTGTTGTAAGCTGAACTATTAACAATACATAGATGCACTTCCAACCCCAATAGTAAAGTGGTAGATTCACAGAAAGTCAAGAGCTCTTTACAAGGATAATGGTATTTTATGGAAAAGATTAGCAAATGATGAGGTTTTTTTATACATTTCTACTCTGTCTCTTTGACTGTTTAAATTTCCTTACTAATTTTTGAAAACTGCAGATCCATAAGAAACATCTTGGCAAGAAATAAGATATTAATTTATTTAAAGGAGAGAATAGGAAAACTTGCTCTGATTCATACAAAATATCATGACTCCAAGGGCTGTGATTTTTCAGAATACCAAGAGACATCATGAAAGTCCCACCAAAGTTAAAAGCAGCCACCATAATGATTCGGCACATTCTTGGTTCCTGAGTTAATACACAACACAGTGAGGAATCTGTTCCCCTGGGAGAAAGCACAGGGAGGACAGAGATTGCAGCATTAAGATCATGCTGTTGCTATGGTAAGAGTGTGCAAGACTTCAGGATTATTATTATTTTTTTTTACTTTTAACTTTTTTCTTTTCCCCTCCCTCCCCTTCTGTCTATGTGCTGGTGATACTGAGACAGGAAACCCAGGACTGCAGTCCTCGTAAGAAAGACATTTGTTTTGGTTGTCAGCTTGAAGGAGGTCAGGAACAGGCTGTTGAAGATGACTGTCATACTGTAGATAATAAATCCAGGGTGAAATTAATGAGTGGGTGTTTTTAATGGTAAGCATCTAAAACATCTAGAGAGACAGTCTGTTTTTTTTAAGGAGACCTCTCTACTGCTGAGACCTGGCAGAATCATTGCATGGATGGAAGGAGCTGGCCAGAGGGGTCTGCAGGGAGTGTGAAGGGGCTGTGCGGAATGAGGGAAAAGCCGAGGAGTGACTGGAGTCTCTTCAGATGCCACCAAACCAAGCAGCAGCACAGGGCAGTGACGCTCCCTTCGCTGCTGCTTGAACGAAAAATATCTGTAAAAGTCGACTCCACTCGAGTGCTCAGTAATTCAGTGCTTTGAGGGAAGGGAAATAACTTTCTGCTGGTGTCCACCTCGAAGATCTCCTGCAAGGGAAGACATGAAGTGACCATCTCTTGGGGCACTGTCAATGGGACCTGGTGGGCTGTCACCTGGCTGTGCCAGGACTGTCCCCTTTCCATGCGGCAGGAGGACTGCAGAGATGTCGCCTGGGTTATTAGGCTGTCTCAACAGTGAGATGATGGTTCCCCAAGGACTCCAGTCTGAAGTAGCGTAGTCACACAGCAGTAGAAGGCTTCTCCCTCACAGAAGTGAGCTACAACGGCACTTTAGCTGGAGCCAGAAGGACATCTCTTTAAAAGAAAATGCTGCAGCTTCTCTTTTAAATGTTCCACTGGGCTCTTGTGGTTCACAGATGTCTGCGAGGCTCCAAATGCTAAAGATGCAGTAATGAGCCCTACTAACTCACACAGCTGCCCAGTCAGTCTTGTACCAGCAGTGAGTGCAAA
>JAOQGH010000007.1:7829629-7952739 GCA_025769975.1 Gallinago jamesoni | reverse complement strand
TTTCTTTCCTTGTTCTCAGGCCTTTACAGAGAAGAGGGGATCTATATCTTCCTCCCCTGGGCTGCCAATGGCTATGGGTAAATTCAAAGTAAGAAAATTATGGCAAGTTATTTACCCCTTGAGGAAACGCCTTTTTGAAGAAACATAAATTGGGGTTTATTCAGAAGATTTCCTAATTAGACCTACAGGAAGGTCTGTTCTCCTTCCATTTATACTTCTTTCAAACAAACTGCTCCTGATATCATATTGGTGTGAATTAATTGTTCTCACTGTAAACCTTTACAGAGATCTTGTTATTGGTGTTTAACCTATCTTTAAAGCAAGGTCTATAGAAACATCCTTCTGTATAGCACATTGCACTCAGGGGTTTAAAGATCCATAGGAAACAAGATTGGAAATAAGGTCTCCTGAGGCACAGGCAGATTTTTAAGTCCCTAGAAACCACTGTCACTTACACCATTGAGATTTGATTACAGATCTTGTTGCAGATGCACTGCTGTTCTTGGACCCCAGAAAAAAACTGTTGATGCAAAAGGGTGGGAGAAAGGAAGATAATCTATAAATAATTTTCATATCTATCTGTCGATGCATCTAGATATCCATATCATACAAAGCTGGGTGAATACCAGTCGTGTCCTGACCTGGGCTGGGTTTTGTTTGCGTTTCTCCTGCAAGTGAGTTTTCATAACTTCCATTTCTTCTAATCTCATGCTTCAGGAGCTGGCCCCTGGGAGAGGGATCGTGTGAGGCAAGAAACTCCCTTATGTGTGGGCTGGGATTTCAAAACACAGCATGGATGGTGCACTGGAGAGCAAAGCTGGCTGGAGGTGACCCAGGAGATGCCTTTAGTGAGTTCCAGAGAGAAAAGCACGGCGTGATGGTGCATATAATACCAGAAAACCAGTGGACCCTGAAGCAGAGGTGTGTCTCCAGGCTGGTGTCGCTCGGGAATACAGAAGAACGAGGCTGAATGGCTAAAAGGGGGAAAGCTATGGCAAGGGGCAGCTCATGGAGGGAGGACCATGGGCTAAAAGTGAAAGGGAGCCTGTGTGAGATGACAATGGGGAAGAAATTGTTACAATGACAAAAATGAGAATTAGGGGGTTAAATGAGCAATCAGAGGGAATGTCTGAAGGACCTTAATGGAAAGGTGAAACTGCCAAATCTGTCATGCTGCTAATAAACATGAATAATGTAGGGAATGAATGGGGCATCTCAGGGACTGAGAGAAGGACTGGATCCGAGGATTTTGAAGAAAGAAAAGCTGCACAGAGACACTAGAGAAAACCAGAAGTACTGGCCTGAGGCAGAGAGGAGGGATAAAGGATGTAGGACTGAAGCACAGAGATAGAAGATTGATTCATAAAGAGAGGAGAGTCTGGGAGAGGAGGACAGCCAAGGGGAAACAGTGGCAAGAAGAATTCATTTGAGGGAGGAGTAATGGCATGGCCAGGGACAGCCTGCCAGATCTTGGTATTCTCTTCATCTGAGTTTGTCGCTCTGCTGTAATTTCACCTCCATCTATCCCTTCTGCAACCACCTTGTTGAGTTTTAGGATGACTCACTAAAAGGAAAAAAAAAGAAAAAAAAGAGAAAAAAAAAAGGAAAAGAAAAGCAATAGCCGCCTATTTCTGATCTAAAACGAAAGGGCAAGCTGTGTTTTCTATTTGGGCTAGAAAATGCCTTTCAGAGCTCAGCTGGCATTTAATTTGTTTATTCTTTCTCAGGACTCTCTCTTGCCTCTTTCTGCTTGTGTTTTTCACAGTTGCTCCTCAGTGGAAGGTAAAGCCAATAATGGCCGGGTTGGAGGTGAACTTTCAAACCCACAATATTGGAGCAGGTTCAGAAGGAAACAAATGGAGGCTGCTCCGGCATAATTTAGGAAATGGCTGGAGACAGATGGGCATTTGGCACTGAAACAAGAACAGGAAGACCATGAACTTTGGGGCGGCAGGAGGACTTAATGCGAGTTCAAAGAAGCCAACAGTGCTGTCTTGGGGATAAAGAGGGGTGCTAACAACATCCCCAGCTGTGGGATGGAGCCCAGGTGAAACTGGCCTTCCCTTTCCTGGAGACATGACCTGGGCACTGTTGTGGCAGTGGGTGGCAGTTAATGATGACAGCTTTATTAGCTTATCCATAATGATGAGGCTTAGCTCCTGAACAGGAGGGACTTTTAAAGGCTATTAAACCAGCTGTGCAGTTCTTTCTGTTTCACAAGAACAGCAGTGGCAGTGTCTGTGCCAATTTTCAATGTGAGGATGTGGATGTGGCCATGCACGTATGTGTGTGCAAAAACTGGGAGGATTGCAGTCCATTAAAGTGCTCTCTGCTTCCCAAGGCTACTTTCTGAATCCAGGTCTGATCTGAGGAGGGAGGGAGCTGGAAATCTGATGTCCTTTGAAAGAGGAGCATAACTCCCACTGGCCTTGTCCATAGAGATGGGGCCACCAAGGTAAAAAAAGAGAGATGTTGCCATCTGCCAGCTTGCCATGAATAGCCTTGTTCCCTAGTTCATGCTACCTTCTCTCTGTCCCAAACGCTCCAACTGCTTCCCAATGTCCTGGAGGAACTTTTTTTTTCCTTGAGCTCACACTCTCAGCACTCATGGATGATATTTTCCTTATGGATAAGGAGTTTCTGATTATTTAAACTACAGATCAACAGGGCTTTAGAGCAGGTTGTAGTGAGAAAAAACAGGCACAGACGAGTAGTTATGAAGACAGGTTAATCAAGAAAATAGTTAAGAGCAGCAAAAGGATGTCAACCTTTGACACTGGAGCAGATTACTTAAAGATGGAAAAGAAGAGTAAAATATCTTCACAAATTCAAATTGAGAAAGAATATGACTGAAGGAATCAAAAGAACGCAGTTGATGTGTGTCTCCTGTGAGGCACTTCACACGTCAGGTATCCCTGATATCCCACCTATCCCTCTGCATCCCAGCCTGAGTTTTGGGAGTCACCCATCACTTAGACAAGCTAAGCCCGGCTAAGCCACACTGTCCCTTTTGGCAGAAAGCTCACACCTCTCTTGTCCTTGTCTTGTCTCTGCCTGCCTTGTAGCACGAGTCTCTGCAGAGTAGCCAGACCAGCAGTATCTCTTTCACTGTGGGTTTGCACAGCCTTTCCTTGGGATCCAGGGGACTTGTTTGTATTAACGTAATTGGCAAACACATTGTTCAAATATTAGCAGTGGCAGCAAAACCATTGTGCGGGACCAGTCAAGGCAAGCGTTCCCTTCCCTCACAACAGTTAAAACCTGGATGCTGTTGCCAGACATGTTAGGCACTGAATATGATCCAGAAAAGCCGTCCAGCTCTGAAGCTGGCTGAGCCGCTCCAATCTTAGTTGTTATTAATTTGACTGGGGATAAAACGACATAGAAAGGTCACTTTCTGCAACCGAAAGCAAGTGACAAAGCATTTGGCATTATGTTCCTCCGCCTCTGGTGCAGGGAGCGAGTGAGGCAGACCTGATGCAGGAGCAGGAGTAAGGGAGCTGTGCTGAAGGAGCCTCCCCATGTCTGCTTGCCGGGTGCATTGCACCCTCCCCTTCCCCAATTCCAGCTCTGTCACCCCAGGAAGAGGTGAAGCAGGAACGTTGCATAAGGCTGGAGAGAGGTTTGAATCAGCTGCTTCAACACCGCGGGAAAAATGCCCTAATGGCTTTGCCACCACACCGTGATAATGTAAGATTTGAGAAAGGAGGTTTTTCCAGATTCTTTGGTGAATAGGACTTCACGGGAAGTGTTTATTGCAGTAAGCCAAATTCCACAACCCCACTGAAATCGATGGCTTTTATGCCAGGTATGAACTGGGTCAATATTTTTATGATGATGCCTTTACTGATATCCTCTTTGCCTAAAAATGGAACTGCAGTGATCATAAAGCTCAGTTTAAGTTTAAATGTAAGGACATGTGAATAATTCTGTTCCTATATGACAACAGAAAGGATGGGAAGAAGATCTTTTAAATTTTTTATTGATGAATTTAATGTAGCAGACAATACCGAGTCGATGACATGATGAAAGGGCTGGGGTTGCCAGGTCCACGTCTCTGTTTTGGGCCAGTCCAATGGTTGATGAAAGTAAGAATTTGGTTAATTAACTATTCATCTCCCTTCTAAGGCAGTGAAAAGAAGACAGGCCAATAAAATCACAGAGATGTCCTGCTTAATTCTATGTAAAATGGAGTGCCAATGAGAGGAAGCTGGCGAAAACATCCATGATACTGAGGAATAATAGGAATGTACTTACATATCTCTGCCTTGTATACAAAACCCCCAGACATCTCCTCTTTCACCTCACTGTCTTTGGTTTGTCAGGTAAATCCCCAGTTCTTGGAGACAATTATTAAGGAATACTCTTTTTGTGTGTGTGTATGTAAGAAAACTTGCAGTGCACTTTATCTGTAGATGCAGTTGGAAAAACAAAACCAAAACACAGCTCCCCTACCCCATGATTCCAGCATATCCTAAAGATTTAAAATAGAGAAGACACATAAACAAGAATTCAAAATGTGCTTATAAAAACCTCATGCATTTTTTCAGGTATTCTCATGCTGTTTGAACACAGAAAGCTGGTTATACTCTGGATACAGTCGATGTATCTCCTACTATAGCTCTGTTGGAGTTGAGATGAGCTACATAAGCAGACAATTTGGCTCATAATTTTTCTCACAATCAGTACTTTAAAAAATAATCTCTGAAGGCAGTGGGTGTTTGAACACTGTTATGTCTGCTCATGCTGACTCTTTCCCCTGCTGCTCCATCCTGAACCAACCTGTGTGTGCTGTTTGGAAACTTGGAATAGTGCAGCCTGGAGATGGTGTGGCATCCACCTTGTCAAACCACCCAGACCACGCTTCTGCTCGACTAGACTACAATAGGAATAAACCCCTCCAAGCCTATCCTCTCACTTCCCCCCCAAAACTGATATTTGAAACAAAATCCATCCAAAGTTGCCTTTATTTGAGGTATGTCATAGCAATCCCATGTCCTCCCTTCTTCTATGGGTAAACTGAGGTATAGAGGGGACACCTGTTTTGCTGTACATTAACCAAAAAAAAAAAGGATCTATCATAGCAATAGATATTTCAGCCCCAAACAACATATCCTACTCATTGGAATAATTTCCTTCATAAATCCGATCTTATTCTTTAACTGAAAGTCTGTCTTTAAATGGGAAGAAAGCAAAACCCCTGGTTTCAGCAAAGTGTTTCTGATAGAACTGGAAAACCCTGGAGCTTTTGGTACATTATTGTGTTCATTTAAAATTTGTCAAAATTAATGGGGAAAAATAAGAAAAAATCATTAAAGGAAGCTTTTTCTTTTAATACATGTAAATGCAAAGAAATTGATGAACTAATTTTTTTTTTTTACATAACTGTTTTGTTAATGAAGTATTTTGTTGTTTATTTACCTTTACAAATATCCAATGACAGCTTCACAGCAAGGTTTATATAATTCCCCAGGAAGCACGAAGTTTGTGAGTTTAGGGAAATATTTTTATTTAACATCTATAACAGAATATAGATGTGATTCACATGCAGACTTGTGTTCCACTAAGATCTTTCAATATTTCAATAGGATTGATAGCAGAAAAAGTTAAGCATGAACGTAATTTTGTTGCAAAATTGTTAAAGGATAGATTGAGAATGCTATAAATTTTATTTTAAGTTAAAATCCCCCAGATACGTTAATTTGCCTCATGCTAATGATATTTTGGGGCACATTATTCACTCCCACAGGCTTCAGAGTAGAGTTTATACCTGTCTACTTCAAAGGAAAATTTGAAGCAATTTCTGTGATGCTGATATTTTTGAGGGTTTTTTTATTATTTTGATAGAATCTAAACACTTCTCTGCAAATATTTTGATGGAAAATCTCTAACAATTTCCAACAATTCAATGAACTCAACTGGATTCTTTAAATGGTCCAAATTCCATGGAAACCAGCACCCTGAATCTGTGTCCAAGAGAAATATGTATACATTTTTGAATTTTAGTGTGTTTATTATGTTTAGATCTTCATCGGTTGTGTCCGAGTGCCCCTTCTGATTTCTGCTGTTCCCACAGATGATTGAGCACTGTTATAATTCTGGCTGCTCCCCATTTCAGTGTCCTGGCTGCTTGTTACATCCTGTAGACAGTGACCTGGAGGGGTGCAGGGAAATGGGAGAAGAGGAAGGACGCCTTCTGAGGAGCATCATTTCAGATCCATGGTAAGTTTTTGTGACCACCCAGCCTTAAAATGGCATTTGTCTCCCATTTTCCCATCCCTGGACAAGTACTTAGAGCAGTCATATTCATTGTAGCAGGTTGCCCCTTGTCTTTTCAACTTGATATACCTGTGACAAACAGGAGATGTTCAGATGCAGCTGCAGTTCCCGCACCATATGGGATGTTTCCAGCAGACTCTTTTTATTATCACTGCAGCCTTACTTCTTTGCTACCAAAAGCCAATCAACCATGAAATAGCTGGTTCAGCCACATGAGATTGAACATCTCACTCTTTTTTTCCCCCCGTGGTTGTATTACATACTGATTTTTGATGAGCCTTAGGGACATGTGCCCATGTGTGATCCAAAGTTAATAAAATAACAATGAGATCTTGAAAGTACTGGTAGGATAATGTATGGTGAGAAAAAGGTACTGGGGATAAAAAAGAAGCAAGAGACAATATGAATGAGAAAAATGAAGGAAAAGGGGGAAAAAGAAAAAGAAGAAAGAAGAAAAGAGGGACAGGAGCAAAAAAGGGAAAAAAGAATGTAATGCAAAAACCAAAATAAGGGAAAGGATAAAATGAAAAAATGCAGATGGAGAAGACTTCAGAGAGGATGAATGGGTGGGCTGAAGGAAGGCAAAGTAAGGAGAAGGCTGAGTAAGGAGTTATGAAAGAACTCCAGAGTGATTGGTTTTGCAGGTGCATCTCAGCAGGTAGCCTCTGATCGGCTCTCTCAGGGACACAGCATGTTACCTGGACTAATTTATAAAGGAAATGAAAAGGAAATGGACTTGTTATAATGAACACCATTAATTCACCTCTTCAGACTTCACTGTTTGAGCAGAGAGTATCAAACTACTCAATTGTCATTTGTCTATTCCATTCTTCTCTGTTGCCTGTTGGAAGTGACTGGTGAGCACATACGCCCCCGAATGGCTGCACAGCCGCTAATTAGCATATATATTGTTTGTCCTGGTACAAATTTATAGCAAACAGCAATATTTTACACTCCAGTAAAGTTAATAAATGAGGCTTTAGGCTATAAAAATTTCATGTGCTTTTGTGCAAAGGTCAATTATAAATAGTTAAGCACATATTCATCCAAAAGCTCTGGGCTTCAGCTCTGGAAGAATAAAATATATTTTGGTCAGTCTGTTTGCCAGCTGGACAAATGCCTCTCATACAGCCTCTGAAACACCTCTTTCCAAAAGACCACTCAGTTGTAGAGCATTTTTGGCTGTGAGATGACTAGTGTCCCATTTTAGCTTAGAGGAGAGAGATGCTCTGAAGTGTTAGAAGTACAATAGGATCACAGTGGGCCTGGCTAGGGGAGACTTTAACAATTAGAGTTGTCTTCTCTGAGAAGTAGTTCTGGGATTAGAAAATCAGATGCATTCACTCAACAGCTCCAGTGATGTTACTATGGACAAGAACAGAAAAAGAAGATAAAACTTAGTAATATAAAAGCTTTTCCTCATTTTCAAGATAGAAGGTAATCTAGGTTTAAAGTTATCTTTTATTTGCATGATGGGAACAGGTAGGAGCTACACTGTACTCAACACTATAAATATATAAAAAAGATGGTCTATATTTTAAAGAGCATCATCTGCATATGAAAGATGGAAGGAGAGGTTTGGCAGCTACGCGCATTATTACTAATATTACTCTTTTATAAAGCAGTTGCAACAATAAGACTAGATCCTGATATGAGGTCATATGTGAACATCTAAAGATAGACATGTCTCCTCAAGAGTGAAAGCTTATAAGATAGGGGATCAATGTTATATATATCTATCTTCTTTCTAGTGCAGGGGGAGAGGAAAAGAATTGATCCTTCCTGCAACAGCCTTCTTCAGGATGGAGGCATTAAATCATGGACATTTTTTTGAGGGATCCTGGGGAAGCTGGTCTGTAGCAATGTGACAAAGCAATTCAATCATCAGAGGACATTGGAGATGACAGGATATAGACTGAACATAGGATGCAGGAGGTTAGTTACTGGAAAGAGACACTGAACGAGAGCGTCTGAAGGCTTGACACTGCAGGAGGTTAGGAACGGAAAAGGCTGGAGCCCAGATTATGGAGGAAGCAGCATTAAACAAACTGTCATCCAGCATTTGTCATCACTGTTAACCTGGTAACCAGGCAACTGAGAGATATGTAAGAAGCTCACTGCATCATCCAGAGTGAAGGGATGTGTTTGGAAGGGATGAGAAAGGGCTTAAGAGCTCTGTGATTCATGGGATTGGCAACCCGTCATCAGGGGCTGTCAGGCCGGTAACTCAGGGGATGCACATGCACACACAGAGTTCATAGGATAGATCAAGGGGCAAGCAGGAAAGCATGGAAAAGAAAGGAAGAAATCAGCACAGATGGGGACTGTAATAAAGTTCCTAAGCTTCAATTATTGCCATCACGAGGCACCTCTGAGCTGCAGCTGCCCCAAATGAAGTTTTTCACTTTGGTTTCATGCTTCCCCTCTCCAGGGCTGTGCACCCAGTGTGTTTCTGTGGAGCTTCATTCTCTCCTACAGGTCATATTCAGGCACACATATCATCCCTCCAGTGCCCAGAGACCGTGCCAGACACCACCAGCTCCACTGAAGTGAAGGAGAGCTGCAGTGAACTTCCCCACAGCAGCAGGTGAGGATGGAGGAACAACATTGTCGAAAAGGACTATGGACATCTTGAGACTGGTAAGTCTGCAGATTGGAGCAAGGAGACCTCCAAGTTGGAATAGTTTCATGCAGGGAACGGTTTAAAGTTCCTACACCAGAAGTTTGGCAGAGAAAAGAAAGCTGTGTAGAGGAGAGATAAAATCAGCAATGCTTGGCACATGGAGAGGTGTCAAAAAGTTTTGGGACAAAGGAAAGGGTATGGAGGAGTAGGAGGAAGGGGGAGATACATTGTGCCACTGGAAGGGTTGTTAACACTCTGCTTGCATCCAGAAAGGAGAACCCAGCAGTCAAAGCTTGGCTTTTCCACTCACCCTGACTTTTGCTGGGTGAAGTAGGAAGATGTCCCTGTGAACAGAGGCTCCACAGAGTTACCAATTCTCAGTTCTCTGTGGGGAGGAGCAGTGAGGAGGCACCCTAGACACCACAGACTTCTCTTGTGTGCTTAATGGTAAAGTTGACTGAAGCTAAACTATTTTCATCGTAATAGCCTGTGAATTTATTCCCCTACATTTACACCTGATCCATTTTTTTTCTTCTTGTCATCAAGAGAGCTCTGCAGCAGCAGGCAAGCCAGCAGAGAGTGATAGCAGGATCGGGAAGAAGAGTCACCCAAGGTCAGCAGAAGCCTTTGGCTTCTTAGTGCCAGGGTAGCTTGGCAAAGGTCACCATAAATGGGCACAGAGGTCTATTCTGCAAAAGGTTGGTTAGAATGAAAAAGAGAGCAGGCCTGAGCTGGGCTAGTCATGGGGTTTCAAAGATACCTAGAAAAGGAAGGGATGCTGATGTCTGTACTTGGTCAGATGGAGACAAAGCTCAGCAAAGAAGACAATCCAGCTGTGGCTGTCATGTTGGCTTTACTTCATTTATGGTGCCTGTTAATTACACAAGGTTCATGTTGGGAACAGCTGGTAAAGTCTCTCCTTCTGTCCTGCTTCTGCATGAGCTGGTTTGGTTGTGCTCTTCTCAGGATTTCAGTCCCAGTTTCCAGAGGGATTTCCTAATCGACTGTTTGTGTCAAAGGTGGCCCAAATCAGATTTAGGAGGCCCAAGAAGCTGGATGGTGGTCATCTTGTCTTTCTGTGACCAGGCACCAGTTCCCATTGGGCTATGAAACAAGTTCTTTCCATTTCATACCATAAATACACACACACACCCACACACACACACCAGCATCTCTAGTACTTAGATATTTTCATGGCCCTTGTATTCTTCAAATTACAGGGGCTCCTAGAGCCATAGAAGTGTCCCTTTGTGAAACAAAGCCACTTTCAATGGTCCCCAGTTTCAACTGATGTGTTTTCAAACTTGCCACTGATGGTGTGGGTCAAATCTCTCTCCTGATATTGCAGAAATTATCTGGTTTCTGAAAGGCTGAGCACTGTGCTGTAGCACGGGCAGGATGAAAGAGGTATCAGCCCTGATGCCCTGGAGGCTGGAGGAGATGTTAGAGGAGGGCACACTCATTCTAGAGCACACCCAATTCTGCTGCTGCTGTTTCCACAGTGGAAGTGGGGCTGCAGGTCCATGCAGGGGGCTGGAAGGAGCCAAAGATGTGTGAGAGGGGATGTCCTGTGATCTGCATCACCTCCTGTAGCTCCAGCTGTGGTGGTTGATAGATACAGGTTAGCTGTCCACTCTCTCACCTGGATATATTAACCCCTCAGGAGTTCAAAAACTCATATAGATTCAGAAATTTGGAAGCCCAGGCTGGTCTCATCAAAGCTTTCAATGTTATTATCTGTGCTAGTCAGAAGTGGAGTTCAAACACCCCTCAGGAATTCACCTTTAATAAACAGTCATGGGGCGAGTGGGTGGAGAGCATCCAGCAAGGCCCCTGTTATTATATTTTCCCCTTGTTCAGTGCTGCTCTCACTCAAACATCTCTGAGCCGTAGGGGGCTGCTGGTGGGGATGGGGATCTTATTGCAATTCATTTCTCATCCAAATTAAAATCAGCGCATTCAGCTCACCTTGCTGTGCTGACTGAGTGCTTTTACTGGAGCAAAGTAAGGCCGGTGGTCCTTGGCAGAGACAAAAGTGGGAGGTGGTCACAGCAAACTCACTACCTGAGAAGATGAAGGATCACTGAGCTATTGCAAAATTAAAGCCAGCCCACATTACCCCCTCCTGCTTCCACTGAAGTCAATAGTCAAGCTTTGAAAGCAGCAAGATTGCCTTCAGGCCACGGGCTTCTGAGGATGCGATGTAGAAAGTGTCATCTACATCTGCAGAAGGCCGAAGGAAAAAAACCCATATCCTATGTGAGTTGGCAATAGGTACAGCCACCTATTAGTAGCTAGGCTGGGCCCCAGAGATGTTGGTGAAACCACTTTTCTCCTGGCAACAACCATCCTCCGAGACCTGGGTCTGCTGCAGGTCTCCCCATAGATTCTGCAATCCCTCCTCCAGCATACTGTATGAGAAGCAGTAGTTCTCAAGCTTATTCCCAAATCTTCTTTCACCATCATCCTCTCTCACAGAGGAATACAGCTTTGGCATCTTCGCTGGGAAATAGTCAGTATTGGGGCTTCTCTTCACTGCTGTTCAGAAATCTAAATTACAAATGCTTCCCTTTGAAATCTCTTCACTTGGGTAGAGGCATGGGCTCCAGGGTTTATTTTATATTTTACTATTTCATTCCCATTCTTTCTTTCTTGTCTTCAAAAGGTGCTTCTCACAATGCAGAGGGAGGATCTATTTCTTAGTTTAAGAGGGAAAAAAGTAAATGTGGAACAATACTTGACAAAATAAGCCTATAAGGGAAAATCTTCCAGCAGTTTTGCTTTTTATTGCAAGTTATTATATACACCCCCTGCTCTGACATTATTTTATAATCTAACATACTGCCACACAGTAAAAAAAAAAAAAATTAAATACAAATATATTATTACCTCTTTGCCTGGCTCATTGATGGACATCTTGGGTAAGTTTACCCACAAGGCATAAGCAGCTGATGCCCCTGTTGCCTTTGACAACCACTCTTGTCCCTTGCTCTGACTCTCACCTCATTTCTATATGCTGCAGCACCTATTTACTTGGCCAAGAGCCAGTAGCCTCGCAGCTGAGGGAGGAATTTGAGCCTATGAAGCTATTTATTGTCATATATATACAACCTCCGAGATCAATTTCATTTCTTGTTTTTATTGACCCATTTCGCGCTTCTGAAGTCAATTTTCAAAGCCTGTTAGGGGCAGGTGTGCTCCCAGGTCCTTGTTAAATCGCCACACTCTTTGGAGATCCCAAAGATCCAACCAAGAAGCAACACTTTACATCCACGACTCAAAAGTCCTGGTGTCACCTGCTGCACACCTCCTCCCTGGAACCCAGGAATGGGACAGCCTTGGAGCCAGCCAGAGAAAAGCTGTGAGAGGCAGAGAGGAAGGGCAAGGACTGGAAGAGACTCAAGAAAAATGAATGAAAATAAGAGAATAATAGCACAAGAATGTGATTTGCCATGATGGATCAGGGTGGAAAAAAGTGACAGAAGAACAGGAGGATAAGATGGTGTTAACATTAAATGGGTGGAGGGGGGAGGCGGAAGAGCAAAGGTTTGTGGGAAGAACAGAGAAAAGAGAGAAGGCAAAAAAGAAAGAAAATAATTGAAAAATGAGTCTAGGGAAGACAAAGAAAGAAGGTAAAGTATAGCAAATAGAGTTTGTACTTAGTCCTCCTAGGGCTGCTGGGTCCCGTTGGGGGATAAGCATTCTGGAACTGTGTTTTAGAGGCTTTTCTCACTCCATACGCAAGTGTCAATCTTTTGGGGTGTCCCTATTGATGGTGGCCCGGTAAGAGGACATTACAACAAGAATAGCATAGTTCTCACTAAAAAGATGCATTTCTTCCAAGGGTGGGCTCTTCTTTTTCAGGGAAATCCAGAAGATTGCTCTGAGTGTGCGTGAGAGTCATTTGGGGCTTTTCTGCACTGCCAATCTCACTCCTGCCTCGGGGCAAATACCTTTCATCCAGCTTTAGGTCTTACCAACCATGACCATGTGATTCATCTTCATAAGACTCAGCCCTGCAAAATGCTGGTCCACTTGCCTTTGCTCAAGGCAAAGTGTTTCACAGAATATTCAGAGCTAAGCAGATACTGAAGAACTGCACAGAATGGGGGCCAACATACCTGTTACTTCAGAGGATCAATCCCTACCAAAGCAACAGCTTAAATTTTCATGTACTAGCTTCTGGTAGCTATTTTTCTGTTCCAGACATTGGGATATCACAAGCAAAACAAAAATGTAATTGAAGAAGCAGCAGGGATGGAGGGAGAAGTTTTAAAAAAATTTAGCTAAACTGACATTACTACCCTATCACTGGTGCTAAATTCTCTTAGGGAGCTTCTGAGGAAAGTACATCAACCTATTTCACTGTCTTTTGGCAGAACTGGATCTGGGGGTGCACTCATTCCTGGGTATTGAGAGCTCGAAGCCATCTATGGCTGGGCAGGGACTACAGCCTTCTCCTGCTTCCTCATTTGAAATCACTACCTGCCACCCTCAGAACTGCTGAAAGATGCTCTCCACACCTCCTCTGAGCTCCCCACTGTCAGAAGCCTCTTTGGATTTCCAATTTAACTCCTCCAGGGACAATGTGCCTGGAAGGAAGGAACATAAGCTCACTAAATGAATCTCTTAATCACTGTCATTTTAGTCCTTTTTAGCCAAAACAATGGTATAGTTTTTGCAGACAAATGGAAGTCCAGGCGTGAATTCTCCCTTCATCTAATCACGTCCCTATTGAGAAATCCTGCTTGTTGAGCTGATTATATTTTTTTTCTTTTTTTTTTAATAAAGCGTATTCCCTTTGATATTTTTATATTCAGTGAGGTGAAAATGCTAGTAAAAAAAAATGTTTTATTTGTGTGCAGAGAGAAAAATAATGTGTATACCGGGCTTTGAAGCCTTCTTGACTAAGCATACCCAGAGCATGCTCAGGAGGATGAAAGCCCAGGACATGTCTTGGCAGAGCAGGCTCCAACCTGCCATAAATTTGGGCTTTTGCCCATCACCAATGGTGGGTGTAGACCAAGTCTGGAGTGCAGTACAGGCTCGTGTTTCCAGCTCATTGCCGCTGCAACCATACTCACGATGGCATTAGTGGTGTCCCTAGCTCCCAGTTGGTCAAAATTATGGTGCATCCAATACGAAGTAGCACAGTTAGACAAACCTGAATGGATAAAGTCCAGTTTACTCTCCAAGTTAAGCTATAATAACATATTCAGGGTCCAGAGGCCAGAATTAACCATCTTTCTAGCCCCTGTGAAGCTCACAGGATTTAATCATGTTCAGGTGTGGCTCATTGATCCTGTGCAGCCGTTCTGAGGGAGCTGCCTGGAGATTTGTTGTGATTGACCTGGGACTGTGGACAAACAACTGATTTCAATATTTTCTCCTTGCTACTAATTGCCCTGGAGTAAGTCTCACTGTGAGGAAATAGTTCTGCCTGGGAGAAAGGCATCTCTGAAGAAAAAACTGAAGCATCTGCAGTGACGTTCCCTGCATGCCACACGTTAAGAAGGAAAGGTATGGACTGAAAGCTGATCCCTAGCCTTTCATCCATACAGTGAGCATCCTACATCTGGGGAAAGTTATCCCAAATCTGTGAAACAAAAGAAACGCAAACAGGTCCCACCTTCCTGTCCTCCGCTTCCTCCCCATCTGGATTAAAATTATGCATTCAGAAAGCACGCCGAAATGGATTCCATTTAATGAATTCTGTTTGAAAGCTGGAAAGAGGTTTGCAGCCAGCAGAGGAGGGAAGCTCTGGAACAGCCTTCAGCAGGAGGAGTGGGTGGCAAGCAGCAGCCTGACTAGTTTTATGATGAGGCTTGATCAGTTTACGAGTGGAATTATGTGGTGAGGTTGCCTGAGATAGCAAGGGACTGGATGATATGACCTCTGAGATCTCTTTCAATCACGTGTTATTCAACTGCAATGAAGTCATGGGATATAATAGACATAGTTAATTTTTTTCACGGACACTACTTTAGTTTACGCCAGCTGAGAATCTGCCCTAGTGTGACCAAAGTCAAGGCTGGCAACCTTTAATCCTTGTAATGTGTGATAGCACTTCAGTCCTCTCTGCCCACACCTGGCTTCCTGATAATGCCAATGATGTCTTTATTCTGCAACGGCTTTTTCTTTTGTAGAGATGTTAGCAATGGCCTATCTGATGGCCACATTCAAATATATATATTTCCCTTTGTCTGGCAATAAAAGATACCTTGAAAGAGCAAGGATGGTGGGGAGAATGTCATGTGGGGTCACGAGGCACCGGCGTTCCACAAAAGGGAACAAAATAACAATGAGAAAATACCACAAAACACTTTCCAGAAATAACAGCCTAATTAATACAGCTTTTGTTTGCTCAGTGGCTGAACCTCCTTTTCCTACGCTTGAGAACGGCTACTGGGGAATATTAGAGGGAACTTGATTTTGTTTCTAAGCTTTACCCCTAACAACCTGCTTTGATAGAGAAATGTGTATGAAATCAGGGGACAGATACACAGCATGTGAACTCTGGGCTGTGTCAGAACTAACCAGCGCAACATGAACATGGGGTATAGAGTACTAACAATGTGCTGTCTATTTTTCATATATATATATATATATATATATATATATATATATGTCACAGAGGGACAGTGTGCCCCCAATCAAAGTGCTAGATGGACTACAAACACAGAACAAAAAAGACAACCTGCAGAAGCTTACAATTCAAGTAAGTTCCGGTACAGAAAAATAATTCCAGGAAAAAAAATATTTGGCAAATAAATCCAAAGAATTAATGATATCGGTTGTAGGAGGATAACTCACAAAAAGGCAAAATGAGTCTAATAAATTGGAAAGAAGCAAAATTAGCCTAATAAACCTTTGGCTAGAAGTTAATCATTGCAGTGCACAGGTACAATGTAACTTCCCTCTGGGTGACCCCGAGCGTGGAGAGTGGCGGAGTGTGGATGTACCATTATGGACGTGTCAGAGTTGGGGAAGATAGTGGGAGCCAAGTGTTAGTTTTGCTCCTTTATGGAATTCTTGCAACCCGTTGCTCATGAGATAACAGATACCTCAGTGTGTACCCAGTCCGTTCCTGATAGGAGACTGACACTGGGGTTGTAGGTCTAACTGCTTAGCTTTGTAAGACTTCCAGCTTTGTAGGGCTTTTTCCCTGGTTTCTGTGGTCCCCCAAAATGGCATCTGTTGTGCTGTTGTTTCTCTACAGGTCTTCAGAGATCTGCTGTGTGTGCACTGCTAGTGTAAACCAGCAGTGCTGGACTCAGCCCGGTGCGTTTGAGGATACCAAAAGAAGGATCTAGTTTTATAACCCCATAAAATAAATTTTCCCAAGCTGCATAGAAAAGCAAGCCCAGTTGCACATTTTTTTTTAATTAATTGATCCTATGGGCAATAGCTCAGGGGTACAAAAGTTCATGGTTTCTCTTACCACCCCCAAGAGGCACTTCTTTTTTCCATGTTTGACGTGGGAATGACATCGAGATATCTCTCCATCTGCCCCTGTGCAGGAGCAGGTTAGGACAGGGAATATGCCGGGTCAGGACTCTGCGGTCCCAAAATACAGCCATGGAGTAGAGAAGGATGTCCCCAGACAAATATTTTGCTCTTGCCAGCACACACAGAAGCGTGTTTTCTGTGCATCCCTGCTGCTAGTGAGGAAAGACTTGAAGTGCTGTCTAAAACTCCACTTTTAAGAAACCTCAGCAGCTGCCCAAGGACACTGGTTCGCTTAATTGCTGTATCAGTGCATTCAAAGATACTCACTATCTCACTATCGGCCCCAGCAAAACATGTCTTATCCATTTGTCCTTGAAACCAGCCATCCCCTCACAAAGTGATTAAAGCAGTCTTGTGCCGGGTGAACAGTACACATCTTTTGTTTTCCTTCTGCTACCCCCAAAAAGATACAACCCCCCCTGCCTTCCTACTAGTCACGACAGAGCTCCTTCCTTGCAAATTATTATGTTTGCACTCATTTTTCTTCAGATACTGCATCCAGTGACCTTTGGCAAAGAAATGGGAATGGCACACACTCTTATCCTGGCACTAGGCAGCAGCAGTGACAAATTGGTTTACTTTTCTGCCTGATGCTGGGGGTTGCGAGGAGGGAAAGGGGGGTTTATTAGCCTGGACTTCCTTATGCATCCGAAATATGCTTTGTAATCACTCCTCTCTGATGTTACTTAAAATACGTATTTGGGCTTGTTTATTACTGTCCGGGAATGCAGAAAGTTTCGCCTGAAGAGATGGAAACTTCTGGTGGGAAATAAACTTGTTATCGTGATATGCCGAGATTTTTTTGTTACTTTTTTTTTTTTACGGCTAAATATACACGTTCAGTTGTGTAGGGAGGTAGTCAGCTATGCTAGGAAAAGGAACAGCAGACACATCCACAACCACACTTTCCAGCACAAAAATACCCAGCCATTTACCAGTGAAAATAGATTAGGAGGTGTGCACAGCCACAAACACCTCTCAAAGCCTCGGGGGGGGGGGAACCATTTTGGAAATAAAGTACTTTTCCCACTTCTCCCCTCCTAAATTGAGCAGAAATAGCCGAGCAGATGGGGGACTCTGGGCGATTCTTGAAAGTGCCGAGTGATAATTGCGATGATTTTGGTTCCACTATTGCATGTTTCCTTTGCATCCCTCCTGCCCACCCCGGGGGCACAGCCACCTTTGCGGGGGGGTGCCCAGTGGAATGGCACAGCAAACAAAGCAACGGAGATAACTTGTGTGGAATTCAAAATCCTGACCCCAGTTGCAAAGCCTCTAAGATCTGCCGGTGAAAAGCACTCTCCAACAGGTGGGTATTGTTGCCTTTATGATATTCCTTACTGATTTAAAAATCAAGGAGAGGTTATAACACTTGAGGACTTTCCCATAAGTCCACGTAACTCTTTCTAAAAGGACACTTGTGTATTTGACTATTCATCTCCCATTCGGGCTGGGCTCGTTGCCGTTAATCTGAGGATGATCCGTGCAACATACAGTTCATCACAGTTTTGTGCACTAGCAGAATAGCATTTTCACCCTTCCCATGTTGCTGCTCCTGACCTCAAAGGGACCATCTCAACGTGGCCTCCTCAGGAAACCGCATTTGTGTTCCCTCCTCCGCTTTCTTTTTTGTGGCTGATGTTATCTTGTGTTATCTTAATTACACGCTTTAAGGCTGCCTGCTGCACAGATCATTGATGGAGTTTGATGTTTGTTAATATCACGTTGTGTTATGAAAATCTGGTACATTAAGACCTTGGTGTCTTTCCAAATTATTCCAAAGATATAAAAAACTTAATAAGCAACCCACTTTAACTAATACAGACTAATAGGTTGAGAAGGGAGGGGGAGTGAGTTTGGGAACATGTTTTATTTGAGGGGCTGTAAGTAAAATGATTTAAAGGGCCCTTGATCAGGACTTGCTGTTCGAGGTCAGGATTTAGTGTCAAAATTAGGGTGGGGATAGTAGATATCAATTTGTGGTCAAATCAAGTCAACCTTCACACTTGTGTTTAATTTTTCCCCAACCAGCAATTTGTCTTTAAATGCTAACACTTAGCTAAATCAGGTGCAGATGGTTGTTTTTATCAAATGAATGTTGTTTTATCACTTTAAAAGCTTTTGTTTTTAGTCAAGTGAAGGAAGTGGGCAGCAATCCCTTGTTTTTGAAAGAAGAAGAGCATATGCTTTTTAATTTGAAATGTAGCACTAATAGCATTATCCACAGGAGGATAGGCTGTGCTATTGTGGATTGTGGATAATGCATTTATGCTCAAATATCCTTTATTCCCTCCTGAGTGAAAGAATTTAACAGCATATTGTATTACCACGCCACGGAGAATATCATTTACTCTGGGTGAATTTTTTGACAGTATCAACTCTGGTTTTGTTTTTGTTTTGTTAATTTTTAAGGAAAATCTTGATGAATTTGCAATGTTCTCATAACACTGTGTTGGGAAAAAACCCTCAACCTACCGTGAACAATGAAAAAATACTGTCGAGGGGAGATCTGGAGATAATGCAGACAAGAGCCAGAGACAGTTTCAAAAATAGCTTTACTGATAGATCCTTTTTTTTGCATTTCTCAGTCTCTGCTCTCTTCTCACCAGAAGTTGGTGCTCGTGCTACGATGGTGCCAAGCTGGGAATGCAGGGAAAGGGAGAGAAGCAGGCTCAAGACACGCAAATTCGGTCCACTTGTGACTTTCTGTAGCAAACTCCTTTTCCCCAGGGCTGTAAGACAAATGGTTTAATAACCCAGAATGCTGTGCTCTTTGCTTCAGCAAAGTTGACTCTCTGCATTGAGCCTTATTCACAGGTATCTCCAACAACCTCCTGGGAAAATGAACAAACGAAGATCACGGCTTGGAGGCCCGGGGCTGGCCTTGCATTGTTTGCTTTTTATTGTGAGGCTTATCTTGCTGTGTCATATGGTTAAAAACTGGAGCCTTGGCTCCAAGATAGCAGTGGGAAGGCAAGAAAAGCTTGTGCGCGTTTGTCTTCGGGTCAGTTTTATAAATGAATGTACCGATGCAGCCCTCAACAAAAATGCAAGGTAGGAACTATGAGCAAGAGAGAACAAGAACAAGTCCTAACTTCTTTCCTGTCGTGTGTTTTTCTGGAAAAGAAAAATTTGAACACTGCTCTCATGCTCTCTCTCACCAGAAAACTGGCCGCACTCCAATAACCCAGTGAAGCGCTGGACACACAAGCATGGCCATAGCTAGCCTAGATGGAGGTATGTTTGGAAAATTAAACCAGCTCTTGTGCTCGGCTCCCATTTGTCCCAGAATGTTAGGATGTCCTAGTAGTGTTGGGGAAAGTAAGCCAAGCCTGTTAGAAATAGAATTGAATGAAATAGACTAAGCATGAGAAGCTCAGTGGAAAGAAAGCACCACAGCCCACAGGGTGCAATGTCCAAGTTGGGTGGCAAAGGAAAGGGAAGAGGTTTTTGAAAACAAGCCAGAGGCTGAGTGCTCACCCACTGCTTAGTAGCAAGAAACACAAAAAGAATCCCTGCTAGCTCCCAGAAGAAGTCACTGAGACCACAGCTTGAGCATGAGCTGGTTCACTGATGGACAGAAACTACTTCAGACCTGTTTCGGACAAGACAGAAGGTCCATCCTGTGGCTCCACCTGCAGGATCACAAAGCAACAGTGGTTTGGTGTTCATCACAGTGCTTTATTGTGAAGCGTGGTAATATCTGTGTCTTCTTCAGAAACGTGAAGATTAGTTTTACCCAGTTTTAGCCATGTGAAAGTTTAGATGCCTAAGCCAGTGATCTAGCCCTTCTCTAGAGGCACTAGAGAGAAAGGCAGACATCTCCAGAGAATGAGTCACCTCTTCCTATGTACAGTGTCTAAAGTGGGTGGCATGACTCATCCTCCAAAGGTAACAGTCTCTCTTTCCATGGCTTAAATGACTAGTTTCAACTGAAAGCCTAACTTTTTGGTGGCAGAAATTAGCCATCTTCACTGTTAAGCACGTTTATCTCAAGTTTCAAAATTCAGAGCAAGATGAGAAGGCTTACTTCTCAGTAGACAGCCTCTTCAAAGGACTATTTTGTGATTTCTCCTGGGATCTGCACATCTTTGTCCTTTAAAAATGGTGCTGGAATGGTTTGCTCAAGTTTCATGGAGTCAGAGAAACTAAAGCCTGCTGGAAGCGTAAGGAGAGGTCACTTCTTGACCCATGCCCAATCCACAGGCAGAAAGCTGCAGTTAAGTTTGTTATCCTTAATGTTTCATTACTTCCACTCCTTTCATCAATACCTTCCAACAGTCAGTAAGAAAATTTCAGTTGTCTTCAATGGGCTTTCATCCAAGCCTGCAGAGAGAGCAGTAGAGAAAATTCAGTTGCAGAGGCAAATCAACAGAGGGGAAAGGTAATGACACGTGAGAGCTAAAAGATGTAATTGTGAGAAGAGGGAGAGCGGGAAACAAAGAGAGGTGCTTTAAAGATTGAGAAGAGGAAGAACACAGAGACATCACTCAGTGGAGAGGAGATCTGGGCAGGGGGAGAGGGACAAACTCATACCCTTGAAATACACACCTCTCCAACACTGCGGCATCACTTCCTTTTGAAAATGCCTAACTGCTCTTCAGTTTAATCATTGCTGCACTTCTGGGTATAAGACGAATAATTAAGCCTGGGAGTAGAATACAGCAAGTGTTAATAGGGCAGAAGGTACTGCAAAGTCCTTATAAAAAACTGCTTGCAGCACAAAGTGGCTGCTGTTCTCTGCATCCCCAATCACAAAGTGAGGAGCATGAAAGTACTAAATTAAATGAAGTGCATCTGTATCCATTCTGTTGGACTTTTTTCCCCCTGCGTTTGATACCATTGCTTGCTAAATAATACCCCCTCTCTAGCAAAGGATGAAAAAATTAATTCTAAATCTTCCCTCCGAATCAAACCGGGACAGACATCCCGCACAGCTTTCCGTGCCTACCCCTGTGGACTCCCATAAGCACGGTTCTTCTCCCTTACATAAATTAATGCATAAAGAAAATATCTGGCACCTTAGAGACAATGCAGTCTGAAGCGACAGTGTTATGGAGCTCATCCTCTTTGATGAGTTCAAGATTGCTTCCTATTGCTTTCAGAAGACCAAAAATAAAGAAAGAAATGCCCACTTCAGACCATGAGAGGCAACAATTAAACAACGTCTGAGAAGATGCTGAACCAGCTACACTGCCCAGGCACCTTGCGGGGCTGGAGTTTGCATGTAGGTAGTTATACAGGAGAAGACACAGCAAGGAAATGCTGTTACTGGAATACAATGCAGCCTTTAATCCATGGACAATGCAAGTTATTGCAGTTTGCTGCTCTTTCTGCTGCTTTCCCCTCAATCTGAAGTGTCTCTCCTCCCCTGAGCACTCCTCTCCCTCAGGCTGTGGACCACCAGGACAAAACAGAAGCAGCTCAAAAGAGAGCAGTTCGCGTTTGAATCACGAAAAACCTATTCCTGAACAATGTGGAAGGAGTGGTGTTCATTCCCGTGAGAGATCAGGCTGAGTGTCACTCTAAACAGCGAATGCAGAGCTCCTCTTTTAGGTCTTCGTTTTCCGCATGCACCCAATTAAGCAGAGCTGTATAAACTAATCAAATTAGGCTGGGAAAGAAGAAAGACAGATTGTTATTTTTAAATACTTGGGAGACGTTTGGGAATGGGAGGTCATAAAGGTAAAGAGGGAGGTCAATAAATAGAAAGGAGAAAATTATTTTTAACCATTGCAGATAAGGTATTTTTAGAGCAATCACCTGAAAGCTCCCTGAACTACACAGAATGATAAGCACCGCTCAACACAGCAGCAGTAATGGGAGCTGAGCTGCAGCCTGGCTCAGACCCATGTTCCCTTGCTGCTTTCAAGTGAGTTTTCAATGTAATGATTTTTTTTTTTTTTTCCTTTTCCTTTTTTTTTCCCCCACCTCCTGTCTTTACTGCTATCGCTGAGGGTACCTCAGAGAGTCTGGCTCTCGTACGGACATTTGAGGAGGTTTTCAGTTGTTGCTAAGTGGGTATTTTTTCCCCCTCTTTGGTTTGTTTTTCATCCTTTTCTTTTGCCTGCTCTCCTCTCACCTCCACACACTAAGTGGAAGAGATGAAGAGCCGAGCCTCCACAGGCAACCATGTGTGAAAAGAAACCAGAGCTTGACTTCCAAAAGGGCTGGAGGACCTTGGGGCTGGGGGGATACACCTCTGGCTGAAATATCATTGAGGGGTGCCACAGGCAGGGCAGGGGCCAGAGGTGCTACCCCATCAGAGTCCTTCGCAGCGAGTCTCCACGTAGGAGGCAGCAGAGATGGGCAGAGCCACCTGAGCAGTCTCCGTGTTTGCCTGTGGTGGGAGGGAGGGAACATCACTGGATTTTTAATTTCACTTTTGGCCCTTTTCGCACGTTATTCCACAATGTTTCACCAACTATCTCTATCACACTTTCTCAGCAAGAAGAAAGGATCAACGCCTTCGTTTTTCATAGTCTGGCCTATGGTATAGGCAAATTTAGGTGATAGAAAAACCTTTGGATCAGGATAAAGTTAGAATATGCCTCTTGCAGACAATCCCCACTAATGCTGTGGACAAAAACATGCGATGCACTGTAGAAAAATGTGTAGAAAAAGATTTTTTTAAAAATCTCTACTCCTCTTAGAAAGGGGTAGATCTTCAAGATGAATCAGCATAAATCACACTGTGCCCTGTGTTAGCTGTGAATTTAAAACAGATGTTTTCAACAGTAAGGGAAGATGTCTGAGTACTTTCCTCAACCTGAGGTTGAGTATTCGTGTATTTCCCTCCTGGATGCCAAGCTTTTGGATGTGTCAGTATGTTGACATGTTGCCACAGTTTGGGGAAAACAGTTGTTTTGAAGCCATCTTCCTATCTGCTGTCTTAAGTTGATCATCTTTACTGCACCTTCCCTGGCCACTTACTCTGCCTCAGTGGTTTTCCAGAGTGAGGGCAATGAGAGGGGATTTTTCTTTCTTTCAAGGATCAAAGCAAAGCACAGAAGATGCCAAATGATAAATATTTGACTTTGAAACATGAAAAAGAAGAGGAAGAACAGCATCAAGGGAATAAATCCCTTGGGATGTCCTGCAGTTTGGATGTACATTTTGTATTTGTAAAATAGGAGTTGTGGATGCAGTGTGTAAAGACGTGGGTTTTACAAGGAAATAAAATCAACCAGGAGACCTCTGGGAAATCACAGAATGTGTGTACGCTTTATGGTTTGTATAAAATTAAATGATTTTTTTTCTTAGTGATATTGATCCTTGTTCTTTTATTATTATTATTATTATTTATTTTTCCACCCTTATTTCATTGTCCATATCCCTGCCTTTCATGTCTCTTGTTTGAATTGGTCCTATTTATGTGAAACAGGTTGATAACTCTCATCTCTTCTCTCTTTTGCTCTCAATAATTATAGGTCTCCTAGGAAAGCTGGCCTTCAGTAGAAATTTTGTAAAGGTTTTGAAAGATTTTATTAGAAAAGATTTGGATCCTGCACAATTATCAGTTCTGAAAGGTGCTTTGCCCACCTCCTCCAGTGGAAGTGCTATTGATCATCTCACAAAAGGAAGGCATGTACTTACAGAGAGAAAAGTTGAGGTCTGGTTACCTTTTCAACATCAATGATAAAATTGCATCTAATGCTCACCTCATCCACCTTAACTCCACTAGTCTGTACTAATTAAGGTGGAGCAAGCAGTGCCGATTAATAAAGAACACTGTAATTCAGCTTGTGCTGGCCAGCGATTGCAACAAGAGGAAAAACCCAATAACAGATTCAAAAGATGGGCTTTGATTAAAACAGAAATATGTGGTGCTTTTGTTCACTGATTGTACAGCACACACAGTAAAACCCTGCCACTATCAATGACTTACATCTAAAACTCAAAATACCTTCTCTCCCTTTTAAGTTCCGCAAAGTCCTGCTTTAAAATATTTCAGATTATCATCATAATTCTGTCTTCTATTTTGCAAAAACACTGTTCTACTTGGCCATACATACCAACGTATTGCACCAAGGTCCTATACCCAGGGCAATCACATCCCACACAATAGCTGACTTCTTCTGGAGCAATCACCTTGTGCCCTTTAAGTCAAACACCAGTGTAGTTTACAGAATATTTTGTTCCTGGGTCTATTTTAGATACCCATATGCATATTGAATTTGATTCTCTCTATCCAGGATAATTCTTTGCCACTATCAGAATTGACTTTGCTCCTTCACATCACTACCAACTATCCTCACATGTCCTGCAGTAGCAGTGTGTCCCCCATGCCATGCTAGCAGAGCTGCAACGCAACTCCTTTGCTACCTCTGGCACTTTGAGGTGAAAAAATATACAGATAATTTTCTGGGGAGGTGGGAAGCCACACAAGGGCAAGAGAAAATTTGGGCGCTGTGTGATGTCTTGCCATTGTGGCTGATTACCTCTATGGAGCATTAGCCATGGGAAGTGTGACAGACACCAGCTTTTGCAGAGTGGTCTGAAGATCAGGGTGGGAGTTGTAAGCAAGTGGAGCGAACCCATGGGCTCCTCACACCCCAGCCCTGTGTGGATCAGCACATTACAGCCGTGCAGATGGGAGACAGTGCAATCGGGGATCACTCCTTCCTCCCAGGCCTCTCAGGAGCAGTAAGAAAGGTCTACATGTACTCAGTGAGGCCAACTTTTCACACCCCATTAGCCCAGATGTGATGAACTTCACTTCCCATAACTAGCTCTGTCGATAGAGCTGACCAAATTTTTTTTCCCCAGCTGAACCGTTTTCTCTTACAGAAATGTGAATTCAGCAAAATATAATTTTTGTTGACATTTTTAATGGGAAATTATTGAAACACTTCATTTCCGTTTTAGCATTTGGCCAGCTCTGTCTCATCTGGCATGAAATCCAGGAGAGAAGCCCTTGCCTCTTTCAATCATTTACCATTTTCCTTTCAAGAAGGCTGTCCTGAGAATTCTGAGCTGAAATATGATGGGATGTTGCCTTTCACTCTAAACTTTGAGAATGGCACTTTCCATTTAACTTTATAACTTTCCTTCTCAGAATGAAAAAAATTGTTCCAGAAAGCTGCATTTCTAGGGAGAAAAGGTATCTCACATGAGCTGAATCATAGAAAGGATGGTTTGACTCAAGGCTTTTAAGGAATTAACAGTTGCCACAACAGGACTCCCTCTCGTGCAGCCAAGGCAGTGCAGAGAGGAGTTGGTACAGGGAGCCCTGTGTCATTTAGGCTTTTTATAGTGACAGATTTCTTTGCATAATGCATTTTGGGTGAAGCTTCAGGTTTATTTTATACTTATCTGATGTCAGAGAAGTATATATTAAGTCCTCAATAAAAAAAAAAGAAAGCATTTTTTTTTTAATCAGCTTATTACAGCCTTCTATGTATAATAAAGGAGTTATATGGCAGTAAACCTGAAATCCTACAGGAGTTTGTTGTAAAGTGACAGATTCAGGTCAGGGCTGTTAATGAACAGCCAGATTGATGTGTGATGCATAATGATGGGAGAAATGGCATTATTGTTTTACAGGAGAGTGCAGAACGACAGGATATGCCAGGGTCGTTAGAACAACTGGCTATCCTGCAGTTTAATACCCGATACTTCCGAGAAATTAGAACTATTCTACAACTGGTGAATAAAGTAGCCACAAGTTAAACATGTGGTTTTGGCTCTGTATCTCCCTTCATCCTAGCAAGAAACCCTAAATTTTTGACTCTTGCTTCTGTAGGCACAGACTTTGAAGACCACTCACATGACCAGAACAGTGTTGTAAGAGACCCTTTTTTTTTTTTCCCCTCCTTTGTTTCTGCCACTGATGAACCATGTGACCACAGGGAACTCTTTTAACATCTACTTCTGCCCTGTTTCTTGTTTTAAAGAAATACTTTTTGGAGCATGAGTTTCTCATGTCCATGTCATCTAGTTGGCTTCTATTCTTTTTCTTTTGCTAAATTTGCTGGTCTGAAGAAAATGCTGCTTACTCTATAAAGAATATCAAAGAGATCAAAAATGAATGGGAGTATATGCAGAGTGGCAAAAGAATCATAGAATAGCTGGGTTGGAAGGGACCTTTAAAAGCCATCTAATCTAACCCCCCTGCAATAAGCAGGGACATCTTCAACTAGACCAGGTTGTTCAGAGCCCCATCCAACATGACCACGAATATTTCCAGGGATGGGGCATCAACCACCTCTCTGGGCAACTTGTGCCAGTGTCTCACCAACCTCATTGTGAAAAAATTCTTCCTTGTATCTACTCTAAATCTACTCTCTTTTAGTTTAAAATCATTATCCCTTGTTCCATTGCAAAAGGCCCTGCTAAAAAGTTTGTCCCCATCTTTTCTGTAGGTCCCCTTTAAGTACTGAAAGGCTGCAATAAGGTCTCCCTGGAGTCTTTTCTTCTCCAGGCTGAAAAAGTGATGGCTCCTGTTCAACATTTCCTGGGAAGAGAGGGCAGCAAAAACCACCCTAAAAACCAGAGGAAGTCCACCTTTACAGGGCTGACCCTTGAAAGCCCACTGGGAACTTCAGCCGGTGCCACATGCATCTTCCTCTTAATTAGTGCTCTTCTGAGAAGTTATTTGAAACCAGATCTCCTTTTCATTATGTCTCAGTAAAATGCCAGCTACTCTGGGGTCTTGGTGCATGACTGAGGTCCCCCAGTGCTACATCAGAGATATTAATTCTCATTAAGCAGTGATGCAATTGGTGTTCATGTGGACACGTGTTGTGCACTTCACTGCCTGCTCCAGGGTGCAATATAAGTGTTCATCTTGGTTCATCTTGGCTCTGTGTGTGCTCCATCACAGCCGCCTAGGATTACCGAACACAACCCAGCCAATGAGAATAAAAAAAGTAAATCAGATTAACAAGTGGGTTTTTGATCTTGGGACTCCTGAGCCTTTACAGTACTGAGATTTGGGATTCCCCCAGAGCTCAACACACACTGCCAGTTATTGAGAACTCTGAATTCAAGCCAAAAAAATATACAGGCATGATCTTAACTCATATTGTTTTGAATAGCCCCTTTGACTTTCCTGCATCTGCCCTCACACACGCAGACACAGTACTGCAATCCATTGTGCTCAGCACCTTGCAGGACTGAGCCCTTCACTAATCCTTCTAAACCCAAGTCTATTGACTTTCAAAACAGCCCATGAGGGTTCCTTATCTACATTTCCTGAACAAGCTGCTAGCTTAAACTGAGCTTTTTTTGCATTAGTCTTCAACCAGAGTTGATTTTGGGCAATGAACATGATTAGATTTTCATATCAAGAGAGACTAAAAGTATGGAGATAGTTACCAAGTATCCTGGAGTAAGTCAGGAGTGAACTCCCTTCATTGAGTAGCTTGTAAAACCACAAAGAGATCAGGATTAGTGCCTAAATCCAATCCTGCCAATATCCAGGTTTTGCTTTCTCATCCTGGAATGAATCTTAACAGAACCCTGAGTCTAAATGTCTTAGGGAAGTTTGAAAACCAGATCTCAGTAGTTAGATGCATGACATTTGTATAATATGATCCTGTCATCACATTGCAAAACAAGATTCAGTTCTAAATTACACCACAACCCAACTCAGAGGGAGATGCTGCATGCTGTCAAGAAGCCTGCCCCAGAAAACAGACTGAAATAAGGATTGTTTCCTCCATAGAAAATTTCTTTTACAGGCTTCCCTGCACCAAAATCAGAAAAAGGCAGTTCTTTGAGGCTTGACCTAAGCATTTGGGATGTCAGAAATCTGAAACAAAATCCACATCATGGTAGCACATCAGGATACGTCTTTCTCAAAGTCACTATCAATGCGTGTAAGAGTGGGACACTCAGACTCTGGGAGCTGTTGGTGGGAATAAAAGCACACCTGGAATAACCATTCCCTCCCTGTCATCTCTCCTCCTCTTCATACAATGGTCACTCTTAAGACTGAGACTTGAGACTGACCCTGGTCCCAGACTTTGGTCCCATAGCAAGCCAGGTTCTGTCCGTCTTGGGCTTCCCTTTCTCACCTGTAAAAGTCAGGCCAGCCCTAAACTGATTATGTCTATTTAAGTTACAAGCTTGTATTAATTCTCTGTATGCCCAGGACCAAACACAATGAGGCTTGGACTGTAAGTGAGATCTAAAAATATAGAATAGATACCTATTAATAAGCTAAAAGATATCTAATATAAATATAAAAAAAAACTTAACTAAATATATACCTGTTTATAAAAATGCAAAAGGTATAAGTTGCCTTTCTGTCTTCCTGATGCTGCATTAAGTCTCAGCTTCCTGACTGGAATTTAGCAGCATCACAATCCAGGCACTCTTTCCTCTCTTCCTGGCAGCATCTCTGAGAACTCTTGACCTTCAGATGCCCTTGGCACACGCTGTTCAAGAAAATCTGTGAGTACCTTGGAAAATCATCCCACTTGAGCTTCTTTCTCCTATTTAGATAAATCTATGTATTAGGCAACGTAACTGACAGTAGTAAAAAAGAGGGGTAGCTCAGATAGATACTCAAACCCTAATATCTATCCCATGTGTTGCAATCAGAAAATCTTGACTTTAAATTTCTCTTTTTTAGGCCTTTTCTTTTAAATTTTAGACCTAAATTTCAGTCAAAACAATTCAGTCAGACATTTCTACTGGAAGCTGTTGTGTTGTTAAAACCTAAAGCATCTCACAGCAATTTATCACTGGCAAAAGCATCCCTAATAAACAGAACGAGTCTCTGTGCTTTTCCCATTTCATTTTGCTTCTTTGTTCAGTTCCATTTGGTTGACTTTTTCCATGGCATTAAAATATTATTTTAAGCTGCACTTTTACATGATGTGTGTTATATATAATATCTAATGGGCTGGTTTTGTTCATTACTGAGCCAAAACTGAAAACAGGAGATGATGAGACATAGGATGGGGTTGGGGAGTGAAAGGAGTCCTCCCTGAGCGGTGAGGTCACTAATCCAATTTCTTTTGTGCCTGCCTATATCTGTTCAGGGTCACCTAAGCAAATCCCACTCCTCCCTGGGTTCTACTGCTGTGATTATTTTTTCTAGCAATACTTTTTGCAATTCTCCTGGGGCGGGACCCATGGCCTGTTTTTTCTAGGTCTCCACACAAGGTCAAATTTCTTTCTTGTCTGAAAAACAAGTACTGGAGACCAACAGGAACCACACAGTGACAGCAACAGCCCACCTCATGTGTCCTGATAAACTTAATCCAGCTCAGACTGGGAAAATGTTCCCATTATGAGACCGAATCTTACCATGGTGTTTGGTGGGATCTTATCTGAGAAGACACAGTGTCGGTAGGTTGGGGAGTACCACTGCTCACCTGTGCCCTGTGGTCAGGGTTCATACATTCATATGTAAGTGAGAAGGTCTGTTTTGCATGTCCAAGGGGCATAGACTGGTACTGTTTGTTTGTGGTTTTTTTCTTGTTACACAAAAGGAAAGTTATATTTTGTTGAACAATATATTTGTACCAAGCACCCATCTTTTATCAGTTGAAAATTCAGGAGGAAGGACTGAAATTTCCAACAAGGTTTTTATAGAGCTTTTAGTACTCACTGTTTTCCATAGTTATTTCATTTACAGAAGAATAATATACCTGATGACATTAAGATAAGGTAGTTTTAGATTACGGAAAAGAGATTACTGGAAGAAGTCACAAAGAAAATGTGAGGGGGTGTTAATTGCTTTGTGGATTAGAAAGAGTATCTCAGACAAGAAGGTCAATAATCTGACTGGGTCCAGCATGTCTAATGTATAATTTCAAACTTTCCAGGATAGAAGAAACATGGAAATATCTCCCTCATTACCTCCTTATACCTTGTCTCACCCATGTCCTTTCTGCATCTTCCCTAACACACGCCACTGACCAACCTCCTCTTCTTCAGGCAAGAAACTGCAGCACCTAATCCTTGTTCCATTTTTTTCCTTTCAACAAGCACCAGGGTAGATTCATCAAGGAAGGCGCTTTAGCTGGAGGCAGTACACAGTTTGGATTGCCACTCGGCATTTCTCCTCCAGCACTGGGAAATGAGCAGCCAGGCTGGGGATCTTGCTACACCCTGGTGCAGGAGATACCATCTGCCAAATGTCCTCCAGAGTGGGGTTTTAGCAAGTGGGCTAAAAAGAACATCCTGTGCATGGCAGCTGAAGTCCATCACAGCTGTCACGGGAACATACGCACACAGCCCGGGCTGGAGGTGGATTCTGGCTCTGGAGGGAGGCTGGGCAAGTGGCCAACAAACCTCCCTTACTTGCCCATGTTTCCCTTTGGGGAAAGGGATTCCTGGCTTAACATGGTCAGAGGTGGTTCTGGGGAGCAGGACGGCACCAGGGAACACTGGCATTCACTCATACCAGGTGCAGCTCAGTCATATAGATGCTAACTCCATTAATTGAGTTTGACAGGGCTTTGTGGTCAGTCTTGATTTCTTTGAGGTCACTGGCATGAGTCCCACTAGCTCACAAAACAGAAGATCTCTTGTGTTCTTGTATGCAACAGCAAACAGGCTTTGGGGGAAGAGGGGAATAAGTGTGGAAATTGCCTCCATCCTTTATTTACTTCCCTGCCTTCTACCCTTGTCACCCCTTTCCCTAACTTGTCCACCCACTTCTCCTGCCTCCAAGAAGACATTTTTGCTCCAGGATGCTAGTTCCTGGAGCTGTGGAGGGGTCACTGGGCCTGTGCCCTTTGCCTCTGAGGAGGGCAGAGCTGCTGAGGTCCGGATTCTTCCTGATGATTCCATGTGATAGCTAATTAATGGCCTCCCCACGTTTCCATGGCAACTCCATGCTGTGCTCTTAGCCCTGATCCAAATGGGCATTCTGTACACTTCTGAAGCTGTAGCATCAGCATATTAATAAGACTTGCTGACGTCCTTTGCTTTCTGCCACATCGGCTGGCTAAGTCTAAATTAGAATAACTTAAAAAAAACCCTACATTTCTTAGTAAGCTCCCTGTGCATCCTCTCTTGTGACTTGAAGCAATTCATCCCACAAGTCTTCTGCATTGGAAGGGAAGAAGCAGGTAGATTCTGCTCTACCTGCTGCTTTTTGCCATGCTTTGCCTTTGGGACACTTGGCATCTGGGTTTTCTTTTTTTCTCTGGGTTATTTGGAAGCATCAGCTTTCACGCAGTCCCTAATTTAATTGCAGCAAGGGACAAGCATCTACGATGATTTGGTAGGACCTTCTCTGTGTTAGCTGAGCTGGACAATCTCATGATTGCTCCCTAACTCCTTCTTCTGCAGGGGAAGGAAGATGAGTTTCATTCTCATACCGTCAGAGAATGATTACTCATATTTCAAAGTATGAAGGTCCCTTTTATCATTAAACTCTCTAACAATACCTACTGATCATGCAATTTAGTGAATCTAGTTTTATGGGTGAAAGGATTCTCTGGGCCCTGCCCAATTCTCCTCTATTAATTACCCTCCATTCTAGTCATTGTCTTGTAAAACAGCTTTTTCTGACCAACTGGAAGACTTGGACACATTCCTCAGAAGCCCATTAACACCACTATAGCACTGGAGTCGCCTCTCTAGGGAAATATGAACTACTTTCTCTTATCAAGAGAGATGTGCCAGATGCCTCCATATCTTCTATTGCCCGCAGAAAAAATATCCTAAAACAAACCTGTGGGATCTGGTTCTGGCTGTTACAGGCTGTCCCCTTGCCTGGGGAAGGGCTTATGGAACTGAACAGTGGAAGCAGAGCATGTGCCCTGTCTGCCCTTTTCTAGCATCAAAAGCAGAGTGTAGCATGGACCAGGCCAAAATTGATTGCATTGTTTGGTTTGGTTTTTCCTTTTTCTCTCTGACATAATCTTTGAGCCAAAAATGCTGCTCCCAGATACCTTCATTTTCCCCTACCCTGAAGGACAAGGAAATTTATTATTGACATTTTGGCTTCATTCTCTCATGAAGTTTCACCTAGCCATGGTTGTGTTAATGTGCCATCACAGCCTGGTGCCGTGTTGCACCGTCGGGTACTCCCAAGGTAAGTTCCATACACTGACAGCACATCTATGCCAAAATTCCTTCCATCTATACTGGTTTTCTGCACTCCAGCTTCACTACTCCCAGCCACCGTGGAAATGCTAGCTCGTGTTAGACAATGTCTCTCTAACTCCATGGCTGTCTACCATTGCTTAGGGCTGAACCAGACAGCAGTGATTTAATGTTCTGTTGGCGCCCAATATCTTGCTTAAGGTTTGCAGCATCACCCCCTTGCTGAAGCCCAGTAATACTGGGCACTGACCATTCCAAGGCATCATTAAAGATACATGAGAGGAATTGATTTGATCCCTAACGGTCCCATAAATACAGGTCAAGATTTAGCTAATGTGTTGCTAGTTACCCATGAGATCTGAGATTTAATTGCAACTTCTTTGGCTTCTGGTCACTAGAGTTGGATACTTACCTCATAGGAAAGCGATCTATCAAATTAATTTCACTTTGTGTTAGCACGTTCACTATTCCCAGCCATGAACAAATCCCATCATTGAATGCAGACTGCATCTCAGGCTATAGGTTGCTCATAAGCAGTATTGAGTATTTTTAGAGCAATAACTATAGTTCTTTTCAGTGTCAGCTCTTTGGGTCATCCATGTAAATTAAACAGTACATTTCTATTCCCTGCTTGGATGGATGGAACTGTCAGGAACATTATTTCCAGTCATAATTACAAATTTGACATTCATTTCCCATGAATACTCTCTACTATTTGCTTAAAACTAACTTCCATGCGTACTATGGCTGGTGAATTCTCTCTTATCAGAAAGCTGACACGGGAATGTCACAACTATAAAGAAACCTCTTAGAATGGCAGGGTCTATAAGCATGAACCGCTACTACACAGAGCAAAGAGCAATCAAATGTAAAACAAAGAAATGAACAAAGTGGGAAAAGTAGGCAACATTGCAACTTCTTGTATGGGCTGACGAGTAAAGACAGAAAAAGAAGTTACTACCAACAAAAAAAATCGATGGATGTCCCTAGAAACATCTTCGTTGTTTAATTTGCCTAGCTCTTCTTCATATACATGCACTTCCCCACCTTTTGGGAGACAGACAGGGACTGATGTGAGCTTTTGTAACTAGGACTCCTTTTTGTTTTCTTACTAACTACCCAGATAGTTTCTTTTATGCCCTCAATTGCTAGTTCAGCAGGAGAGTTCAATGAATACATATTTTCCTTAAGGCAGCTAATTCCTTCTCAGTTTGGATGAGTATCAACCAAACCCACACAAATTAAACTAAACCTGAAGCCAAACTTAATTGTCTAAATCCCTGGTGTCACATGAATAACACCGCAATGCATTTAGCTCTTTCCAGAAGAACTGATGTTATTCACAGAATCTGAGTCAAAATCTCTAAATGAGAAGGTCAAAATTTCTACAAGACTGTTTTGAACTTGATTGAGTTAAGACATTAAAACTTGAGTCAGATTTGAATTTTGGACTTTGGATCAGGACTGTCCCTCCTGCTCAGGTTTGTTTTTCCCCAGGATACTCCTCCACCTCTAGAAGCCAGTAAGATCAGAGATCTATTTCTCCCTTGTAGGAAGGCAGAAATTCTATTCTCTCACTAGCACTTTTCACAATCAACTTTAACTAAAACCCACTGAAATTAAGAGAAGCACCCCACTACTCACCCCCCAACGCGTTCAGGCTTCATCACCCAGCTCAGTTAATCCTACATTCACACATTTTTAAATCCAAACATACATAACTTGCACACTCCACAAAATTTTACTCACCTTTTAGTTATTTTTAGTATTTTTTTTATAACTCAAATTCAGAGTTGATTTGCTTATTGTGTTCTTCCCTCCCACCCCTTCCTTTTGCTACTTATGTGGATATTTTACTAAAATTTTCTCATCTGCTTTCTATAATGTCTTCTTTTTTTGTGGACAACGAAACTGCAAGTGAAACACAGCCACGGAAATATAAGAAATTAAAAGGAATTTTTCCTTACCCAAAGAACAAAAATGACACGGGTACCCTTAGGTGTTTCAGGTTTCCTTGGAAATGTGTTTTCTTGCATTGTGCTTTGGTTTTTGTGGTGATGTAGCCTTTCCTGTGGGTTTTCCAGTGTTATTGGAAAACCCAGAACCTGAGGCGAAAAGCCAAACTCAGGTTTGCATTTAAGCCTAGGTTTATCAAAGTGGCATATGATTTGGGCTTTCTCTGTTTTAGGGACTCTGTTGAAGTACCTTAAAGATGAGTGACTGAAGGTTTACAGGTGCTGGTCCTCAAGAGGTTAAGCTCTGACATCACCGAAGGCAACAGCAGTCTGATGCAGGGCGGGGATTCTGGTTCAGCAAAGTAGACAAAGGGACCTGATATGTCCCATTCTTCAGCAAAGTGCTGAGACTCCACCTCTGGTGAAAAGTCTTCCAAGATGGAAATCCCAAAGTGAAGACACCTGAGACCTGCACCCACCCACCACCTCTTATGTGTCTTCTCACCAATAAGGCATTAGTTTTACTCTCAAAGCACTGCCATCACCTTCTGTCCTCCAGCAAAGCCCAGGAGAGGCTGCGTGAATAACTCAACATAAAGCTGGCATAAATCTCAACAGAAGAAATATCTTTTATCTTTAACCATTTACTCCCACTATAGGAATAATGGCAGTTCTTTTACATTTACAGATAACTCTTATTTGTTGGCTTGTTTGTTTTGTTTTGTTTGTCTCTTTGTCTTGGCACCTGCATAGCAGAAATCTTTACAATTCATTACAGAAGCTTGCCCCCCTCTCTGCTCCTCCCTTTATTTACTCTGCTGCCCCTGAGGACTAGCAAGCAACACCCTCAAGGTCAAGAGAGAGTAAGGTGTCACCCTTTTATGACGGATTATAGAAATAACAAACATGCCTGACAGTTTTATACAGCTGCTAGAACGGGTTTAGTTTTCAACAAATGAAGAATTTTCTCTTTTTTTTTCTCTTTTGTATATTAATTACATTTTACAAATCTTGGTTTTCCCCTCTTTCTTTACTTTCCCCCCACTTTTCTTTCTTTCTTTTTACTTTTTTCTTTTTTTTTTTTTTTTCTCTTTTATTTTTTTACAGCAAAAGGATCAATCACCAACAAGTCCACTGAAAAGTCCGGGTTAGCAGAGTTTGGCTGTCATCTGGTCCGACTGTTTGAGGATCTCGGTGTTGTACAGGTCTAGAGCGTGGTTCACACGGATGATCTCGCTGTTGGTGAGTTTCAGGCGGTGCTTGAGCATACAAGAGAACAGATCCAGCTGGGGCTTCCCTGGGGCCACAGGAGGCGCCAGTCTATTGATTCGGTCCCGAATATCCAGCAGCAAGAGCATGACGGAGGAGGAAGAATAGAACTGCCCACCTTGGGTGTACGACTGGTTGACCTGCTGCACGGCACTGCGCAGGAGGTCAGCGTTAAAACGCAGGCTGTAGCCGTACACCTGCACGTCTGAGATCTTGATGTAGAACTGACGCTTGGTGGGGTCAGAAAGGTCCACGGGCCCTTGGCCAGTCTCATTACGCAGCAGGGAGGGCAGCCGAGTCCGGCTGCGTAGGTAGATGTGGACGGTCTCGAAAAAGGTTTTCCACCGGTTGCCCAGTAGCAGGGTCCAGTTGTAGCACTGGCTGTTTTGGAGGCGGATTTTCTCCCAGCGCGGGTAGCCGTACTCCCCAAAGGGCATGTTCCAGCCCTCAGAGTGACTCCCGCTGAAGGGGTTGACGTAGACAAAGAACATAGGGTCCAGGCTGCTGTTGCGCATCTGGCAGATTCGCATGGAGATCCCAATCACCATGTGGATGAAGTCCATCCGGTTCTTGTTGCTCTTCAAGGTGAGGGACATGCGTTTGCGCCACCTGGGGTCAAAGAAGGTGTCCAGGCGGATCTCGTTGCTGATGAAGGTGGTGTGCACATACAGGCGAGAGTCCATTTTCTGCAGCAGGTACTTCAGCTCTAGGTCCTGGAAGTCCAAGTCCGTCTCAAAACTGATGAACTGCTCGCTCCGCTCCGAGTCCACATTCTGAGGCTCGCAGCGACCCCGGTAAAGCTTATAGCCCTTGTTGCACGAGCCGCAGAGAGAGATGTTGGCCAGGCTGCACATGGCACAGCTGTTGTTGCCCCCGATGATGCAGGGGATGGGGCGCTGGCACAGGCTGGTGCCACCATGGCAAACACAGCTCCGTTGGCTTTCCAGAAAGGTGCCCCAGAACCCGTTCTCATTGCAGTAGAGCAAGGATTGGACCCGAGTAAGCCATTCCTGTATTGTCCTGTAGGTAGGAAGAAGAAAACATTAGCATTGTAGAACCTCACAGAGTCTTTGGTGTTGGCATCTTACTGGAGCCATAGTGTTTCCAGGGATATATCTAAGGCAGAGCTCTCAGAACATTGGTGCCCTGCTGTGGCATCTGGCTCATTCCTGTCTATTTCTAGACTGAATCTTTCATCTGCTCTTATCTCCTTTGGTGGAGAACAGAAGCCCTCTAAGAATTAGCTAGATGTTAGGACTGATCATCTGAAGTCTCTCTCTTCACAGTGTTCTAGGAGCTGAGACTGGCACAGTCTCCTGCCAAAGAGCCCATCAGTGCCACAGTGACAAAGTTCAACCATCAGAATGGAGCTGATAAAGCCATGCCAGGGACTGAGGTGCTATGAGACATTGCGGGTCAGCATAACTTCTAGGCTAGCAGGAGAAAACTCCTCTCCATGTCGTTGGCAATTACCCCCACTCTCCAAAACCAGACCCATACTGGAATGAGGCAAAGCCAGCAGTAACCTCTGCTTATGGCGCAGAGCTCAGTAACAGCAGAAAAGAGGGTGGAAGTCAGGGTGTACAGAGACAAACCTGTTGGAACAGCTTCTCCTTTAAAAAAATCTGCTGCTAATTAACCTCCTCTTACAGCCTCTCCCCTTAACAAGCAGCCACGCTTGCCCATTCCCGAGCCCCACCACTCCTATAATTGCTATATCAGCATCCTCACCTCCTCATCCTGCAGCCCTGGAATGGTTCCTGATGCATAACACCGTAACCCACGTTTGTTTTCTGTATAACCCACTTGCAATGTTGCCTTGCTGCCCCCCCATTTCTCCCCCCCCCCTTCCCCGGGCAAATCTCAGCACAGCGACTCCTTTCTCAGCAGCCTCCAGCAGAACGCCTTGTTCAGCCGCCTGCTCCCTCCCCTCCACCTCCCCCCTCCCCCCCCCAGCTAATGAATACTTCATTGTCTCCTCTGGGCAAAAAGTTCTTGGTAGCTCTGCAGTGAGAGGACTGGCTAATGACAAATTAGGATTCAGTCCCTGTAGAACGGGAGGAGTGATTATGGACAGAGGCTCTCAGAGCTGGATTAGTGAAATTCATGGCACCTGCATCGCCTGACCTCCGAATAATCATTAAGCTGTAGGCTGTATCAAAGAAGGCATTAAACGATAGAGCAGCAAAGAACAGCAAGATGATTTGGGGGAGGGAGCGAGCGGAGGGCTGAGGGTATAAAACAGAGGAAAGCGCTGGAAGGAAAGGAATAATCAAGGTGCAGAAGCAGAAAGGCTAGAGGAAGAAAGAAGGGGGAAAAATGCAGGTAAAAGGAAAAATGAGAGAGAAATGCAGTGGGCAGGAAGGATAGAGCTGGAGAAAAGGGAAAACTGGAACGACAGCAACAACTGGAAGACAGAGGACAGGAATGAAAAGAAGCAGGAAGAAACTGAGTGAAAGGAGAAAGAGTGAGGTAAAAGGAAGCGCATTAGTAGGAAAATTCTGAAGTCTTGGATGTGGGAAGAGACAATTTTCACATTCCTCCTGTGGTACAGGGTGCTAGGGTCTGTTTCCCCTGTTCGCAGCTAACAGGAGCTCTCCTGCTGGGGGAAAAGATAGGGCTGGCTGGGGAGCTTGGGAGCAAGGTGGTGACCTCTCTAAATATCTGCCATAGAGGGGGATGGGCACAGCCCTGGTCTCTAGAAAAAGTGCACAGGGCTCCTCCTGGTTTCCAGAACATCTCTGCTTCAGAGAGTCACAGCGTGACTGCAAAACATGCTGCTGACAGCAACAAGCACTCTCAAAAACATCCCCTGGGGCCTGAGCCTGCCTTCTGCTCATAGGTGAATTTTTGCTTGCTTTTTCAGCAGCGTGAATATTTTTTACCCCATCTGAAGCCTTGCAGTTCCTGTTTGGAAAGCCAGACAAATGCACTTGAATTTAGTGAGGATTCCAGGTTTCAGACTCCCTCAGGTGCTGCGAGTCCAACTTGATTCCTCCATGCACCTCCTTGAAAGCTTCTTTCTTTACTTCGAACCACTAATCTAACCACGAAGCTGAGGGACCACGAGCAAATGGAGGATGAACTAAAACCAAAGCAACCCTTCAATATATGCATACTGGCTGCTGGGCTCACTGGGCTGGGGGAATTGCTGAAGGGAAACACGAGGCTCCCGTGTGCTGCCTCTTCCCGGGATTGGGCTTGATGACATTGATGAAGATCAGAGGTTGACTGGAAGGGAGTTATCTCCTGCAGCTCCAAGCTTTGTCCCTAGCTCCCGCTGTAATTTCTACCAAGACAAGGACAGGGAGAAGCCCAGTATCACAAAGAAAATGAAGGGCTGAGCAAGCAGGCTGGTGGTGGACAGATGGTGAATGTCCAGCTCCATCAGATACTCTCTCAGCATCCCTACCCCTGTCCATGAGGTGAGGACAGTGTTTCCCTGATTTCCACACCACTCTCCACGGTCACATTTGTTGCTTTCTGTGGGACTGGGCTTCTGGATGAGGTAGTAATGGTTGCTTATAGGACTAAAGGTGGTTTCTGAGGTGGGTTAGATTAGGTATTTGGCATTGTCAGAAGTGTGCTTTACACAGGTTTTACGTGTTGAAAACACCACTGAGGTCATGGGACAAGGATTGCCAGGCTTAACAGTAGAGGACACTGTAAAAATTAGTCAGACAACCATATCCTGTCTGTCTTAGAGGGGGAAAAAATGCTATCCTTCCATCCTTCCCTTATCCTAACAGCTGGCAGAGCAAAACGAGAAAGGAGTCTCATCTGATATCTTGCAATTTAAACCAGTAATTTTTCTGTTCCCCAGGTCAACTTTGTCAAGGAAGCATGGGAGGACATGAGGAGAAAGAGGGCTGGTTTTTTGGGGGTGTGTGTATATGTCTTAGCATTCAGCAGAGACACAAGCAGGACAAAAAAAAAAAAAAAGAAAAAAGGAAAGAAGAAGGCTAGCCACCATCTGCTGATGGCAGCAATAAAGGACATAATTAAATGAAAATGCAGAATCCAGGGCAGAGCTGGGCATGGGCTACAAACACGACAATGGGAAGTGTGATGATAGAGTGAGAGAGAGAAAATGTGGTATAAATTACCCCATTTTGTCTCGCAAATGGGACAGTTTAAGAATATATGCAGGACTAGTCACAGCCCTTCAGCTGACAGGAGGCAACTTCTTCAAACACACCCCCGTGATGGCTCAGACTCATGAGAATATAACCAAGAGGTGCCAGGGCACAAGGAAGCTGAAAAGAGCCACCGTTTAAAAGCCGAAAGCCAGCAGCAGCAGAGGAGACATTGGTTTTCATTTTAATTATTTTCTCTTTCATTAATAAGTCATAGTTTATCTTTCTCCATCTCAGTATCATCACCAAAGTGATATTGCCTCGTGTTTGCTACCTCTGCCAGTTCAAAGTGTGAAGTACTACAGCATGTGACATTAAAAAAAAAAAAGAAAACTATGTCTTCAAAGGTCACTGTCAAGCAATTTTGCATTTAACTTTAATATCCTACATTCCAGACTAAAATGAAAAAAAAAAAAAAGGCATCCAGGCAAAACTGTGAGCGACAGTTATTTTGGAGTGTTTTCTTGCAGTTGTGCATTGGAGACATGCAGTCCCCAGGCAGGACTGGGCACCAGGTAACCATGCAGAGCTGATCCACCACTGAAAACCTCTCTCCTGGGACAAAAATAATGTTTTCCAGGACAGCATTGGGCATTCAGATCAGAAGCAGAGGGCAGGTTCTACAGGAAGGTGATGAATAATTTTCTTTCCTCCTGACTTGTCATCTTTCAGGATTAATCAGGTCTGGGGAGGGGAAGAGGCTGATGAATGTCCCTTGAGATACAGAAACAGCCTTGTTGTAGTTGGTGTCTGAGATGATTAGAAAACCATACCAAAACAAAAACCAACCAAACCAAACAAAAACCCCCAAACAATCAAAACCACAATCCAGCAAGATGGATTTTTTTTTAAATTGCAAGAAAAAAAAAGGAAGGGAATTAACAAGTTTTCCTTGGCAAATGCATCTTACACTTTCCAAGCAGCACATGGAGGTACTTTTGGACTTTATGTATGGAACAGTGAAGTGAAAAATGTTATTTTTACTCTCAGCAGCTGTGAGATGTATTCTTAACTAATGACAATTTGGCTGGAGCCCAGAATGTGTATTCTTCCCTCCCTCCCTTTTGGATGTTATTTATATTTTACATACAGAGTTTTAAAATGCAGCTATAGGTACTCATTCAGTGTTGGAGCTTTAACAACTGAGAAGTGCTTTCTTTTTTTAAACCAACAAACTTGCCTGCAAAGAGGTGGTTTTTAAGCAAAAGCAATGCAGAGAAAATGTGTGTATGTGTGTATATATATATATATTTCTTAGCTATTGCAAAGAGTCACAGAGAATCAGCCTAATTGCCAAAATCCCTACTCTTTCTTTCGGAAATACCACCTCGTCCTTTCCCCGAGGACAATCAACAGCAATCCTATTTCTTTTTTCACGTTTGGAATATATAAAGTAGGCTTCCTATTATGTGTATTAAAGAGAGAGAGAGGCTTGCTCTTAATAGAACCTTTCCATCCTTTCAAAGCCACCGGAATGCTTGATAAGCGTCTGTCGTTCTGTACAGTAACAATTAGAAAATTAGAGTATTCCCCAGCCCCGTGAAAGGAAGGGTGAAATGCCTACCTCTTCTGCTACACATCTGCCTCCTGAGCCCCTCCCCTGCCTCGCTACAAATGCAGAATGACAAATAAGAAAAGAAATGATAATATGCCTGGTGGTGTTGACTTAAACAAATCAAGCACATCAGTCAGTTAAAAACCCAGCTGCCATCATCCATTTTGTCCTCCATCCCCCGGATTTTATAGGAGAAGTCGGAGGTTTGCTTTCTGCGTGGCTGAGTAAGGGAAACGCTAAAGACATATTTCTCTGAATGCTTTCTTTGCAGAAACATGGGTGGCTGGATATTGGCTCGCTGCTGCTTCACTCTTGTTGTGGCACAACTCAAAATAATGCCTGGACATCCTTGTGACTCCCTCCACGCGTTGGCTTGTTAGAGCAGCTCAGCCAATTGGCAGGAATGGGCCAACTTTAGGAAGTTCTCCAGGCTTTTTTATTTTTTCTTTCATAATCTCTTAAACTTAATAGATATTTCTCCTCATCCCTACTAAGTCCATCAAGTCTTTGTCCAGAAACATGAGATTTCTTGGTAATTAAAGAGATGTTAAGCCCTGGAAGAGTTTCCTGAGCTGCACAGTGATGAAATGAAAACTCAGTGTGCTCAGCAGCTGGGGGCTGGATGATAACAGGAGACAGCAGCCAATCAGGCTATTTAAGACTAAATATTTAGGTAATAATGGAGGTGAAAAAACCAGTTCTTCTAGAAATATTAACTTGGTCTGACCCTTCCATGAGAAGCATGGAAGAAAAGGCATTTAGACTCATTTTTTTTAATGTCACTTCACTCCAGACAATGTAGGAAGAAGGAGCAAGAAATGTTTATTAAAATCCATGGATGCAAGTCTCCAAAAATGATCGGAAGCTAACTGAAACTCAGCCATAGGTCAGGGCTGAAAGGAGCCAGCAGGAGGTGACTATTGGATATCAATAGCTGCTGCAGCTGTAATGGAAAATCTGCTCTCTCCATCTGTAATAACATTGCTTCTGGTCAGGGCAGGTTTGCAGGTTCACTCTGCATTTTGTAGAAGAGATGTGATCTGTTCCAAGTGAAACTAAAGCTTCTCTTTCACTCTGGCTGTATTCATTGAGGAGCACAACTACAACTCGGGCTGAAGCATCTTGCTCCGTGAGTCCATTTTAACAGCTAATAGAGGCTTAAAACTTGCTTGAGGTCCATGATGCAAGACCATTTAAGAAGCAGCTTAGTCTGCTTGGCTGATGCCAGCCCTGCAATAGTCTTACAGAACACTACAGGGCAAGTGGGTGCCCTTCACCTGGGCAGGTACTACCCCACAGAAGGGATGTGACCATGCTTAGGTGTGTGATAAAAGTTACTTACACCTCCAGAAATTCAAACTCGCTCCCAAATTTTAAAATTTCCCCCCAAAACCTCCACATTAGCACATCCAAATGCTCAGGCTGCTGGGTTGAGGTCCAAGCCCAGGCTCAGCTCCATCAGTCACCCATCCCACCACACCCATCCCCAATGAGGGGTGAAGGTACCTTTCTCTAGGCAGCTGGTGGTTAGGATTGTGCCGACACCGGACACTGAGGCCAAAGAGTTTGCGGGCAGTGCGCTGGATCTTCTGGCGCTGGGCTTCCAGGGAGCTCTGCAGCAGCTTGTAGCGGTTCTGCAGATCCCAGTCGTTCCCCCAGTGCTGGTGGATGCTCCCAATGGTCAGGAAGTGGTTGCTAGGTAGCCTTTTCATGAAGGATTTAAACTCATCTGGAACACACCAAAATACGGAGAAATGCAGAGGTTTCTAAACTGTTATAAAGTTACAAAGCTTTTCATTAGCAGGGTGGAGAAACATCAGTGATGTATGAGGCCATCAGTGCTCTGCTAAAGGAAGGTGATGTCCATTAACTCTGTCATTCTGCCCCAGGAAGCTCAGTAATTCCATGGCGGCTGCTGCTGCTTCCCTATGAGAAATGAAACCCGGAGAATATTAGGGTGAAGCAAGAAGGTCAATGTGTACATGGTGGAGAAAAAAAGAGAGCACATTCCCTGGAGCATGGGTTATGAACAAAAAGCAGGCAGTTGTAATCATTGTCAGTTAAAGAGTTCTTATTTAAATTGTTTTTTGTCTGCTCCTAAAATGCCGTTTGTTGTTGAACTCAAATCACTTTGGCTTTGTTGTTTAAAAAAAAAAGAAAAAGAAAAAGAGAGAGAGAAAAAAGCTTAAAAAAAAACCCAGAGGAAGGTTTTGGATTGTGTTAAAGTGTCCTGTTTTTCATTTTTTAAAAAGAACATTCTGATTCTTTTTTCTCATTTAACTTCATTTGAAGCTAAATGAGTTGCTTTATGTAACTATGAAAATAAAATAAAATAGTTTCCAGGGCTAAAGTCAGAACAAAATGTGTCAATTTTAGCCAAAGGAAAAAACTAATTGATCCAAAAATATGTTGTTAATGTTGTTTTGTGATCACTTTATTTCCATTTGATTTTGTTTGATAATGAAAAAAACATTATGTAGGGTTTGAGGCTTTTTCATCACAAAACAGAAAATCTGGTACTGTTTCTATTTATGATCACCCCTTTCCTCCTAACTGAGAAGTATAGTTTCCTTAGACTCTGATTACCAGGCTGGGACATCCTTGTATGGAAAAAACAGATGGTTCCAATTTTTTCAGTAGAAATAACCCAACTTTTGATAACAGAAAACTGTGTTTGACACACTGAGACCTTCAGAAATGCGAGGAGAGAGCCAACAAAAAACCCATAAAGTGCAATTAAAAAAAAAGAAAAAAAAAAGAACAAAGTTCTGCACCAGAGCAGAAGAGCCCCACACATCAGTGCAGACTTGGAAATGACCAGTTGAGTAACAGCTGCTAGAAAGGTCCTGGGGGTTATGGTGGGCACCATCCTGAAGGTCGGTCAACACTACGTTCTCACTGCAAACAAGACAAACTGCATACTGGGCTAAGTCCAGTAGCTTGGGGATGTTCCCCTCTTTTTGCCACTACTTAGGCTGCACCTGAATTTTCCTGCCCAGCTTTAGGGACACCCGATTAAAGACAAGTGTTGAGAAACTGGGGAGGGCGCAGCTGAGGGCTACCAAGGTGGTCAAGGACCTGGAGCACAAGTCCTATAAGGTCAGGTGGAGGGAGCTGCACTTGTTTCATCTGGTGAAGAAGAGGCCAAGGGGCAATCTAATTACAGCCTACAAGTGTTTAAAAGGTACTTACAAATACAAAGGAGAGAAACTCTTCTTATTAGAGACAGATGATATAACAAGGAATAATAGTCGGTTTGCAGCTTGAGAAGTTCAAATGATTTATTGAAAAACTTCTTCACTTGGAGGTAATGCAGGACTGGAACATGCTGCCCAGAGATGTAGAAGAATCTTTCCTTTTAGACTCTGCCAGGCAAAACCACACTGACTTGATCTAGTGCTAGGGGTGGTCCTACTTCTAGAGAGAGGTGGACTAGAGAGCCCTGCTGTAAATCCCACAAAGTATCCAACAAGGAATGCAGCCATCTTCTCCTCTAAGTTACCTACAATATTTTTCTTCCTTTCCTAATATATTTTTTTAATTTAAATTCCTTCATCCCATTTTCAGAAGGAAGAGGACAATAGGAAAAAGGTGAATAAAAAAATGAAACTTTGTAAAGGCTGATATCCTTTCAAAAAAAGAAACAATCCATAGAACTATTGGAGAAAATCAGACCAGATAATTTACAATCTATTCTACAAATCTTATATATATTTGCATAACAGATTTCCTATTATTCAGCAACTTGCAGTTCATGCTTAACTTCCTAACAAAGAATATCTATGCATTAGTCAGTACCATCATTATATAGATGGTAAAAGGATGTTCACGTCCTACTCATCACATGGTGAAACCAAGCACCTCAGAAAAATAATTATTATCATTGCACTATCAAGATCTACAGGACATCTGCTTGCTTCCTTTCTTCCCCAAAGATAACTGAGGGATTTGTTTTTAATCATCTCTCAGGTTTTCACTCCATTCGTAATGCTGCTTTCAGTGCCCTTCTCCTCCCCAAAAATGATTCTCTCCTGTTCAGTGGTCCTCTGAAACTATCATCATGTATAATTGCTTCTGTTGACCATGCTGATTACTCCTGGTACCTTTCAGCAGTAAAAGCCTTGCATTTGCTTCCCGTCCCTTATAAATCAATTTCCTCAAAAGCCTGTTTGTGCAAAAGACCAAGCTTCTTTTTTTTTTTTTTTTCCTTCTGATGATGAATGTGCTACATTTTTCATAGAGACAGGTAAGGGAGAAATTTCAGTGCAATGTGCACGTCTTGATACTGCAGTGCAACGCTGGGGGGAAAACAAATGAGCGAAATACAAGCTGGATGGGGTTGTTTTAAAAAAAGGAGGGGGCGAGAAAATACTTTCCAAAAAGAATAGCTTCTTCATTACTTATTTATATTTATTTATAACTATCCCAGGAGGTCCCAACCAAGACTATGGCTGTATTGTCTAAGCCTTGTATCTTTCTGGGAATAGTTCATTCTTAACCCTGAGAATTTCCAATTAACTAATAAGGCTGTTTGCATCTGTTTTTATATTATTTATCAGCACAGAAAATGTTGATGATAGCTAGGACTACATCTCTCATCATGCAACAAGGCCCCCCCCTTTTTGCAGAGTCACCCAGTCCCTGCAGGCAGTCGCCTGGCAATGACTCAGCACCGCAGGTGGCACAGGACAGAGGGTCCAGCCTCTGGAGAAGAATGGTGGCATCGCAGCGAAATGGCCACCTCAAACATCTCTTTCAAAGATGAACTTTTCTTTTTTCCAGCACTTGCCTTTGCAGTTAAAAAAAAATATATCACATTTTCATCAAAAAGCAATAGTATGCAAAAAAACCACCCCATGACTTTTAATCAAAAGGCTGTTTTAAAATCCAGAATCATGGTCCTGACACAGATTTTTTTTTTGGCCAGCTGTACTAAAATGCCAAGAATCAGGCAGTGTTATTTTTCTCAATTTACACATGAGCAATGAAGCACTGGACTAAGAGAGAGCTCCTGAGCTGATTTAAAGCAGCATCAGTTCACTGTAGCCTCCTTGACTTTGAAGATGCTCTCCCAAATCACACCAACTCTTGATTTGCCCCACATGATTTTTTGGAAATTGACGTAGGAATCCAACACAGATCAGAAAAAGAATATAGATCTCTTAGGCTATCAGCAGCTTCCTGTGCAAATGGTATTTGCTTTCACAGCGCTCATGTGCCTTTCAGCCCACTTTATTGGAAAAACCTTCAGATGTCATTAGAGATTTCTTTTCTGCTGTTCATTATGAAGAAAATCCTCTAGTTATTGGGAATATTTATTAAAACAAAGAAGCAAAATACTAATACTACATTCTTTTGTGATAGCAACTTTCATCTCAAAGGATAAGTTCACGCATGATACAACAAAGTGATGAATGAGATGCAGCAGCTTCAAACATAAAGATAATCACTCCATCTAGCCCTGAAAAGCCTCCAGCCCTGGGTGGAATGTGGCTATGGCACAGCAGAGAATTGCACTGCAATGTGTCACTTTAACATGGTAAATGAAAAACACCTTCCTCTCTTCAAATCTCAAGGGAAGGGAGACGGAATATAATTATCTACCACAGTCTTTGCCTAGATCAAGTGGAACAAGTATGGAATGTAGCAGTAAAACAATCACTGTGGGACTGTAATTCTCTCTCCATAGGGCTCTCACCTTCTAAGTGTCTGGGTTAGATCCCCTGGGAATTTAAAGGGGTTTGATGAGTGGTGGCCAACATGTGGCTCTCGAGCAACTTGTGTGAAGATCCTCTGCCAGAACTAGCAACTAGTAACACTTAACTAGTGGCAGAGCTGTGCTGGCAGGCACTGCCAGTTACCCTGATTTGTGTCGTACTGAGCTAGCAGAAGCTTCCCAAATTCACATTTCAGGTTTTCCCTGGTGATGAAGCAGTCCTCAAGAGTTGAGGAAACATCCTAGCCTGTGTCATTTGGGCCATTAAGGGGATCTTCAACATGAAGAAAGAAATTGCTGCTGGGAAGACTTCTGAAGTAGGATTGTTTGGTGCCTTGAATGAAGCTGGACGTTCCCTTTCTCATAGTTTGACTTCCTAACATGGAGACCTTGGACAGTTATGACAATAATCATCAAAGAAAATGTGTTGGAAGATAGCTGGCTAACACTAAGAGATGAGAGGCAGCACAGAAATAAGCTCTCGATTAAGTTCTGCTCAGTGCTTGTGTGGCTGCAGGGTAGGCAGACCCCTTGCTAAAGGAAAGGATGTAATTGTGCTGATAATATTGCTCTTTCCTACCTCAAAGCCTTGAAAGCAATGTTGCACACTATGGGTATTACCAGCATCAACATGGAACAAAGTCTGCTGACACCCCCAGCATCACGCTTGGAGAAAGTGAAGGGAGAAGAGGAATATTCACACCAGCAGACATCGGCGCTGTCAGAGAAAAGTCATTTTCCCTCTTCTCTCTCTCTCTCTCAAATGAGGTGTCATCTGGCCTGTGCTCTCTCTCTGTGAATCGCCTTTCACCAAAGCAGAATAAATCATTCATGCAAATCTGAAAAGCAATTTCTGCATCATTCATATTGTGGAAGTTTCTCTGTAGAACTATTAAAGGCAGATTCTGAGCTGGTTTAGTAAGAAAAAAAATCAGAATTTTAATCAAACAAACCCTTTCATGGAAAATATTCCCTTATACATCGAATTACATGCGCTGGGTGTTTTTGTCTGTACATGTAGAGAGAAAAAAAGATACCCTCTCAAGACTAAGATCACATTTTTGGATTTAATATCCTCTAGTTGATTATCTAGAGGAATATCTAGAATATCTAGAAATATCCAGAATATCTAGAAACTGGAACGTTACTTTAAGGGAAGGAAAGGATTCTTAATTGGTACAATCTGACATGACATTGAAACAAATCCACCAGAAAACACGTTTCGCTCAGTTACCTGAATTCTCCAGATCTTTATAGGCTTCTGTCCAGGTCTTGGCCATGTTTGCTAGCGTGTACTCCATGATCTGGATGTCGGTGATGGGGCAGTTGCACTGCGGGAACTCCTCCGCACACTGGCAGCCGCACTGGCTGTTCCGGCAGATGTACTCCCCCTCGCCATTGCACATGATGTAGCTCAAGGCAGACTGGACAAACTTCTCTTGTAAATACTGAGGGAAGATGATCTGGAGACCTGTCATAGGAGGAAGAGGCAGGGATGTGGGGGAGAAAAAAAAAAAAAAAAAGGGAAAAAAGTCATTTCAGGTATCTGTTCTTCATTTCAAAACCTGTTTCATTAACAGCTTGGGAAAGTGATGCTGAGGAATTAAGAGCTGCTGGGAGATTTCTCTCGGAGCTGTCATGACTCAGGAAGGTGGGGTACAAATTGAATGCCTCCACTGCAAGTAGGGAGTTAGCTGAGAGCATCTGCTCTGTGGGAGAAGGGTAACAAGTAACTTTCCCCTTTCCCAACACCCAGTGCACCCTTTTTCATCCCAGACTAAATCCCAGCACAGTGGGCAGCATCTGAATGCAAAGCCTCCCTTATTCCCAGGTGTCGGGTTTTGGTTTAGGGGCTCGGGATTTTTTTTTGATACTTTACAACCAAGTGTTGTTTCAGAAGTGATGAGCATTATGCTGTTTTCAGAGATATTGAATAGGTTTGGTACCAGAGAAACAAGGAAACTACATGCTGAAAGAGAAAAGAAGAAAGGAAAGAAAGAAGAAGAAAGGAAAATAATGTGAGGAAGAATTTATAAAAGAGCCTTGCAGAGTTAAGTGGCCAGCTCCCACAGGACAAATACGGGAGCTGGGTACCTGAGTCTTTTCAGCTTGCTCCCTGCTAGGAAGGCTACTTGCCAAATCCTATAAAAGTGCAAATGGATTTAGTGCCAATGAATTCAGAGGTGGTCTGAAGATTTACATTAGCTGAGAGATCTATCCCCGTGTCCCTTTCTCCAGAGCAAGTGTTTGTGTATCCATCCTGCTGTGCAGGTGTTGGTGCAGGCGCACGCTTGCTCGGGTACCAGAGGACGAGGTAACAGTTTAAAATGTTTGCCCTGTGTAGACGGTACATGTTTTTCCATCCTGTCCTTCTCCAGCCCCTGCCTTCGGGCTCCCCACAGATGTCCCCGAGGGTTCACAGCTGTTTTCTTCTACCTTGTCAGCCCCGGTCAGCATCCGCGGCGCGGGAGGCAGAGACGACAGTAACTCTGAGCGAGCGTTTTGTGGGAAGCCTGGCCCCACTCTCCTTACTCATAAAAGGTCCAGGGACTTCGGAGTGGCAGATAAAGGAGTTTATGGCTTGAACAGCGGCGCTGAACTCCAGTGTAATGAAGGCAGGCGGGTCAATTACCCATCTGTTTGTGTTTCCATTGTGCTGAATTACTGTACCCGTGGCTGACAGCTCATTGGAGTGGAATGAAAATAAGACAATAATTCAGAGGATGACGCCACGCAGGAAGGGCAGGAAGGGCTGTGACTCCTTTCAGGAGTTCAGGCCCATCTCTGTGATGGGTCATGTTCACCTCAGGCAAGAGAAAAGTGGCAGGCAGTGCCCCAGGGACCCCCATTACCCTTTCGCTTTTGGTTCCACAGAGACACCTCCAGCCTTGACAAGGTCCCTCTGGAAGACCAAGTCTGGGGGGGATCCGTGGGGTGCTGAAGGCACAGAGACCTCTGTTTCCTCTCCCCTCCTGCCTCTGAGAGCACCATGCCTGGCAGCGAGCTGCCCCGGTGTCTGACCTAATTTGTAGCCATGCGTGGAGCAGTGGCAGCCTCCAGGCAGGATGAATGCAGAGCATCCTTCAGCTGGAGAAGGCATTTGTGACCCTTGCATAAGGCAGGATTTCAAGCCTGGCCTTGGAGGCACTGTGTCTGCATAGATCCTGCTGCCTTTCCTGCAGTCTTGTTGTGGGGAAGGGAGTGAAAATGCAAGGAGCTGAAAACTGTCTACAACATCCCCCAGTTTAAGGAGGATCAGCATTTTGAGGTCCCTTGGGTCTTTCCCGAGATACCTCTTGACATCTTTTCTCCTGTTGTCTTCAGGAAGGATGGAAGTTCAGTCTCTTTTAGGGATTTATCTGAAGCAACCACTGCAGAGTAAAGGTCCCTTTTCAAGCCTTACCACTGACATTAGGGGTGGTCCCACCTGGCAGGGTCCAGGCCTTTCCTTCAGGATGGGAGGAAAGCGCAGCACTACTGGAGAACTGAGATCTACAAAAGGACCTTGGAGAGCCTGAAGGCTTCTGTACTCACTGAGCTTGCAAGATCACAGGAGAGGTGGGCTGGACCTCTTGATGTGCATTGACCCCATTTATTCATGGTCCAAGTTCCACGAATAAATCTTTCCACTCTGCTTCCTGGAGGAGCAACCTGCCCTTGTTGCAGGCCCAAATGCCTGCAGACTCTTCACTTCACCATATTTTCTCTTTGAATTTTAAATTAGATAACAGCACTGACACGCTGTCTGGTCCCAGCTACAAACGATAGTGGATTTGGAGACTTTTCTGGAGGGGAAAGTCTAGAAGTCTGAACTTTAAAAAAGCAACTAAAGTTAAAAAAGAGGGGTTAAAAAAGCACCTGAAGTTTCACGGAAAGTCCTTCCAATCATGAGGAATATTGTTTGTGTATCTCAGCACATGTAGAAACATGAATACCCTGCAATCCCTGACACGTAACATGGTCCCATCCTACACTACAGTGTGCCTCATGTGGATGCTTGCTTTTTGTCCATAAAACTCATGGCTGCTAAAAAACATTTCCAGGATAACCTTCTCTTGTAAGACATAATCTCGTGTTTAAGAGGTAATCAGGCCCCTCGTACACTTAGCACATATTCAACAAAACACTTCTATAAATATTTGACTTTAATCAGGTAAGGAGTTAATCGTAGCATTTAACAAGCAGCACATACCCAAATATGTGCTTAGACCAGGAACAAGCGACCCACAAATCCGGCCACTCATTGAAACACGCGTGTGCACCCACCACAAAGCCCTAACTTTGAAACTACAAACATGCTGTAGGGATTACATGGAACTCTGAGATCTTCCAGCCGGGAATTTCCTTGTGGAAGAAATCAGTTTCAGGGTTACTCAAATACATCTTCTGCATTTGTTTGTTAACATATATATGTAGAAATACATCATACCCAGGCACAGGCAGATTAATATCAATATTTTTGGGTTTGTATTGAGCATCCTTGTGACCAGATCCTAGCAAGATATTTGACAAGTACTGGGCCAGGAGCACCTCACTCAGCCCTGGTACCCTCCATCATTCATATGTAGTTCTGTACCATGCCCTGCGACTAAATATTGCTGAAATTGATTACAGCTGTCGGTAAAGCACAGGTGAGATTAATCATTTTTAAAGTAAGCTTTACAAACCTGAGATTGTAGGAAGGCCATTCTGAGCGGGACCACTGCTCTGAGTGTTTTGGTTGCCACCTTTAAAGCAGGAAAGCTGCAGTCCCAAGGATTCTAACAGCACACCAGCCCCACAGAGCAGCTTGCAGCCAGCCATGCTGGCTGGAAAAGCCCTGCTGCCCACCACGACCTTAACAAAACATACCAAGATGCTGTTTTGTTTCCCAAGAATTTTCTTTAAATATTGCAAACATTGTTAAAAGACGACTTATAAAATTTAATCTTTCAGGATTGTCTCCTGATAAAGCAACCTCACGTCAGCAGCTAAGCAGGGGGGCAACCTGGCTTTAAAGACTGAGATGTTGGACCATTTTCATGGGATGAACATCCCAATCCAAGCTAGGATGTGCAAGGTATGGGTTCATCCTCCACAGCAGCCTCAGGAGCTGATAATACATGCAGAAGGTAAGTTTGCTGGTGACAAGTGCTAGAGAGAATATCTTAGTTTTGAAGGCACCTTATTGACCAGAAGGAGGAATTCTGCCACTCTGTAAAGCATAAAGTTCCTCTTTAAAAATTAAGAGCAGCACAGATTTGGTATAGGTTTGTCTTAGATAACTAGAGGCAGAATATTGAGTGTCTGACAAGGGAACATGTCCTTAATTCACCGAGAAAAACTATTAGAGAGAGATGTTTGGATTTGGACTGTATATAAAAGGTTTCCTGCATTAAAAGAGGTAAATTTCCCCGGCTCTAAATTAGAGCTATTTGAAACATTTTCTACAGAAGAGTTCTCTGTTGAAAATGCAGTTTCATTGAAGCATTTTGTGAGAGCACGTTCACTCCAAAAGCACTTCTGACAGGGAAAGGTCTAAATGTAGATTTCGTACTTCCTCATTTTGTTTCACTGAAAAGCTGAAATCTTTAGTGTTGTCATTACTGCTCTGCCCATCTTGGCAGGGATTTTAATATTAATTGTAATGTAAATTTTAATATTCCATTGCCATATTTGATGTAACAAACTACCTAATATGCAATAATTCCTGTTTAATGTCACAATGTTTAGAGCAGCACAGAAGGATTTTACCTTATTGAAACAGTCCAATGTGGCAATATTGACATATACTGTCACATTGCCCGAGAGGATTTGTCTCTGGGATTTTAATTTCCTGGAACTTTTCAGGACGTTGCTCTTTTTCACTCAAAATTTCAAATTTCAGCTTGGGACACTTTTCCAGGGAACACAAGTTCCTGTTTCCCACCAGAGTGCTGTAGAGCTGGTGACATCTTCCCCTCCCTCCCACCCTCTGGCTTACTCCTGTTCCAGGCAGCTCGAGCATCAGCCGCGCTGCAGGTGGAGGCAGGGAAGGGACAGCTTTGTACTGGTGGCAGGGACAGGAGGATATGAAGTAAGTGCAGTCACCTGTGACATCCCCCACAACAGGATCTCACACGTCCCGAGGGGGGAGGCTGCATCACTGCACAGCCCTCCCACGGCCAGGACAGGGAACCTATTCCCAGGTAGCGCTAGGAAAAAGGGAAACCTTCTGAGCTGCTGTGATCAATGTACCTTTGGATACACCCCAGTGCAGGCACCTGAACGGTGTGCTGGGTCCATACAGATATTGGTTAGTGATGCTTTTCTGTCCATGTAACCTCAGATGCAGAACTGGACACCCTGCACTGTGGTTTTCTGCTTTTCATCCAGGTCCTCTCCTAAATCTCCAGGCTGGCTGACCTTCCCAAGCCCTACATGCAGGTGTAGGTAGCTTAGCTCTGGGTCCAGCCATCACATCTCGTAAAGGGCACGTCTTTGAAACCACAACTCTCAGGGCTGGGCAGCAGCAAGCAAGTTCAGAAACAGAAATTCTCCCTGTCACGAAGATGCTGCTCTTTTATTGAGCTGGCCTCGGAGCCAGAGTGACACGAAGGTAGTAACATGGATTTCTGTCAGCAGCTCATGCTCGGCTGCTAATCAGATCAGAGAAGACTCGGTCACGATCCATTACCTGCAGCCCTGTGACTAATTCCTAATGAGGTCTCTCAGAGCAGAGGAAGGATCCTGGGTAATTATCCCAAGAACCACACTCCACATTAGGTGGAAAACACTCAGGTGTAGCTTTCAAGGTCACTTTGTTCTGTTAGGAAGAGCTCTTACCTTCTTCCCTCCCCTCACCGTCTCTCTTGGCTTGGGTTTGGCCTCTCTCTGCACTGATTTATGCCATGAAGCTCCATGAAACCCACATGTGGGTTGATCCTTGAGGTTCTCTGCCTGCTCCCATGAGAAATCACAGCCTCATCCACCTTATATCCCCTCTCTCATAAATTTTTCCTCTTTCTCCACCTCTTTCCCCCTCCCAGGCACCTTGTTTTTTCTCTTCTCTTGTAGGATTAGATCACCAATAGAGACCTATTGATTTACCTACTTACCAGTTTGTCTGCCTGTAAACAGAGCTGTCTGCTTATTTAGCTGTTTACTTAGTTATCTGATGTGTCATCCTTGGTTTTTCATTACCAGCAGTCATCATCACAATACATAAAAAGCTTCAAATTGTTTATTGTTAATTAGGTAAGAACCAGAACTAAGTGATTTAGATAATCACTGGAATAGTGAAAACAACCTGCCTATTATTTTTAAAAGCAAATAATAATAATAATAATAATGTATCCACAACATGACTCAGTAAATGAAACCCAGTTTCCATGAAACCAAGATTAAAACAGCACTTGCCAAATTATACTCAAAGCAGAAGATGTAACGTAGCCCATTCATCTGAAAAATTAAAATTTGTGCAAGTACAAAGATTCCAGAAATAAAACCATCTGGACAAATGAGCAATTAAATCCCACATTTCCTTATTTTGTCAAAAACTTGGGAATAACCTTAGTAAATTACACACCCGGTGAATTTCCTCCTTCTACTGAAGTTGACTTCTTGCTAACCAGCATGTATTTACTTATTAATTCAGTCATGACCTCTATCTGTTGACTTCTGGACTAGCTCCCCAGCTGGGACTGAAGCCATGGCTTCTAGCATCCAAATAAAACCTCTGTGACTTTTCCCAAAGATTACAGTCATTAGAGAGTCCCAAAAGCTGATCTGCAAACCTCTTACGCATATCAGCAATTTGGGAGGGACAAAGAGAGACGTGGACAGAATGCCCCTTCGATATTAATGGAAAAGGTGACATTTATTTATATCAGGATAAGTACAATACACAGAAGACCATCAAAATTCAATGGTAGGGGACACCCATACACTTTACTGGTGTCCAATATGTAGTTCCTTGCACCTTTAGCTCAGTCTCTGTCAGGCCCTGGCTCTGCTGAGCATCCTGTGAAGCCACCAGAAACCACCGGTCCTGCTTCAGGGAACTTACAGTGAAGGTGGCAATCACAACCAAGAAAGGAGGGGAAAAGGCTAGAAAAAAGGCCACCCCACTCTTATTTCATCCCACACACACACTCCATGCCCTGTATTACCACCTCCCTCTTTCCTGTGCCCTACCTTGCAGGTGGAGTTTGCTCTCAGTGCTTTGCAGAAGGACAGAACTCACAGAGTCCAGATTGTCGTAGCTGTTACAGCCCAGGGGGCCAGTCCGAGTTTCTGTTACCTGTGGGAGATGTAGAAAAGAGAGAGTGTCCCCTTCGATGGTAGCATCGCACGTTCCCCAGGCAGGTTCAGACCTTGTAATATAATGACCCCTTCCACCAGCCGATGCAATCCAAAATGCATTTCTCCCTAATTGAGAAAAAATACCCCACGCTGGACAGAGAGAGCTAATGTTTGGCAGACTCACAAGCCGAAAAGAGAGACTGAATTGTATCTGCTTTCTTTATGGTACTGCGTGTTATTCTGGGCTTGGCAATGAGGTCCTGCAGATTGATGTTTCTCATAGAGGATCTCCATTGGAGAACATCAGAAGCCAGTAGAGGAATTATTCCCTGGCTTCTCTTATTGGAAAGCAAGATACAGGGATGGATTGCCAGCCCACAATGGTGCCTAGTGCTCCCACAGCATATGTGCGCACCATGCCTGTGCTGAGGATAGATGGAGGCACAGATGACCTGCAGTGCTGTTGCTGTGGTTGTTGCTGTTGGTTTCCCGCCATGGAGGAGAGCTGCCCTTCCTGAATTCACAAAGGGTGATTATCTGCTGTCACTGTTTCAATATCTCAATTCGATTTCCCATCCAGAAGGGAACAGACTCAGCCATGAGACACCACAGAACAATAACAGGAGCTGAAACCTTTCAGAAATGGCTAACAATGATGACTCCATCCACATCGCCTTCCCTGGAGTGAACTCTGCAACAATAAAATCCCTCCCCAGTATAGGATGATTGCTTTCAGAGAAGACAGCCTTTGTCTGCAGAGCCATTTTCCCTTATTTTGTATGCTCTAAGCAGCTCCTTATCCTTCCTGCTGCAACCACCAAGCTGTTTCTCAGCCTGTTCCATTCCAGATGCCACATTGAGTTTTTCACCTTTTCTTGTAGCCAATTCATCTGAGAGATGTTTAGCAGTCTTATACCCACAATAGGAAAATACTTCTGGATTGCTTGGGGTTGCCCATTTCAGAGACCTGCCTTTCCCTTCCAAACTCCAGCACTGATCTGGATTATCTGTTCCTCTCTCCTTTCCAGGGGTCACTGCCACACATAGTGGAAGTCTCTTATCCTACCTAACCATCACACTGAATGCTCACCTCTTTCCAGACATTTACTGGCCCTGGAGAAATCAATTCTTCAGTAAGGTTGGCAAGAGTACAATTTGCCCTGGGAAATCAGTGTGGGATGAAAACAACTTGTGATCAAAAAAGCCGTCACACCTGACCGGCAAAGTCCTGCCCCAAATCCCTACAGTGTTGGTATGGACACACAATCTTCTTTCTCTTCCTAAGGCAAGATATAGTACCTTGATTGCTCCGGTAGAGATCTGGATCTCATGGAGTCTCCTCATGGTGCCATCACGGTCTACAAAGTAGGAGGAAGCAAGCTGGTGCAATGCTTCTACGCTCTGGGTGGCGTTTCCTGACTTTCTGTCAAGGCGGCTTTTGTCCATGTACATGGTCAAGGCCTCCTCTCCTGCAGCAAGGAAAAAGACACAAACAGAAGTGTCGCTGGAAGGTGCCACTTAGGGTCATCTTAGCAGGAACACACGATGTCACATGTTGCACCTAAAGAAAGAAAAGTCCACCACCTGAAGCACTCTTACATGAACAGACCCTTCATCACCAGTTCCAGAACCTCACTGTAGTGTATAAGAGCCTCCTTCTCTATTCAGCCAGAAAGGCCAGGTCCACCACGCTTGTAGATCGGCTCCACTGAATTGAGCAGATACCATTTTGGACTTTTATTAGCCACCATAACTCTACCACAACTGTTGGAAAGGATTCAGACCCTTTGTCCCACTTGGGGAATACTTTTCTCCATGGGCAGTGCCTGTGGAATGACACTTACCTGACCAGAGAAGATCCCACTTTTATGCAATTGTCTCTGACCTGATTTCTGGAAGGAACAAATGATGATTTAAATTGCAAATAGGTGGGTACAGAGGACAAACAAATGCCAGATGTATCTCTTTAGCTTCCAGTGACCATGCTAAAGGGTAAGGGCTGAGTGAAGGAGAGCAATAAGAGGAAAAAGCAAATGAGAAAGATAAGTTAAACCAAACAGTCTTTCTGTCTTTTTTTTCCATCTCCTAGAGTTTCATTCAGTGAATTTAAGTGGAGAACGAAAAAATACTGTGCAAGATAAGGGACAAGAGATGATTTTGAGCCAGTAATCACAGAGAATCTGGAAGTGAAGCAGTTAAGACCTGATAGCAGCAAACATCCTAAACATTAGCAGAAACCAGAATCTAACAAAAGATATATGAAAAGGATATGAAGCCGAGAAGTAATATTTACCTAAAAGTTCAATTTGTGCTGTGTGAAACAGATTAAAATCCAGTTCATGCTTAAAATAAGGCTGGCATTACAGGAGTAAAAAGGTAGAATAACCTCCTGCATTCTTAACATCTGAAGTTCTGATTTTAATAAATGAAGAGAAGAGATACCTAGGAATGTGCCATTCCCACATAGCTCTCGTAATGAGAAGAATGGTACTTGTTCTGATTTGATAGATGAACCTCTGATGAAATCATTGCCTCTGGCAATGATAGCATGGTCAAAAAAAAATGCACCACCACTTTTTAGGCCAAGAAATATTTTGCTCTTCAGCATTTTTGCATATTTTTTATTTTTTTAAGAGAACAAGCACTTATTTTTCTTTAAAGAAATGTATTAGCTGACACTGATTTGTCAAAATAATTTCTTTTATTGCATATGTGCAAAAGAAAAAACAAATTTCAGTAAGCCCTCCCCCTTGCTTTCCCTGGAAATTTTCCAGCTTTTATCTGGAAGCCAAATGCCTGAAAACAAAACAAAAATATCCTGGCTGAAAATCAAAATATTTTTATTAGATTTCAGTTTTTTCAAACAATTGGTATGTTGAGGACTGAGCTTTTGGTTTTGAGATGAAAAATCGAAACTTTTAGTGGAAAGAAGATACTTTTCATCAAAAGAATTGATCAGTTGAAATCTTTTAATTGGCTTCATGGGAGCTAAGTGGAGAAGTTTGGCATGCAAAACTTTCCCTCTTTAATATTTTGTTAAAAATAACACACTATTCTTTGACCACGATCAAAGCTGTAGTACTAACAGTATCGTCATTGTTGCTTCTCACAAGAACACAAAACACTTTCCCTGGAAAATGACCAGCTTTGATTTCTTTTATCACTGTTAACGTTATTATGTGTCGAGCAGCATGGGGAGACCTTGGCAGGGATCAAGGCTCGGTCGCACCAGGCTCTATCCACGCAAACAGCAGAAAGATGGTTCCTGTCCCAGAGGACTTAAACCCCACGTATCTGATGAGACACAACAGTTGTACACAGCAAACAGCCGGCGAAGCACAAGGTAATGAGATGACTGTGATTAGCACAAGGAACAGCGGTCACCGCACACCAGATGCCTGGCTGCTGTCGATGCATTTTCAGGTTTCATCTTTGAGGTGAGTTTTACAGGGGGTTTTGAAGGAAGGTGGGATTTTTTGTGAATTTTCAGGAGGCATCTTGTTTGCCACCGAAAGGACATCTGCACGGTGGGGGGGGAAGAATGACTGGGTCAATGGGAAAGTGTTGTATTTAGTGCCAAAAGTTTTGTAGCTCTAATGTAAGTATTTATCCAGATGGAGATGCCGCAGACATAAACGATGCTTTGCCTCCATTTCACAAGGCTGTGGAAGGAGAGGGAAGAACTAGGACTAATCTCCCCTTAGATGTGATGAGCAGAGCAACCTGTGGGACCCAGGTATCAATTCTCCTTCAATTCCACCAGTAACTGGAAAAAATATCATGCCTTCTTTTATAGCTAAGGTGCAAAAATCAGGACCTTTTCAGTCTAGACCAGTTCATTTTAGTAGAGGAATGCTGAAATAGGAGATCCCTTGGACAGAGAGCAACCAGGAGGTGTGGGCTCAATTTCATCAGTCAGTGACACTGGTTTCAGATCACCAGGAGATCCACCATTAGCTTTCATCCCCAGACAACACAAAGCAGGCAACCAGCAGCTCCCAGACATCAGACAGGAGAAACCTGTGCTCTGGGACAGTGGAGATCAGCGATTTCCACACAAAAGCTGCCATTTTTCCTCCCTGAGGTATTTGGACCCCTCCACTGGGAAGAAGAGGAAAGTAAAGCCCAAGGTATTTGATACTTCTCCTGAGGGACAAATAGGAGTGAAGGGTGCTGAGCAGAAATAATGTTGCTGGAAACCCATTCTGTGTACACGTGTACAGACCTGGAAAAGCACAGCATCCCCATGGAGAGTGCACATGAGAAAGCAACCCCTAGATCAAGAGAGGTTAATAGGCTTTTGCTGCATTATTAAGTCTTAATTTCTCGTTTATTAAGCAGATGCTATGTTCAAAGTTGTCTTTCCTTCAGGGCTTTCCCTGCAAATTGGCTCTCAGCTCTGTGCGCTCCATCCTGGAGCATGGATGCCCTCAAAATGACCTTTCACCAATCCCTTTGTCAGAACTAAACTGGAGCAGAGCTGGTTTGGTGGGGTTTTTTTATTATTTTTTTTTTATTAGGCTCCAGGTGGGACCTGGCTGCTCTGTAGGTTGAAAGGGATCAGAGCTGTTCCTCATGTGGCCAGGTGTGAAAATAGCTGCTGCATTGAGGTGGCCTGGCCTGATCCATCCCCCAGCCTCCTGGGGTCCATGCAACAGCTGGCATTTAAAAGCAAAACAATTCCCTGTGTGTTTATCACTTGTTTGCAACCTAATAAGACATCAGGCTAAATTCACAAACTGCTGTAATACAAAGTGGAATTCTTGTAACTTTTCTGAGGAGACCTGAGGTCTTGGGAGAACAAGGGTGCCAGGACATGTCTGCTTTCGTGTCACAGTGGTATTGTTCACCCCACAGATTATGTGTGTCCTCCTTGCATAATGCATGCTTAGCTTTTTCTACATTTTCTCTGGGACTACCATTGGCAAAATTAATCCTTCTTTTCTCTCCCACCATTGCTCACCGTGCTCTGGGCTGATGGAGCATTTAGAACTCCTCTCCAACACTAGTTCTTCTTACAAATCTCCGCATATTTAAAACTGTTGTGTTGTAAAATCGGGAGAAGAAACAAGCCGCTGTGAATAATTCACAACCTCAGCCAGGCAAAATTAAAAATATATTTTACCATCAAAGGTCTTTCTTATTTTGAATTTCCACAGATGTAAGTGGCAAGAACAAAAAAGCATATCAATGGAAAGAAAAGTAAATCCACAAAAAAAAACCAAACCCAAAACAAAACAAAAACCAACCCTCTCACTTTACTTGGCTGGCTTGGGCTCTGTAAAATATGGTTCTGAAAAGTAATTTCCTCAATAAAAAGGAGTTTATCTTTACACAGACTTCATTAAGGCCTGATGCAGGCAGTGACTCGTACTCTTCAGAGTCTGGAAACCTTCTTTCTCTCACATTTCTTGCTGATGGAGCAGACAGTTTGAATGCCTGGACTGGAAGAGCAGCCCGAGGTTCTTTGAAGGACATTTGCCACACGAGAGGCCACTTGACTTCAGTGGAATCAGGCCAATTTACCTACCACCTAATTTGTGCATGAATCATATGCACACATCTAATCTCATCTACATCTCATCCCAGCGTCTGCAGAATGCTTTGGGAACAGACAGATGGCCAGAAATTCCTCAAAGTTCACTACAAACTTCACGATGTGGCAAGGCTGGAGGTCAGGTACACTGGAAGAAGCATCAGCAACAAAAGGTGTACTTAAATAAGACCCCTCATCACCACAGAATGTGCTTTACAGTTAGTAGTTCTCAAAAGAAAAGTATTTAAATGCACACCCAAAGAGGTAAGAAATGATAAAAATAGCACAAAGGATGGGAAAAAAAAAAACAGAGGCAAATATTAAGAGGAATTGTTGATTTTCACTGCTTGTTTTCAATACCAAGTACTTGAATTTAAGTTTAAGCAGCACCAGCAGCAGCACATGCACGTGGATTAATGCCCCTACAATACTCTGGTTTGTGCCATCACTGACATATTCTGCTGGCACACGTAAACCTCTCTGCACACCCTGCGGATACATTTTGAATTTTACTTAACGACGGGTTTTTTCTCCAAGTCTACTCCATGTTACTTCTTTCACTTAAGCATTCAGCACAGGCCTTTCAGCCACCACTACCCTGCCCAGCTCCTTGAACTCCCTTTTCATGGAGCTCTTTAAAATTCCTCTAGTTCCAGCAAGAAGGGATGTTTTTACCTCCTGCAATTGTTTTCATTCTGAAAAAAAAAATTAAAAAAAAAAAGAGGGATCAACACACTCTATTGTCAAATTAAGGACAGAGGCTCAGGAGTGACAGACAGGCTCCCCGGCTCAATGAAGCACGTTTATCTCGATGCACAAGGGCACACACATGCCGTTGTCAGAGGAGCACAGGTACCACAGATGCTGAGCTCACATGCATCACCCTGCGAATTCATTTCCAAAGGCTATTTGTACTCTGAGGATTTTCACACCATCTGACAAGACGGGCTTGAGCTGGAGGAGCTGCAGCCTGGCTCGACGTGACCAGCTGGGCTCCACACAAGGTGGCCAAGGATAGCAGGTGCCACCCAGTGCCTTCTCCACCCCACCATTGACCCCACCGCGGGAGAAAACAGTCCCGGCTGCCACCTACCTCCCAGGGTGGCAGAGATGAGGATGTGGGTGCCGTACTTTTTGATGATGGTATCAATGAACTGCTGCGTGGTGGGTCTCCTGCCCAGGAGGCGGATGCTCCTCTGAAATTCAGGCATCAGGGGCAGTGGATTGTGGAGCAGGTCCCTCCGCTCGATGGCTGTGTTCCTCACCTTCCAACGGGCAAACTCCCTATGAGACAACACAGGAACACAGCAGGGGTGGCGCTTTGAGTCCAGAAGGGCAGAGAGAGCCACCAAGGGCAGGGAAGAAGGATGGAGAAGAGGACAATCCTGTACAACACCCTCACATGGATACACACCTGAGGCCATAAGGCTAGACAGAAGGGAAGGGGGAGGAGAGGAGTTAAAACAAGACATTACTGCACAGTAACAACATACTTTGAGGATCGGGGTCTGGACTGATGAGGAGGCAGCATCAGAGTCTCCAGAGGTGTCTGGCAGAGAGTTGCATTTCCCTACAAAGGAAGCAGCCTTGTTCTTTCAGCCTCACATGCTTTGGGATTTTACACTTCTCCATAAAGCAGCAAATTTTGATTTTTGTCAGCAAAAGAGCTGGTCAGTTAGACTGTAGAAACAGACCAGTCTGATCATTGCTATGTCCCTGTGTCCACAAGCTTTCCTTGTAGCTACTGCTTTTGCAAAACAGGGCTGAAAGAAACACGCTTTCCCCAAACATCTTAATCTTTCATCACCAGAGAGTACAGAAAAGATCATTTTGAAAAACAATACGCTTGATAAACCATCTAAAAGGATTGATTCAGATATAAGAAGAGGCCAGGATGAAAATGGAGGTGTTTCGTTTTCTTTCTTCCTTTAAAAAAAGCCCTATAAAGTGGTTTTCAAATCCCTTTCTTTAAGCTGATAGCAACTGGGAAAAAAAAATAAAGTTAATGTTTGCAAAAGCAGCGCTTTACTGTGGGTATCCATTTTGAAATGACACAGAGGGAAATGCCTAGAGAAAACCTTGCACACCTGCGATCTAAAACTCGGGCCTCTGAAATACATCACCAGCTTAGCACCTAAGAGATGAGAAACCTATTAATGTCCTTTGAAAAAATATTGAGCAAGGCCTTCTAAAAAGAAAGGATATTATTTATAACTACTTTCCTACAACGCACCTGCACTATCTTAAGCTATCTCCCAGATAATCAAGTCACAAGCTTCTCTGTCACTTTTCATTCACTTATTCCTCTAACTCGGGTTTAAGGCCAAAATTACATTTAAATAATAGGAAAGACAATATCTGGTACTGACATGGCACTTTTTATCAACGTGTCAACCAGCACCAGCAATCCCACTTTGCTGGTAGAGAACCTGATGTGCAGGCAGATTTAGGAGATGCTGGAAGTCAGTTGTAAAGCCGGGATCACAAACCAAATCTTTTTTCCCCAGGTTGATTCTATACCCGGTCCACTTCATGTGTGTTAGCTTACTTTACTTAATGCAATTATCCATTTATTTATTTTGATTTCACCCCATCACAGCACCCCAGGCTGCTTAACAGCAGTTGCATTCATCAAAACAGCAAAGTACCAGCTTTTTACTTCAAAATATCTCATTACACCTGAGTTAATACCCACTCTGTAGCTCCTAGGCTTTCAAAACACCAGTGAAAATGCCAAAACAAAACACCCCTCTTACCACATCCTAAAAGTCACTAGTGTCAAACCTTGAAATCCCCAGAAATAGCAGTCTTTCTCAGAAAAAATTCTGTCAAAAGGCAAAAAAAAAAAAAAAAGAAATAAAAATCCTTAACACAACCCAAAAACCTCATATACCTGGAGTGGAGAAAACAGACCATTGTCTCTAAAACGGTCTGCAGATAATGAGTACGTTACCAATATCTGTGTATTTACTGTATGGAGCAGAATACAGGGGTTTTTCTCTGCTGTCCCAGAATAGTATAAAAGTCTAGTACTTGGTATCTGTGGAAGAGATATGTTTGGGGATCTCACACTTGATTTTAATGATAGAGAAACCCTTAAAAGTAAAGGCAAATAGCTTCTCTCTGACACCTAGAGAGAGGTTGCTCTAATCCTTCTGGATTAGAGTGGCAATGCTAAATCTCACTATAGAAAGAAATCCCCTTTGTGTGAAGAAGGGATGGTGGGCTCAATTTTTACATCAGGTTCAACATCATCTCAAGACACCACTGGCAGGGGCCAAAAAGGAGTTTAAAAGAAATCATTGCCATATCTTCAACTTTGACAGCTGCCAAGGGACAGTCCCAGTCACCATTCGTAGAGTAGACAAGCCCTTAGCAGAATCCATGTCTAGAACTTCACAGTGAAGGAGACTTTTTCCACTCATTTCTCATGCACACTATCCCTCCCCAGGGCTTCCTACTCCCAGGGCATATCACTGAGGTGAAAGCCCAGTTTATTATCCTCTCCAAATGCTTGGATGTGTGGCTTTCATAGCTGATGAGAAAAGCTGAGCAGATACATTATTATGAATAATTTATGCAACTAACTTAGATGTTTATCTTCTGCTCATAGAATATCCATGAGCCAGTTGCAATTCCCTCTAATTTATGCATTATTTGAATTTACTTAGTGACATTTTTCAAGCTTTTTTCTTTTTTTTTTTTTTTTAAGGTTTTGTGTAGTATTTGGCTGTATTCTCTCTTTGTGCTGTTGATTGGCTGCAACTGGTCAAGCAAATGATATGGTATTGTTAAGCTTCCTGACTAATGATCACAAATACATTTTAAACTTGCCTTTTCTTCTGCAGTTCCAGAGCATTTTACATTGAAAGCAACCCTCTAAATACTAGCAAACTTCCATGCAACCTGAAGAACTCTGTGCTATAAGATGCACCCAAGGCCAAGATTATGGTACTTTGGAAAATAGGGTTCATAGTAATGCAGATGGTTAGTGATTAAAAAAAAAAAAAAAAAAAAAAAAGATATCTACAGGGAACAGTATAGCTCTGGTCTTTGTGAATGATCCAACTTGTAACTCCTGAAGTCTGTAAAGTATCACCACTGAATCTTTGAATCTGTGAATCTTTGGAGGCTCTCCCTTGGCCTCAGCTTCATGTGCATGTGCAAAAGGGTACTGGAATCTTTCCTCCTAGAAATCATTTTCAGGTGCCATTTCACTGATCGTTGCTCGTCAGAGCCACCAGTGACAGCACAGTCTCAATGCCACCGCCTGGAAAGCACCGGTGAGGCCTCTACAGGTCTCAAGGCACTTTATAAAACAGAAACACTGCACTGTTGCTTGCTCGCTTTCCAGGTGAAAAAGTTGCAGAGACTTGACCAGGATTATGATGGCACCCCATGATACGGTTAGGATTAGTGCAGAATCTTCTGACCCTCAGGGGAAATCCCTAGCAAGGACCTGAACTTCTGCCAGTGGGGAAGCTTTTAAGGGCGTCGGAAAGATGATAAACCTCTTAGCAAGGAGGAGGAAGAGCCTGTATCCCTGATGCAGAGACGGGATAAGGAGAACTATGACCTAACGTCTGAGTAGTGGGGGGAGGCACTTGTTTATGCTCTAATGTCTGGCCAGCAGAGACAGCCCATGCTAATGTGGAACGTACCCAGGAAAATGCCTGCCAGGTCAGCGGAGAGGAGCCTGCTCTCTAATGTCTGGTGAAAGCTCTGAAGAGCCCACTCTTCTAATGGCTGGAAGGGGTAGAAAGTGCTAATGCCTAAAGGGGGATGGGAGGTGAGAGGAAATAAAGGGATGAAGTACTGCCTTAGGGCAGTACACATATTTCAGGCCTTCCTCCCTGTCACAGAAAGGGGATACGTTTTATTTGTATAGGGCTATATCTGAGAAAAGACTTGCCCCTTCAGAGTTTGCGTTAATGAGCTCGCTATCAAGGCCATGCATGTCAGAGACAGAGAGAGCCACTAGGGATGTCTCAGTGCTCATTAGCACTATGACCCCTCGAGGGAAACAGGGAAAAAAAGGGGGAAAAAATGCTGAAGAGGGAGAAAACGTCAAAAGCCTGGAATGGGTACATCACCCAGACCCCCACTGCACCAGCAGTAGGGGAATCCAAGGGCATGAGGTCTCTACCCAGGGAGAGAAATCTGAAAGAGAGAGGCCGTCGGAGCAAATTAAATCCCCCATCTTCAAACGGCCAAGAGAACCAAAGGACATGAGTGAAAGAAACAAGTTCAGTACAGACCTCGGGGGCTGGCGCTTGAAACCAAAAAGAAATTAAATGCATTAAAGAATGAGCGAGGCAGAATCTGTTTGAAAAAGGCAAAGAAGCAGAGCAGGGAGACACTGAGCAAAGCCTGTAAGTGTCACGTTAACCACAACACCCCGACACCTCCTGCTGCTGGATATCTTGCCTTCAGGGCAGCCAGTGCATCCCGTTCACCGAGCACACTCAGACAGGGCCAGCCCCACCACTCCCTGGGAAATGGGCAAGGAGAAAGAAGGCAGCAGCTCCTTTCTGTTTTATAGATCACATCTCAAAAGCCATCCACCGCTCCCATAGGTGAGGAGCAACACCCTCTTCAGTAACAGCAAGATACAAGCACTGCTTAATGTCCTCTGCCCGCCGTATTGCACACTTTACTGACTCTCTGATGTCAGTAGGATCCCCAGTTGGAGACAGAGAATCCCCTAGAGCTTTCTTGCTCTCTTGGATTTTGATGTATATACAATAGCATCTGCCTAGACATGCCTCTACCCTTCTACATCCAAGCACCTCATAATCATTAAGACAGACATGTTTGGACACTCCTATGTATGTTTGTGGATAAGTGTTATTAACTGTTAAAAATGAGCATGAACCAAAACAGACAGATTCGAGGCCTTGCCCAGGTAAACAACTTTGGTGTTAGCATCAGAAACTTAGCCCAAAGTCCTCCAGAATCCTCCAAATGTTCCTACAACAGACTTGTTGTTTCAAGGCCTTTGTTTTGTTTTCCTTTTATTAGCCTAATTGTCCCAGCCATGGGCTGCACAAAGTAATAGTTATCACCAGTCCTCAAGGTGATAGCTCTTCCAGGTTACTGTGAGCGCTTGACTCTCCAAACAATGCCATGGGGGCAGGATACGAGCATGACAACAGCACTATAATGCTTATCTTTTACTGCCAGATCTGGCTTAATGTGAGTCTGGGCACGATACCTGTGATTATGGTGGGGTCAGTGATGTGTTATTTCTAGTCTGTGCCCTCAAAATGCCAGACAGCCCCGGGCTGAGCAGCACAATATTCCTTTAGCTGTTTCCTCTGCAGCTTGGTCTCTCCTCTATCTAGGCTAGAACGAAGAAGTCAGTCTTCAAAGCTCAGCTTTTCAAAGGACCTACAAGAATTAGTTTCCTGTGAGAGGTTGGCACTCATCCCGCCATATCTATTAAAGAAAACTCCACTCCATAGATTCATATTAGTTACAAATTAGATGGAGGATGACACTCTGCTGTAAGAAAGAGGAAAAAAAATAAAATACAAAAATCTAATTCCAGAGAAGTATGAAGAGAAATCACTTAAGCTGAAAGTCTGACAGCATTTTGCATAACAACCAGGCAAGCAGACAGGCTGACATATGACAGCTGGCAGGTGAGGAAGATAAATAAATTGACTATTGATCTATTGATAAATGCTGTGCTGTCTGCAGCAGTTTTATTCCTATGGGGCATTTACCCAGACAGGACTGAACCCAAGGAGAAGACCACCAGGGTTTGGGTCATTCAACAGAATCATATGGGAGAAATAAAATAGCGCTGTTGGACGAGTTACTCCTTCGCCTGTCTCCACAGGACAATGGAAGAATCTTCTGTTGTTTTTTGCTTTGTCTGTGCTTTGGTCATGTGCTTGGTGTTGGCTGAGGCACCTGATACCTCAACTACCTCCCCTTTTCCAGGCAATCATTTCAGCCTGTTGGATTTTCTTGTTTTGTTTTCATCTGTCTGATATTTTCTTAAAAATATTAAACTCTCTCAGGGTTGAAAACATGGAGGATTTCCTTGGAGAAGGAGAGGGAGGTAAATAATAGGTCCAGAATGACAGGAAGTTTGCAAGAAGCCAAAAGAAAGAAAATTACTTCAAATTTAGGTGGATTTCATGTGACCTTGAAAGTGCCTTGGTAAACAGCTTGTTCCAGCACTGAATTAAAAACCAATCAGACAGACATGACTCTGAGTCTTGTGTTCTCTCTTAGGATGGGCCTACACTTGGGTCTCTTAGGAGGCAACACTTAATTGTTGGGTGCTGAAAAGATCGATTTGTTTAAAAAAATATGAAGCTGGAATGAATTCATCACTAGAGTCAAAGCAGAGGTAACCACAGGTTACCTACAGGTTACCTACCACAGTTACCTACTCAGCACAAGTAACCACAAGTTAAAAGGTAGGTCATTAAATTTGGTCATTACTAAGTTTGCTTAATATTAAATTTGATCATGCCCAGGATGTGGCTGTGATTCCTAGCTCTGACTTCAAATCTAAACATAGCTGCCATTGCAGTCAATCACATGCAAACACAGCAGAGGAGGTTCCTTCCCCTTCAGCTGAATGGGGTCACTACCAGGTTACGTGTTTATGCATCCTCAGATAACATGCAACAACTTCTAAACCTCTTCAACCCAGTGCAAACTCAGCACCTGCTTTCATCTGTCACCTATTGCTCTGTTCCCATATTTTACCCCAATCAGTGGCTACAATTCCCTTTCATCATAAAGGGAGACCTCATTTATGTTTATAACTATCTAAAGGGTGGCTTGAAGGATGTTGGAACTGGACTCTTTTCAGTGGCTTCCAGCGATAGGACAAGGGGCAACAGGCTCAAGCTAGAACATGGGAAGTTCCACTCAAATATAAGGAAAAACTTCTTTATAGTGAGGGTGCCAGAGCCCTGGCACAGGCTGCCCAGGGAGGGTGTGGAGTCCCCTTCTCTGGAGATCTTCAAGCCCCACCTGGATGCTCCTGAGTGATGTGCTCTAACTCCCCTGCTAAATCAGGAACGCCTAGAATAGATGATCTCTAGAGGTCCCTTCCAACTCTGACAATTCCATGATTCCATGATCACACCCATCAGGTTACATCGCAAACTGCTCATAGGACATTTATTCCCCTCTGCTTTCCCCATAAAGTTATTTGTGCAGATTTTGCAAATGGCACTAACCTTGGGCACTGGAGATACCTTTTCCAACACCAGCTTACTTGTCTACCCTGGAGACTTGCTCCTAAGTAGTTCCCATTACTGTTAACACCATTTCAGCTCTTTTCAGCATTGGGCTGACGGCACTTCTTCTAAGCCACTCCAATTTACATAGTGGTTGATACCAGCTGCTAGAAGCCAGAGTGACATCTCTACAAGGGCTCCCAGCATTGTTAGCACTGCTGCAGCTTAACAAACATTATCAACAATAGGAAATGTTCTGTTCTGTTGCTGTTTTCTTCCTAAAAGGTTACCTAAACCAGACACAGCTTATTAAGCTACTGTGGAAGCTATTCTAACAGGCTGCAAGGTCCTGTGCTCCAAGCACTAGAACAAACAATATAGCCACCCATTCCTTCATTGTAAATTATGATAAAAATCACAAGAGATGCAGCCAGAACAATTGTCCATTAGAAAACCTGATGTGGCCTAGAGAAACTCATCTATGAAACAGGCATTTTGAGTTCTACAGTTATGATTATGAAAAATAATGTCAGTGTTGTCATAACATGGTCTCCTGGATTTGTGTTTCTACAAGTTTGACCTCAAGTTCAGGATCAAGCAGATCCTGGGAAGTCAAGGAGCTGTCAAGAAGATGCTTTCAAAGAAGAGCACTTTTAAAACAACAGGTAGAAACATCTGAATCATTGAAGTCTTGAGGAAACCTAGGATAATAGGTACAATTTTACATTCTCTTTTCCACAATTCTTTTAATTCCTTTCTTGTATGCTCCTTTGCTCAACACACGATGCAGAGAGCTGATGGCATACATCAACCAATTGGACTTAGCCAACAACAGGTTGGAAGGGAAGCCAAGGCACAGGATGGTGAAACAATGAACTAGGACTGTATGCATGGGGCAAAGACAGGAAAAGCCCCCAAACTGTTCAGTCTTGTGCTGTAGCAACTGAAAACAAACACAGCCACCACCAGACCTTTTCACATTGAAGTGTTTGTACTCCAGTGGGTTAGAGGATTAAACTCTTGATGAAGTCCCTCCTCATAGGGCTAAGTATAACATGAAAGTATTTAAATCTACTTTTGAAAGCAAGTTTGGAATTGAAAGCAGGCAATTTTAATTTATTAACAGACAACATAGAAAACAGGGAAGACTGGACCACACTCTTTATCCCAGAGAGCCCCTCAGCAATCTAGGCCTGGCCCAAAATTCACTATCTAGACTGAGTCACAATCGCCTACCAGTGTTCATACAAGCACAACAGCATGAATCAAAGGCTGTAACAAGAACATAGTTTGGAACAAGTCATTTCATTAAATTGCACTTGCTTCATTTCCTGAAGATATAGGTGCATGGACTACAGGGTTTTTTTTCCTAATTTTAGCTGTAGCAAGCTGATAACCTCAGCCTGTGACACCACAGCCCCAAGCTTTGCTCTTTACTTATCATGATTCACAGCTAACTCAGATTAAAAAACTGGAAGAAATGTGGACTTGAACCTTAATTTCTCCTGCTACCGGGTAGGGTACCTGGCTGCTGCACTTCTGGCAATGTAAGCACAGTATTTGTCAATACTGGGAAAGTAAGTATTGGAAATTTAGCCTTGATTGCCCTTTTTCTCAAAAAAAGCACAAATTTTTCTCCAACGCAGCATGCAGCCATGTTTCAAAACTTGAACTGTTGTTAGAAAATGGAGCCATCACCCCCCCTCTGGTCAGTTCTGCCACTCACTTGGCAAAGGCTCAAATCCACCATGTCAGGAGGAAAAAAATATGAGTTGATATTCAAATTCAAAGCCTCTCCTGCCTCCTACACCCAGCTGTGCCCTCAAGGCAGTCCTGGCAGAGCCACCTGGGCACAGCTACCACGCTTGTGGGCTCAGCAAGAACAGGCAGTGATGGGAAAGCTGTCCCCTCTCGCCCACCTCCTCGCCCCTGAGTCATTCTCAGCTGATGGAAACACCAGCAAATATGTAAGGTGAGTGCTGGTGGGTGGCTTGGATGCCTAAAGACAGCCAGCTGGCAAAGCCACCTGCTTACATCGGGGACCTCTTGCCATGGGGGCCTTTTGTCCAGCTTAAGTGAAGTGAAGGGGGTCCCTACCTCTCCCTACCAGGGAATATCCTTCAGATGGAAGAACACGCTCCAGGCTGCATGTAGACAGTATGTAGGGAAACAACAGAGGAACTACTGTCTGCCCCTAAAGACAACAGATCCAACAGATCCCCAGATCCAACACATCGTCCTCAGCCTCAGAATAACCCAGGAGATGCGATGTGGACCAGCATCCCTCACTACCCATGCCCTTGCAAAGCATCTCATGGAAAGCATTTGTGAGTACACGGAGGAGGTATGAGTCTGCAAGTGAACAAAATCTGGTTTATAATTGTACAATAAACCCACTCTCCCCTCCCATACTGATCTTTGCTACTTTATTCCTGTAGTGTTGTGTGACATTATTTATTCCAAGTTGGTTTAGGAGAAAATGGTGGTTCCTCCTCACGGTTCCACAGGACACCCATTTCTGTGCCTTCATCCCAAAAGCTGTGGCTCAGCACCCCTTTGGTTTTCAAGCTGTGCTGTTAGGTTCAGGCCAGTTGCCACGGGTTGTTATTTTAACAGTGACATCCACAGTGGTTATACACAGAGACTGTCACCTCTCAGCACAGGATTCAGATAGTATCTGGGCCTGAAATTACTACCAAAAAGCATAAGGTGAGAGGTGAAGGGCTAAGAAAAATTAGGCTGCAGATTAAAGCTGCAGCAAAATTCAAGCCATCCATAATCAGAGACATTTGTGCTTTGTTCAAGATTAAGGGGAAAAAAAAACTGTCCCAAAAAGCCTGTGACATTTCAGAATTACAGTAAAATTGAAGAAATTTTTTCTCTAGGAAAAAGGTGACCCATTTCCTCAGACTACAGCCCTCTTTAGCAAAAAAAAAAACAAAAAAAACCTGAACACAAGCAGTGAGAAAGCCTTGAACATTCCTTGTTTGCTCCAAAATCTCATTTCAACTAAAATCAGTTTTGATGTATTTAATTTTCATTCGTAGTCATGCCATTTCAAACTCAGACATGTTTTGATGGAGGAAATAAAAAGACTACAATAAAATAAAAATTCACAAACTCTTGAAGAAAGGCAATCTTTGTGCATGCTGCAAGGTGGCCTGAAATAAAAAGACAACCATGCTTTTCATGCAACATGTCATAAAGGAAAAGCTTTATTTTTGTCCTGTCCTATCCAGGGAACAGAGACTCTTGAATGCAAATGCTTTTGTTTTCTGGGATCTGTTTGTGAAGCTTTGAAGCACTTGGTTATTCAGGCATGTGGTTAGCAATTTCCCAATCATGAGTCATGTTTCCTTTAGGTGTTATTTGTGACTTTGATACATAGATCCCAAAGCACTTTAAAACAAACGTGTCACTCTGAAGAGAGAAGCTAAGGCAATAAGAGATGAACAACTTCTCCAAGAAAGACATCTGGAGCTGGGACAAAGAGTTTCTCCAGCAAGGACTAAAGTAGATATAATCATAGAACCATTTAGGTAGATCATGAAGTCCAACTGAAAACGTAACACTATCAAATTGCAGGGGAGAAGGGGTCATGGCCAAACTTACTGCCCATTTTTCCAGTGCCCATAAACACTCATGCCCAGGGTCCTTGCTGCCTACTCAGGGTCTGCTGCTTCCAGCATCCTACTCAATCATGGTAAGGGTAGCAGTGGCAACATGCAAACACAACCCCACATCAACCAAGAAGAGAAGCATGGGCAGAAGTACATGTCTTCAAATCAGCACTGCACATCAATTCCCAAATCCCAGCCCTATGGGGAAGACACAATAACCATGTGCTTCAAAACACAGAAGTAAGTGAGCTGGAGTCATTCCACAAAAAGGAGTTGGACCTGTTCTATAGCAAGGATGAGAGGGATCAAATACACACCTGTAGCACTTATTTCCTACAAAGTAATGGGACCCCAAAGGCTGTGAAATCAATCTAATGAAATGCAAACCGTTTCCTTCGGGAAGGTTATGTTGATTGCCAACTCTGTTGTGTTAAATCAGTAAAGAAGAACATGCTGGATGGTCTGGGAGAGAAGGTTGAAGATCCCTAAGGCCTCCAGCAATGCTAGCCTGTGCCCCCTCAGGTGGGGTCTGATCAGAGTTCCTGCAACGTTATCAATATACCATGGCCAGGTGATTCGGGAGACTGCTTTGGTGTAAGAAGGACCACCAGAGTTCTTCCTTAGCTCACTGAGCTCCAGGCAGACCCAGAATAGCTGAGCTGTTACACACATGCTGTGAGCATAAAACCTGCAGCACAGTGGAGGGAGGGAGGGAGGACAAGCCCTTCAGTGGAAGGGCAGGGTGAGCAAACTAACTGTCCCACAACACACACAGAGCCACGGGAGCATCTGTCTGCATGAATTGCTTAGCTTAGAAAGCAAACCCACTCACACGCTAAGGTCCAGAGGTGAAATTCAGGTCCTGGAGAAGTTAAGGGCAAAACCTCCTTGACTCCAGTGCAGGCAGCATCCAGCCCCACGAGCAAAGGCACTCTCAAGACCCAGCGTGTCTGTGAGCATCAAAACTCGGGGCTTGGGACAGAGGGCTGGAGCTGAGCCCCATCACTGAGCAAAGGGCACAATCTTCTTCCTCAAATACAGGGCTCTGCCTCTAGGACAGCTGCAAAGATTTCTAGCCTCACCTTTCAAGCTCTATTTATGGGGAAAGAGAAGTCAGCTGTGTGGGGAGAGTTTTTGGGGTTTTTTTTTGTTTGGTTTTTTTTTTTCCTTCTTTCCCCCCCAAGGGGGCCGTGGGTTTTGGGTGTTTTTTCTTTCTTTTTTTTTTTGAGGGAGAGGGTTTGGGTTTTTTTTAAGTTTAGTAGGGAGTGAAATAGGTGGTGAAGGGGGTTGCTCTTTAATAAGGGCTCTTATGTTTTTGCTTTGTGTTTTTATTGTGGCTCAGGAATCCTTTGCTGACTCTGGGTGGGAGCTTCTGTGGGGTTCATTCCTTCCTCCTGCGCCTCTCTCTTTCATGAGGGACTTTTTTGTTTGTGCTCAGTTAAAGTCAGGATCTCTCTGAGGCAACGAATGGTAAACTTGGTCTGGGGGTTCAGATGCTGCAGAAATGCAAGGGCTGTTTCAGGGGAGAGGATTGGGCAAAGTAAAAGCAGCAGCTCCTGTGCCAGCTAAACCTGTACACGTGGCTAAATAAAGGATTATGTGCTCCTGCACATCTGAGCCTCTGCTGAGAAATAACGAACTGGACCCCAGAATTCTGAAGCACATGAATATGTATATATTTATCTACTGAACAAAACAACAATATCTGCAATGCTTTTTATTTGCCTTCTGGGTTTTGAGATTTAAAGACTCATATTTTCTGGCTTTTCTTTGCAATCCTAAAAGACAGCCTATTCTTATTTTTTAAATGGAAGTTGTGAGTTATACAATAATATGACTCAAGCCTGGAGTACTTAAAGAAGACATGAAAAAAAGCTAGTATGAATCCCTCAACTCTTACAAATACTGGGGAAAAAAATAATAAAAAATTCCTATCTCTGCAGCCTGATAGAGAGCTGGTCCCAATGTTTCCTGCTACAGAGTAGAAACCTCACAACTCCCAGTGCTCGAGCAAGTGTCAGGAAGAAGGAGTTTGGTCAAAGTCTGCCCCATCGCCATGGGTAGTGATGCCCTGGAGTACAGCACTCCCCTCTCCTGGACCCGAGTAAACTGCTGGATTACTGGAGCTGCTGCTCAGCCCCACAGGCAGCTGTTTGTGCTCCCCGCCGTGTCCAGACACTCCATTTTCTTCCTTCTCACGCTCTTTGTTGGAGTTGCTTTCCCTCTTCATGCTTCCCAAACCCTCCTTTCTTTTTTTCCTCTCCCCTAGCTGTTGCATTGTGCTGAGCAGTACAGATTTAGGGTCCTACAGACCATAGTCTTGTGGCAGGACATGGAACCCGACATAAACTTCACCTTGCCCAGGGCAGGGGCTGGTACAAGCCTGATGGAGGGGAGAGGGGGGTCCTAAACCTGCCTAGGGTGGGAGGAATCAATTATACGGCCCTGTGCAAGAGCATCACCCAGAGGCCTCCACAATAAGTGCATGTTTATCTTGCTCAAATGTTGTCTCTGCAGCAGACCTGCTTGTCCCTGCTCCTCACACTGTCACTTCCAAAGCCCAGCCAGCGGCAAATTTGCTGATCTCCAGTTAGAGGAAGAGTGACTCCACGCTAAGGTGTCTTTTCGCAGCTCTGGTACCCCTCCTATTTGAACATGCTCCCATCAGGAGATGTACTGGGTATTCCCACGCCCCTGACCCTCGTCCCCTCGCTGCTCCTCTCCCCTTGCCCCTCTTGTCCCCGTCTCCGGGAGGGCAGGCGGTGGCTGTATTTAAAGCCTCAATCTTCCTGGGCACCGAACCGTTACGAGCAGCGCACTCATCAGCAGCGCCGAGTTCCACTGACTGATTGTTTTCTGATTCCGTTTGGCATTTTATCCCGGCTGCATAGAAAACTTATTATAAAATCGTGTTTGTGTTCCATAGATTATATCTGTGGCTGACTGCGGCGGGAGGACCAAGCATGACAGACAGAGTCGGAGGGGGCACGGCTGATGAAAGCCCCTGCCAAGGTGACAGGGGCCAAGCTGCAGTGCAGTCACGGTGTCTGCAGAGATGGAAAGAGGAGCCCCTCCACCAGCCCCGGGTTATCCTGGGGGTCATTTATTTCTCACCATTCTCCTGGCCGGATCCGTGCCGCACGCCACAAATGAGTGTTCAAAACACAGATTAGTTTTATCCTAGGTGACTGCAACACTCCCTGCTGCTATTAAAAATCTGTTAGTCTTTCCCCTGGATAGCCCCAGGCTAGAGCCTGCCATCCAGTCACACCTGTACCGAGTCCAACAGCCTGTGGTAGAACTAGAGAGAATTATTATTTAGGTTTTCAGTTGTTACTTGGATTCTGGGAGCAGCCAAAGCCTGGGAGATGCAGTCTGCAAGAGACCACCCCTACTCTCCTACGGCTTTAGGACTGTAATTCTTCAAATAGCAAAACGCTGTGCCAGGCAGAGTGGGAGAGAGGGCACTGTGACCATGGAAGGTCCTTTCAGTCCCATGTTCCTTGGGTTGTGATACCAGATGCTGAACCCTCTCTGTCCTTCCACCGTCTTCCATGTCAGTCAAAAAAATGCTGTCCTGCGGGATCAGCTGGTCATGGCAGCAGAAGAGACACACTGCATTGCATATGCCACAAAAAGAAAGCCAGCCCTTTTCTAGCCATGCTTTTTCCACCTTCCTCCCAGCTACCACCTTCCTGAATGCCCCCCAGCAATGCACAGGGCATCATAAGGAGGATCTGACTGGTGGCATTCAACCTTCCTCCCCTTGGCCTCTCTCCTGGGGAGAGCTAAACACATGGACTAGCGTTTTGTCGGCTGCTTGTCTCAAACACTCCCAAAATGGGAAAGGTATCCATAGGAAAAGGTCAAGTAGGAAAACACAGTGTCATCTCCAGAGAAACAACTAGACATGGCTTGTTGGAGAGGCAGAAAAATGTTACAGCCTCCCTCTCTCCAGAGTTGTTTCTGGTCTCTAAAACATGCGTTTCAAGAGGGGGCTCCTCTGTTTTCCCCATCCCTGAGCACAGAGAGATCTGCTGGATTCTCCTGCCCACTTCCACTGCTTGGATAAGAGCAAGCGGTCCCCCGCCATTCACACATTGCAGGTGCTGGTGGTGCAAGAGGCTTCACGTCAGTGGGGCTGGCCATCTGGAACAACCATCATGTATCTCTCCATCTCATTGACTCTGTTCCATTTCAGTCTCAGCTGAAGTTGTATCTTTTTTCTCTCCTCCCTTGCCTGTGACTCCCTTATTTTCTGCCTCGTACTGTCTCTGCTGCTATTTATGATTTATTCTCTGGAACTGTCCTATTTGATGCTGCAAAATGGTTGGGAAGATGGTTTCTGTGAATAATGTTGTAGAAAGCGAAGTGGTTTTGTCACTTACCCATCCCAATGGAGCTGACTAAACACATCCCAGCATCCTGGGAGATGGAAATCTCACACCAGCACCCCAGACTCTTTGCTGCCCTATACAGTCAGGAGCACAGTGTGGCATGGCCACAGTGCCTTGGAGAAATTGTCAAGGAGATGTTTATGGGGACTTCTGACTAAAGCAAACAGTTTTCAGGATCAGACTGGGGGCTCCTCTCCTCGTAGTGTGCTCAGGGTATCACCTTTCTCCTAAAGGACCAAACCTTTCCCTGGAGGAGCTGGTTGGGATGTTACTCGTGCCACCATACTGTCTTCATCCAGGGTGGAGCACGCTCTTGAGAGCCCATGGATCTTATGGTTTCACCATTTCTGGAAACCCTAGGTTCTGTAAAAGTCAGATCAGCAAAACACGATGAGTCTGTGAGGCTTCTTCCTACATTGGGATTTTTTATCACGCGAACGCCACGCTGCAGCTGGTTCTGGGAAGGCCTCTGCCCACACACTAAATAAATTCTGGTGCGGTGTGCTGCTTCTCTATGGAAACCGTACCCTGCATTTCTCTCTATAGGATTTTTCTCATTTCAGGCTCCATAATAAATTAACGAGAAGATGTTTTCTTTACACCAACCATAGGAGAGACTCTTTTCTGTACTCGATTAATCTTTAGTGATCTATATTAAATATTTATCTGAAGAAACGAGGCCTGTATTGCAGCAACATTTTCTATTATGAGACTTTATCATATCAAAAGATATTTTCCTGGCGCTGACTCCTTCATATATACCCAGCCAGAATTTCCAATGGAAGGGCACCCTTTTTTTTTTTTTTTTCCCCTCTTTCTCTCCCAGTGACCTTTTCCCTCCATAACAAGCTGCTGATATGTTAGAATTTACTGGGTTATAAACATTTTTTATCGAGTAGGAGGAAGCAGGGTGATTTGGCACCAACTTCCCTAATAAAACCCAGGGGAGAGGCTGTGATGTTTGACACCAATAAAGGCATGGAAGGAGCTGCAGCCTCCTGGGATGCTGGTCACGAATGACAAGGGGAGGCAGTGAGTGTCAGTCACGTAGCTTCGCTCTGCCGAGGCTCTTTTGGAAGGAGTCCAGGTTGCTGGCACAGGAGAAGGAGCTGGGAGGGACTTGGTAAAGGGCTCCTCTGTTCTTTCCCAGCGTTACCGAAATTGTGTGATCTGTCATGCGGAGCAGTGAGCTGGGATCCCTAAACCCTCTTTTCCTGCAACTGGGAGGTAGAAAGACACTGAAGAGTTGAGATATCTAAGAAGGGATGGTGACCTCAGTGTTGAGTTCAGGCACTGGTCCTACAAAACCATGGAAAGCTCCGTTCATAGTTCAATCTTAAGTCAGTGATTGAATTTTCCTTCTTGAGACAGACCTGGGATTTGCTATAGCTAAACAGAATTTTAACTATTTTTATTGAGGTAGCTCCAAAAAGAAACCCAGACACAGGACTCTTGCTTGTGGTACCAGGTGCTGCACAATGCACCAGAAAAGGTGGTGAGAGTTCACCAAGAGCTCACAAGCAGTACGCCTCTGCATCCCAAGGGAGCAGTGATTTAAACTGGTCAATAACTCACTCATTCCACAAAAGCCAGAATAAATCATCTGATGACTAGATATACACACATTATAAATGTTTAGTTCTGATAATATATGACCGAGCTGTTATTTTGACAAATAGCTAGTGAATAATATATTTGATGAACTGCATAATATTTTACTAATGATTAATTTATTCATTTGAAACAAACAAACAAAACCCAGCCTTTTCCTCAGCTATTGTAAGGAACCCTATGTAATGGCTGCAAAGAGCTTTGAGATCCCCGGATGGGCTCTGTGTGTGTTATTCCTCCTTTTATCATTGTGTATTTCTAGTGATTTATTACCAGGGAAAATAAATCCATGGCTTATGTTATGGACAACCTCATTTAAGATTGTGACAGATCCTGTTCAAAAGCTTCTAATTTTATAATGCCCACTAAAATCTACAGGAATTTGGTGCTTGGGCAGTTAAGTACCCACACAAAGTGCTTAAATACCTTTTTTTAAGTCTGGGCCAAGCTTATCTGAAACTTCAAGTGCCTCTTTTGACTGGAGACAGAAGTGTTGTGGTTGGGGATGGCTTTGGTAGGGCTAGTTACTACAAGAGAGCAGTCTATAAGATTTAGTTGAGGATTGCCCTGGCTGTAGTTCTCCCTCTCCCTCACTCTTAATCCCATTCAGAAATATAATTTCTGTGAGTTCACAGAGAAGATAAAGGACCAAAGAGCAAGAGCGCTTCCTCAGAGCTTTTCTGCAAAGGCAGACTGATTGATTACAGATTGGACGCTGCTCCAACTTCCTTTCCTAAATGAAAAATTGAGAGCTCTTAAAAATTGAATAAAATATGCCGTTCTAAGAAGGATTTCCACTGGCATGAGCACAATAGGAGGTAGTAGTGAGTTGCTCAATATTTCTGTGTGCACTGGCTAATCCTTTACTACTCAGTCCCTTTGCACTGTCCCCGTGGCACCTGATGATAACTCATCTGTAATTGGTAAGGGCTTCAGTTTTGTGTCTCCAGACAAAGCTTAAATCGCTCACGTTTGGGAGAGCTCTGACTTCCCAGTGGCAGCTGGAGCAGTCCAGGAGATTATTCCTTTTGTAACTACTACTACAGAATCTGGCTTTGTTCCATGCTGGAAGAATCTGGAACAGCTTGTAATGTTTTCACTAGACAAAATACCCCGTTTCTTAGATCTCTCTCTCTCACCATAGTCACTAGTGACCAGAAAGGCCAGGACATAAAAAGTGGGTTGAACCCAATTCATCACCCTGAAACACTAACATGTTGACAACACATAGCATGTTGACAAAGCCTTACTTAGGAGAAAATATTTTTCTAGGTCACAGAAACAATTTTATTACACCCAAAATGCAAAGACTTTGCCATCTTGTCATTTGTCTTCCTCTGTCCTTGCAGAACTACCCCAGATCTGCTCCCCTTTCAGTGCACAATCCTCACCACTACGAGTGAAAATCCCACCCCAATGGTACAAACACTTGCAGGACTCTGACAGAGAGCTGAGATACTTCTATCAGAGAGCAGCTCTGCATATAAAATCTTTACCGTTGGATGCTCACCCACAACCGTACAGGAGACAGTCCCCAATGGAGTTCATAAGTTTGAGTCGGGAGATAAAGCAGTGTCTTTTTTAAAAGACATGACGTAAATATCTCAGACCCCAGGAGAGAAAACAATAAACTTATTTTTATGACTCTTGTGCAAAAGCAAATTAAGTCCAAATACAGTTGGCAATTATCCTGTAAGCTTATTATATAGTAGCATTCAGCCTCTTCCAAACTCTTGGTTCCTCCTTTGTTATATGCTAGAAGAGCTGGTAGGACTTTTACTGCCCCCTATTATAGAGCCATTCCACAGGAAAATATTCTCAGATTTCCTTTAGTCCACTGTAGGCCATGCAAGATGCTTCAGCCACTCCAGTATCTGTGTGCACATCAAACATCAGTGCTCATATCTGCCCAGAGGCAGGCGTGAGGCTCTGGGACAGTTTACAAGTATGATATGTTTGCTACCTCCCTACCTCTTCAGTACGAGTGACTTTTAAACTGAACATGGACAGCCTGAGTCAACATGTATATGGAAGACAAAATTATTTACAGGAATAAAGTGCCCCTGGGTGGTGCATACACCTCATAGAAACATCGGCACACGTCATTTCAATATCCAAAGGCTTTTCTCCCCTTTCAGATTACTTAAATTCACCTGAGATTATCAAACAATTAGCAAAACATCAGTTCTGGCATTGCGGATTTATTCACGTGTGTCTGTTCAGTGTGCAGTCTTGTGGTAGGATGGAAGAGTCTAGAATATATTTCTCTTTGGGTTTGCAACGCTATTGCTCTGCGGCTTGTTTTCCCTGCTTATGCATGCTGACGAGATTTACTATTATGAATTGCCCCACAAAACTACCTTCAAACTGAAATTTAATAACCTAAGTATTATGAAGATCAATATTATGGCTATTCTCATTCATATGATTAGCACTAATATAATTTTGGGAAATATTTATGCTGCAGTAGTGACTAGAGACCTGGATTAAGAGGAGATCCTCTGCATCTATACAGAAGAAAAGACACTATTCTCTCCAGCTGTGTACTGAAGTGCAATACTCAATCTCTGAGTCTCCACAGGTTTGGATATTTTATGTAAGTTATCTAATAAGATAACAAACCAGCCTTACAATCCCTACAGCCATATTGCTAACTGTTTGAAAATCATGAGTCAGGCTCCAAAAAAGAATTAAGAGATTGGTTTTAAAATTCATGAGACTTTTAAAATCTGATAAACTTTGGGTGGTTTTTTTTTTCCTTCTTCCTTTTTGCCTTCTGATTTCTGAGTATGTAGGAGTCGTATTATCAAGTTTTCCTCTGCAATTATGAGGGCCGTAAACTTACTTTAAAAATTGAGTTGAGACTCTTACATAATCAGAGGACTGCAAAAGTGTGGGCTTTGAAGAGACACTAAATAGTCTTGAGATACAGTTCGTCACGTGACTCGGCAACACTCGCCTGCTGAATCCTCACGTCATGGATTTCAAACATCAAATACTCCCAAGGAACAGTTGGGAGTCTTTTATGGGTGGGAGCGGGGAATCTGAGACTTTTCCAGTCTGCGCATGAATGGGGGGTAAGGGGAGGGAAACAGGGGGAAGGAAGACAAAATGTAAGGAGAATGTTTTAGCCTGGTGGGCACCATTCACTTAGCTTTAACCAGAGATGAAGCTAACAACCTTCTTTCCTTATTCCTGTCTCTCTTGTTTGCTGTTAATCATGCAACACGCAGTTCTCCCCATCTACCAGGCTTTCTTCTTAGCCTTACCCAGGCTGTGCACCTCCAATCCCTAGGGAGAGCCCCCGACATTTGGAGGGGAATAAAAGGTAATGCTCTTTCTGGGTTTTTGCTCGAGAGCTGGAAGTTAACACCAAAATATTTAATGCTGAGTACTCAAGAGGCAGGTTCTCATTTGCCGAGAGAGAAAGAACCAACCTGAAAGAAAGGGGAGGAAAAGCCAAATGAGGTTGGGCAGGGTCACACGGATAATGAAAACACCTTTGCATCCCCAACATAATGCTTGGTTTCACCTCGTCCTCTCTTCCACCTCCAGGTAGCTGTGGGGAGGCAGCCCCCCTCACTGGTCAGTGTTTTCATCCTCATCCAAGATGAATCCCCTGAGGGCATTGCAACCATCAGCTACTGAAATCAGTGCTTAAACCCAGTCTATGCCCCAGCAGACCTGCCAGTCCCCGCCAGTCCGTGAAACTGCAGCTTGAAAAGGGGCACTTCTATTGCAAAACCAACAAGATCTCTAGCCACATCAACACGGGAAAGAGCGTTGGGATGGACGTAAGAGCTGTCACTAATTAATCAGAGTATACGTGAGCCTCCAGACCCTGGTGTGCTTGCTGACAGCCACCAAATAAAGTTCTTCTTCAATTAACTTTGCCAAAAACTGTATCCCTGGAAGATAGAGACCATCCAGAGGCTTCTGCTTAGTTGGTCTCTAAAACACCTAGTTGCCCCCTGCGCTTGCTAAAATTGATGGCAGGAGAGAGCAGAGCATGGGTTTTTGGGCCAGCACGTGTTGCAAGATTCCATGCCACATAGGCATAACAAAGGAGTCCCTTCAATTTGGGCTGAGGAGCTCCAAGAGGCAAAAAACCTCCTGCCACAAGCCCAGAGCAGAGAATTTCCAAGTTGCCGCTTAAAACGTGCTGCTCACCAAGGGCACAGCTCAGCCTGCAGGGACACAGTGGCATTTAGCTGGCTCTTGCCACCTCCAGACGGTGGCCGTGCCACAAGCATTGGCTCTACGTGAGTGTAACGTTTGGCCCCGCGAGGCTGCGCGAGAGCCACCTCCAGCAAGGGAGGGCATCTTGGTGTAATCTGCCACGGCACAGCTTTTATGGGAGCTCCCTTCTCCCAGCAAGTGCTTTCATTCCAAGCAGAAGCACAAGCAGGCCTGACCTGCTTGGGAATTTGATGTAATGGCTTCCTCTCCCGGCTGCTTCCCCCTCTGCTGGGAGCCGCCTGCCCATTAAAGCAGATGTTGGTTGCACCCGGGTCATGTTTCCAAGCTTTCTTTTACAGCCATAAGGGCTGGAGACGCTCCCCTCCCTCCCCGTGCTCGTTTCTTAATTAAAGCTTAAATTCTGATGTCGCCACGTGACTGTGGGAGCAGAGCCCCAGGCAGGCGTTTAGTGCTCTGTGCTGTCAGCAGGACTTTGATTTAGAAGCACAGCAGATACTTTAGAGAATCCCATCCCTCCACGACACCCCAGCCTGGCCCCGCTCGCAGCTGCTGCTCTTGGACCTCAAGGCTCCCCTTTGGGTCAGAGGCTTTCCCGGAGGATGGGGAAGAAGGTGAAGGATCTCCATCCTCTCGAAACAGCATGGCTGGAGACCCAGGCAGCTGCAGGGAGGAAGAGGAGGAGGCAGCCCCTGCAGAGAGCCCCCAGCCCAGGCAGCTCGGTGGCTGCAAGTACCACTGTGACCTGCAGCTCCTGTCCCTACCCCTCTCCTTCCCTCCCTCACAGCATTTCTCACCTGATGGGACGTGTTTAACCAGCAAAAATGACTCACCAGGGAAAGGAACCTCGTTGCAGGTGCCTGTAAATACTTCGTGGCCACTGGGCAAGCAGCAGAAGGCTGTGACATGATGCCAGTGTGAAATCAGGTCTGATCACACAGAGCTTCTAGGCTTGGTCAACAGAGAAGGGCAACAAAGCTGGTGAAGAGTCTGGAGATCAAGTCTTATGAGGAACAGCGGAGAGAGCTCGGGGTGGTTCAGCCTCCAAAAAAGGAGGCTGAGGGGAGACCTTCTTGCTCTCTACAACTCCCTGAAAGGAGAGGGTAGCCAGGGGGTGGAGGGGTGTTGGTCTCTTCTCCCAAGTGACAAGACAAGAGGAAACGGCCTCACATTGTGCCAGGGGAGGTTTAAGATGGATATTAGGAAAAAATCCTTCACAGAAAGTGTTCTCAAGCACTGGAACAGGCTACCCAGGGAAGTGGTTGATTCGCCATGCCTAGAGATATTTAAAAGGTGGATAGATGTGGCACTTAGGGACATGCTTTAGTGATAACTTGGCAGTCTTGAGTTAATGGTTGGACTTGATAATCTTAAAAGTCTCTTCCAACCAAAGCGATTCTAGGCACAGCATCCCTAGTGGACAGACCTGGCTGCAGGGCACTCACTGCCTAAATGCTGACCCTGCCCCATTCCCCAGGAGCAGCCCGGGTACCACCTCCCAGGAGATCTCTGGAGGAGAAGTAGAGGCTGCACCAAGCTCCCCCTGAGCTGTGTCAGCTCCTTTGCCAGGCACGTGGTTGCAGCAGCACACGGAGGAACCGCCGGCTCCACACCAGTGTGTTTGATTTCACGCTGCTTGGAAAGGAGATCCTGGCACAAAGGGCTGACCCAAACCCATCTCCCTCCCCGCTGCAGGCAAAGCTGATTCCTGCATTTCTTTTTAGATGTGTCCTGGGGTTCTGTACCCACACTTCATAATTAAACATGGGAAACCAGCCTGGATGTCTCCGACTGCCCCAGTGGGACGCATCTTGTTCCATTTACAGAGGCTGGTGGGTGGCAACGAGCAAAAAAGAAGGGAAAAAAAAATACTTTCTAGAACCCAAGGGAAACATTAGAAGGATCCAGAAATAGAAAAAGCCCTATAATAGGTACAGTCATGCCATCTCCCAGTGCTACTGGTGCCAGAACAAAATTATTCCATGCATCTAACTTTTTTTTTTTTTAATGTAACAGTTTCTCTGCTGAAATAAGCATCTGCCTGATTTAAAAGAAGAATTAATAATCTGCTCACCAAAAAAAAAAAAAACGTAAAAAAAAAAAAAAAGTGAAGGCTTCTCCTTGGCTTGTTAGCCTTTAAAATATGCTCCCAAGCCACTGGACCATAGGCTGCTGGAATCTGAGATGAAAGTGCAGAGTCATTGCTGTGGCAGCGTGCTGTGGAGCACTCTTGGAAGTCCTGCTGTCACTGCTGGGCAAAGCCCTCCATCCTTCACGCAGAGGGAAAAATATCCCCCCACCAAGCCAGGTCTCAGAAGGGACTGTGTAGCCAGCCCCCTCCTAGCCCAGCAGGGCACAGATCTCTTTGAAAAGGTTCAATGACTGAAAATATTTGTGGATGCTGCCCTTGGGATTGGTTGGGACCTTGGTTAAAATATTTCACTCTGGATTCGGAAAGGGAATTTTTGTGCTTCAGCATGCAATTCTGCAGCCCTGTGCTAACACTCAGCCGCTCTGGCGGGGAGCTTACCCGGGTCAGCAGGCAGGGCGAGCAGTTAGTGGTACGCCTTGCCAGGCACACAGCTCAGGCTTTTCTCCAGAGGAACTGGTGTGCCCTGGCCACAGGCACCCTATCACAATATGAACTTGTCGACTGCATCGCTTCTGGGCCCTTCCCTACGGCCTGGGCGTGCGCTGAGATGAGGAGCTGCCCTTCCCCAGCGCTTGGCCAGATGTTCTCCACCCACATCTGTCACAGATCCTGAGCTTATCAAAGGCTGGTTTCCAGTTATCCTTCCAGTTGCCCTCTGTTCTTAAGGATATCAAAGACGAGGAGAGGTGTCTCCTTCTGTCAAGCCCTGCAGCTGCCAGGGATGTTTGCAAGCCCTCACCATCTGAATCCAAAGGCAGCCAGAGCAGCTGCTCCTCCAGACCCGACCAGGACCAAGCTCCTTGTCTGCTCAGCCCAACGCTCCCAGGACTAAACACTGCACAGCTCAGCCTGAGCCCTTCCCTGCCAACCCCCCCCCCCCCGCCTTCATTCTGCTTATGCAAATATATTAAAAGCTTCCCATCCGCAGGGAGACGCATTATGCAGGGAAGGTAACAACACTGGTCCCTGAACTGCATGGAGAATGAAGGTTGTGGCTAAAGGAGAGGCGACGTGATGGAATTGGCTGGTTTGTACCCATCGCCGAGTGGCTCCTGTTTGCCAGGCTGCTGTGTGAGAGCTGGTGAGACAGGAATGTAAATTGTGGCTCTCTTGTAAAGTTGCATAAACTTGTAGTAATGTCATTTCTAGATTAACATTTACATTGAAGAGAACACTAGAAGGCTTCATTGTTTACATGCACTATGGAAATAGATTTAAATTTTTGGTTTACACACATTTATTTACAAGGCATTTAGTGATTACAAACCAATGTACATCACTCGTTTACATGCATAATGTAAACTATGGAGATTTCTTATTTTTTTTGCCATTCAATGCTGTGCGGCTTCCCATTGCTCATTCCACACAGAGGCAAGAGCCTCCTTTCATCTCAGCTCCCTCTGTCCTTCAACTGCTGCCTTGCCTCTCCTAAAAAAGCCTTGCCTCTGACTGGAAAACATAAAAGTTGATGTCCCCTTTAAACAGAGAGCATAAAAACCTAATAGGGAAACCTTGTCAGCAGAACTTCAGCGTGACTAAAAAAGCCAAAGCAAAGATTAAAAAGCCTAATGGTGCCTATCAATTTGTACCAGCGCAAAGCATCACCTTAATGCTGTAGGAGAAAAACCTTCACGGTGCTTTTTGGGATGCTCCAGGCATCCAAACAACTGCAACAGGACTGAAAACTTGCCAGGGGGTGTGTGTGGGACAGCACCTGGGTTGTACAGTTTGTCCCAGTCGGTGACACCCACGTCTCAGCATCCAGCTTCGTTTTGAACAAGCACGAGCCTTCCCACGGCAAAGCTGCAATCCTACTGCTCCTCCTGGCTGTGCCTCCCTTGCCCAGCAGTGCTGGGGAAAGTATTATTAATTTTTTTAATCCTAAAATGCTATAAAGCCGAACCCAAGGAAAGTCAAAGCTAAACCCTGGGGAATTTTAAGATTTCAAAGTCTCAGAGTGAACAATAAGGACAGTCATTCAAGGACATAAAAACTGCTTGCAAATTCAACACAAATTGAATGAGCAAGTTGAAGAGCAAACTGCTAAACAAAATACACTCAAAATAAAAATGTTTCCCTTTTGACATTTTTTAAGTGGCAATAGTTGACTTCTTGTTTAGAGATAAACTTCTATGCCTTCAAAATTGCAGAGAAAAAAGTTTTTCACTGGATTAATAAAATGAAAACAAACAGCAAGGCTTAAGCCTTTCATTGAGCCTAAAATGAAATGCCTTGATTTTTTTCTTTTTACTGAAAATTTGAACAAACATCCATTTCAGGTCAACCCATTTTTAATGTTATTTTTGTTCCATACAACCAGTGAACCACAAAATCAATTATTTGTACAGCTCGAGTGACCAGTAGATTAAATTCAATGCAATAGAGAGACAGCAAGAGGAGTCAATGAGGAGTAGAGAGATGGGAGAAGAATAAGGGACTGAAAAAATGGTGGAAGCAGCTCTAATAGACCTTGTCTCTGCCAAAATTTAGAATACATTTTCACAACTACTTTAATACAACTTTAATCCACATTGCTGCTGAAACAGCAGTCTCACCAGTCCCCTTAGTCCTTCCTTCCTCCCTTTATTATCACCTGAACACACAATGAATGAGAAAGGAAAAGTGACACAGTTGAAAATTAACATTATTTTTTTTTTTTAGTCTTTTTTTCTTGCCAGGTTGGTTTTCTGCCAGATCAGTTCCTCAGTTGTGGAAATCACAGGTTTGCACAAAACCTGCCTGGGAGGTCTGATCAGAAAAGGCAAAACTCCTGTAATAGAAACGGCTAAAAAGAGTCATAGAAACTTCACATTCACTAGCCAGATTGTCCGAGTCCGGTGCCCGAATGCAGGAATTACATCCTGCTTTTGCTTTGAAATAATAAAAGCTTCACAATGCTCCCAGACAGCCAGACAGCCTGGGCGAGCAGCCGTGCAAGTCCTGGTGCTGCGTACGCAGGTCCTGGGGCAGTGGGCAATGCTGGATACACTGCAACAGGTTCTCCAGCCAATAAATTAGTGAATTTTCCTTGAAATTAACAGCTTCACATATTTATGTCACAGAGAACCTGGCTCATTGTTTTTAATCTGGGGTGCCATAAAACTCTTGAAGTTTTGTGAGAATGAATTTTTTTTCTTCGTTTTTTTTTTAAGATTTTTTTTCCTCTAAGGGAAAATTGAAGCAGCAGAACAGCATATGCGCTTCTAAGTCAGTTGTAGCCTGTGCTACGTGCACAGCAAAGATGCTCGCTTCATGATAATTCTCTTCCTCTTTGCAAGGGAGTGACACATTTAGAGAGCACGTAGCTGCTCAGATTTGTAGGTTTTCTAGGACTAAATAAAAATCTCTAGTGCGGCCAAATGCGCTCAGCAGTGCAAATCCCTTTATGAGCACCCAGTTTAGTGTCCACTCTGAATCAGAGAAACAGGGAAATCACAGAAATGTTAGTTAGATGGGACCCCGGGGGCACCTAATCCAACCTCTCACTTGAAGGAGGACTATTACCAGCTCCTGAGCACATCATAGAATCATAGAGTCATAGAATGGTTTGAGTTGGAAGGGACCTTAAAGATCATCCAGTTCCAAATCCCCTGCCCTGGGCAGGGACACCTCCCACCAGACCAGGTTGCTCAAAAGCCCCATCCAGCCTGGCCTTGAACCCCTCCAGGGATGTGGCTTTGTCCAGCCAAGCCTTGCTAAGCCACCAAGGATGGAGATACCCCTCTTCTCTTCATTTACCTGTCCCAGACAGGCACCACCCTCCTGATGAAATGATTTTTAGAGGGGAAAAAAAAAAAATCACTTTTTTTTTTTTCCCCAGGCACCATCCCAACCAATTTATGGCTAGTTTGTGCAGTCAGTTACTCACAACCTTTCCTGTCTCAGGAGGTGTATTTCTTTTTTATATATCCAGAGACCTTATTGTAACGAGTGTATGTAAACAATCAGTTTTCTCCTGTCCCTCTGCAGGCAGAGGGATGGGGCAGGACTGGCTGCTTCGTTGTCACATCCCCCACTAAGTTTTGAAACTGTTGGTGCGTTTTAACCGGACTTGGCAGAGGTCTCGGAAGTATTCTGTATTATTTGCAGTTTTGATGAAATTAGGCAGCCTCTAAATGGTCTCGCTGCAGGACAAGTTGCAAGGTGAGCAGATCTCTCTTCTATACCCCAGGGTGTCCCTCTTCTACACAGAGCGCCGGATTTCCCTGTCTTTACTGTCATTTCAGAAAATGGAATTAAAAACTCCCACACGTGGAAAATCCACATTTCCTCTTGTACATGCCCATTCCCCTTCCAGCCCTCTGTGATCACCCACTTTATGCTGCCGCCGTCCCTTACGTTCAAACATCTTGCAGCGTTTAATTAAGTCTGCCCAGCAACACAGAGCAGACAAACGCTGTCATCTCCCACTCTCGGGGGCTTGGGGAGGGAACTGAGGCACAGAGAAGTGATTTTCCCCACAGCCACACCGTGAGCCCGGGGAGAAAAACATAACTACTGCCTGCATTACCTCCCTGCCGGTCTCACCACGAGTGTCTCTCTTTCCAAGCCGGTGTGTCCTGTCCCTCTGTGGGAAAACTGGCAGTGGCAGCCCTTCTACCCCACTGGGCCAGACCCTCTTTCCCTCTCGTGTCTCACCTCTGGCACTGAACAACAAAGCCTCTTTTTTTTTTTTTTTTTTCTCGACACCATTCATTTTTCTAGAACTTGCTGCAACTGAACAGCATCATTAGTGAAATGCCTCTGTTTCAGGGCTTCTGCCTGACTATTTGCATAGTGTATTCAAGTGCTCAGTCTACTGTTTCTTTTCCTTTGCCTGATAGCTAAATAATCAGTTTCTGGGAGAAGAAAAAAAAGGACAACACAACAATATACTTCAAAGGAGTGGACTGAAGCTGTTAACTCCTGTCTTGTGGCAACAGGAATGTTTTCTGGTCTGAGCAGCGCCCCAGTCCCAAGGCCAAGCTAAGCTTCATCTGTTTTCCAGCCTTCACGCGGTACCTAGTACCCAAGGCTCTCATGACTAGGAACAACAGCAAGGATAGTGATAATGAATATTCAGACATCCCACAAACCACTCTCAGCATCTGCCATCCTATCTGCATTAGCATCAGAGTGCACAGATAATGATCAAAGCAGCATTTTCCTGCCAGAGGCCCCCCTAAACCAGCCTTATTAGTATGAATCGATGCTGATTAATGTGTTTCCTTAATGCAATTGTATCTACCCCTACTGTCCATGATTTAATATAAAACATCTCTCCTTTTGCTTGCCTTCCTACTAATATCGCAGGCAAGGTGCGAACCTTGACTGAGGGTACCAGGAAAATCAGTGGATCAAGTTTTGCAAGAAAGAGGCCTAAAATCTGTTAAAATGCAACACACAGAAGGAGGGAATGAACCTTTGGAGACTATAACAGCAAAGTGCCTTTCTGTGCCAGGGTGATCTTCTGTGCCTGGGATTCAGGCATCCCAAGAAGAGGTATTGGCAGCTACGCTGTTCCACAGTGATTCTGCTTATGTAGGGTATGAAACAGCCTTGCTCACTAAAACGGGCTCTTTGCTTGTTGACAACAGACCTCTGGGCTTCAGCTGTGATGGAAGGAGGAGTTTTGCATGTTTTAGTTTGGTGGTGCTTCCTTTTTAACATCACCTGTAGAAATGAGAAAAAATGCTGCATTTTGCCTGATGCTGCTGCGTAACATCGAAGGTGGCTTTATCTCGGTGGGTTTTCAATGTAAATGACACACTCCTAATGCGCTGTGTCCATGCTCCTGCACAGCAAGACACTGGGGAAATCACCACTAAACAGGCGACAGTGTTTCAATTAGGGACGGGTGAGGTCCTCTCGCCTGATTTCACATCCACTCCAAACCCTTGGTGGCTGTGGCTGGTTTGAGATCTGCTGCTCTTGGCCTTAGGAGAAGAGCGATGGTCAGGTCAAACCTCACTCAACAAGTTCACAAGCGCCCCAAGGAACTGTCTGACCAAGGGACAAAGAACAAACCAGCCAACCAAAAAAAGGATGAGGGAAAAGGAACATTGAAAGAGAAGACTACACAGAAAATTCCCATGCTCCAAATCAGCTGCTTTTCTAAGGAAAGGAGCAATATCCTTAATGTAGAATATGTGCCTCCCTTGGGCTAGTCTAGTGCAAAGAGCAATTGAGAGACATCATTTGGGAGGAAAGAGGCTTCTATGTTGGAATTAAACAGTTGACAAAATCCCAACAGCTTTACAGATTCTCAAAGTCAATTTAAGGAGCCCACAAAATGAGATTTTACCCCTGTGGGTTTCAGTGGAATGATATGTTCTGGAGGACGTGTGTGCTCAGAGTCCAGCTCTTAACTGCTAGAACTGGCTGTGGCTCCACTAATTCACCGTAGCTAGACTGATTTTGACACTCCTTAAAAAATGCATGGGCCCAATTTTCAAGTGACCTGTTCTGCCAGTGGGGCCAGATATCAAAAACAAACAACTCTCCAACATATAGCCAGCCTTCTACCTAATGGCTCCATCTGCTCTGCTGAAGCACACGAGGTTTCTCCTCCTCCTCCACAGGAGGAGGTAGTTGGAGCAAAGTGCTCAGCTCCCAGCAGCTCAAACCGTGACACACATGACTGGATTCCCCCAAGCCCTCAGCTCCCTTCTCCAGCTCAGTGCACGGTATTTGGCGATGAGATGCATCCCTGGGTGCCCTTGCAACCCTCCCGTGTCTCTCTAACCTCTCTCCCTAACAACTTCTACTGGACTTTGTCTCATCTCCAGTTTCTTTTGTGAATAATGACTTCTCCAGCACTGTGACCATCTGCAAGACCCTTCTCAGACACCTCCCATGCACACAGAATGCTGCTGTCCATCTTTTCCCATGTTGGAAGAAGGAGGAAATTGTGTCTTTGCTAAAGTCTCTTTCATAAGTGCTTTGGCAATACCCAGCAGAAATGGAAAAAAATAGATCCCTTTCTGCTTCCCATATATAAAGTTCATCCTGAACTAAGATAACCCTTCAAATTCTTACTGCTCTCCTACAAAACAAAGGGGAGCTTGTTCCTCACTCCATAGCAGATAAAAATAAAAATTGCAGGCTTTGCGTACAAACAAGATTTTAGCTCCTTTAAAAAAGCGGAGACAACAAAGCTGTGGCACAGACTGCCTGCTCTGGGTGTGAATTCTCCATCACGGTAAACCTTTTAGGAAAGGTTGTCCACAAACCTCTGTCAGATGTGACACAGGTATGTCTGAGTCTGCCTGGGGGAAGAGGCATGGATTAAATGACCTCTCAAGGTCCTTCCAGACCTGTTTCTCCATGATTCTTAGAGACAGGATCCCAGGCTTGATGGATCTCTGGCCTGACCTACAGTGACAGTTCTTAGATGTGTCTGAACACATACATTGCTTGCATTTCTCTCCCACTACGGCCCCTGTAGACTGCTGTGGTGGCATTCAGGGCTGAATAGCTCTTTAGCAAAGGGCAGAGCCACTGCCAGGGGCATTCTGTGGGACAGAGCTTTGCCGTCTGGATCAGAGTGTGTGTCGTCAGGCAGGGCAGGAGGAGAGCTGGGGATATCCACGACCGGGAAGAAAGTCTTTTTTTGAAAAAGACAGGTTTTCTCTGCTCCACTGTGCAAGCCAAGACAGCGAGGCATCTTTAGTGGAAGTGTGGCAGCGTAATTTCTAGGTTTTGGGGCTGTCTTACCCCTGAGCTGTTTTGAATGAAGAGGACAAGCCAAGGCAACAGCTTCAACCCATGCTGACCTGCCCTTGCTCTGCAGGCTGGGGTGAGGGGAGGGCGATGCAGCTCTCCCTGGAGGCCACGGGACAGGCACAACTCATTTTTCTTCGCCACGCGGAGACGATGTCTCACACGTCGCTATCACTCTGCTTTGGGCTCTCTGCCCGTGGGACAAGGCTGCCTGCACACACGTGGTTTCCCTGCCTCCCTCTGCCCCCCACCTCATCGTGTGTGTGTTGCCAGTAGGGTATTCACTAGTCCTTTCCCACCCCCTGCTTTGCATGGTTGTGTTTGCAAGTGTCTTTCTGAAACGCAACAGGACTATGTAATCATGGAAACGCGCATGTGGCTGTGAGAGCTTTGCAGTCTCTTTGGGCTTTAGAGCAAATCTCTTGACACTTGCTGGTTTATTCCCCTTCACTCCAAAGCTCTTGCTGCTTTAATCGGGGTCTCATATGAGCACCCCAGCTTTTCATGTTAAAACAAAAAAAAAAAAAAGAAAAGTATGTTTCTGGGTATCACAGCTGGCAAGAAGTGCTTGAAACAAGCAAGAACAAAGGCTTCAAATCCTAGAAGGCAAAGGAAAATCCAAATTCTGCCTATTACCCGTAGTTTTTTAATTGGAAGATTTTTAAACCAAGATCACCGTTCTGGGGGGCAAGTCTGACACACACATGGAGATAACCTGTGGAGGGCTGTGGTAGGCAGGAGACAGCTGAGGCTCATGCACAGCCCTGTGAGCACGGCCCTACTGATGTGTGTCTTGACGTCTTTATGTCTATTCTTGCCCACATGAACCTTCAGCTATTGGCATTTCAGTTTGGTAAGAGGCTTGGTCTGCCCGTAGGTACATTGATTTGAGAAACATACTTGTGAACCTGCCTGTGAACTTATCTGTCACCACAAATGAAGTACGCCCACGCCCTTGGTCCCTTTTTATCTCGATCTACGCCGTGCGCATTGCCATGGTACTGCAGTACCTTCATCTCACTATCAGAGCACTACACGAGTCTTTGAAGTAATTTGCATTGCCAGCGGAGGACCATGAAGAACCACAGAAGCATTTCCAGGTGGAACGGGGACAATGATGCATCTCCCATTGACTACAAGCCTTGAGCCCATGGGAACTGGCTGAGTTCCCACCACATAACAACTTAGCCAAGCTACAGGTGCTGTAGGAAACCAACATACCTGTATATTTTATATCTGGTTGTAAATCCTTGACGATGTCTTTCCACAAAGGATAAGTAGCTCCGTGAGTGGTGGAAAGGCCCCCTGTCTGAAATAAGCCAATCAAACTCCTTGGAGACATGTTGGTTGGTAGCAGCTGGGTCCTGGTGGGAGGGCTGTACTAGTATATGGTCCCATATAAACAGGAGGTAGAGGAACTCAACAAGCCTCCAGTTCATGCTTTTCTGTCTGCCTTTTTCCTCTCATTCTTGCTCCATTCTGTGGAGTCCTGTTGAAAAAGAGAGGGAAGAGGAGGAAGGAAAGAGAGAGAGAGAAATGGAGGGGAGGAGAGGGAGGAGGGAGAGAAAGAGAGAGTTTAAAAATGGGAATTGCTTTGATCCTTTGACAGCTGTCTCTCGGGGTGAAAATAGACATGAAAAATCAAGTTTTAAAAGACTTCAGTCTGCCTCTGTTACAGCTTAGAGAATTTGGCAGTGTTTTATTCATGTACCTAAGTGGTGCCTTTAACCTCCTGAGTATATACCACCTTTCAAATAACCAGGTCCTGACCTGAGACATCCTCACCCCAGCTTTTCCATCACTTCCCTCGTGAAGTTCTCCGCAGTGCCGCAAAGGCTGGGCGCAGAAGGTGGCCGCACCCTAGGCTACAATTACCCCTTTATTGTCCCTTTAATGCCGTGCCAAAGAAACGTGTCTTCTGCTTTCATGTCTCTCCGATGATCTGTAATCCATACTCCGTGCAACCTGAGCAATCTATAAAGACCCAGCTCTTACTTTAAAGTGTTGCCAAAAAAAAAGGAATGAAACAAAATAATTACCCAGGCTTCAATGGCGAGCACATGCGGACACACAGATGCGCACACACACAGACACACACACACACAGAGGACTATGAAATCCTGCCAAACTTTGAAAAACATAAATCACCTCAACCTGCTTTCCTGCCTGGGTGTTTGGGAGGTGGGTGTCTGGTGGAGGGGGACGGGAGCTGTTGCTATTTCCATTGCGGTAGGACCCGGAGGCTCTTTCCAAGATCAAGGCTCTGCAGGGCGACGTACTGAACATGCATATTCAGTGCAGGAGATTTACCAGGGGGCTTAAGGGGATGCTCCACACCACCTGGTGCAGGGCACGCTGTCGCTCGCACGATGGGAGAGCGGCTGTCCCTCTTCACCCCCCCGCCGTCAAATCATGGCTGGGGACAGCCCTGTTTCGAGCCAGCTCCTCTCCCCGATGTGTTTAACAGCTAAACAGACAAGACATATGATGAGTGGGAAGGGAAACAGAGGGGGTGAAACGCCTCGCCAAAGGTTACGCAGCAAGCCAGGGATACAGCTGGAAGAGAGCCCTCGTCTCCTGACTCCCATTTCCAGCGTTTCAGCCATTAGATCATCCGCCTCCGCAGTCATGCTGTTGGCATGGTGCCCCTTCTCTGCACGAGGACGTGGGCTCCGTTGGTGGAAGGTGAGCGGCTTGCTTAGCTGGCACCCTGTGCCTGGCGTGGACCCCCTCCCCTTCTCCTTCCTACCCTGCAGCAGCAGCCCAGCCTGTTTAAGTTGTCGTGTTCCTCATCCCTGGGGAATTGCTGATGCTGCTCTCAAAGAGTCCTCTCCGTATGCAGGACGTGTTCCTCCTCCTGCCCACCTCCTGTCCATCTGGCTGCCTTGCTGAGTTTGGTGGAAAACGTGCCAACACGGTGGGCATGCCCGGGCAGGCAGAGCGAGCTTGAGGATGCATCCCCCTGCTTCTGGGAGCACAAACCTGGCCAAACGTTGGCCTCAGGACAGGTGATACCCACCTATTTTTGCAGAATATAGTGCAAATATATATATATGTAAAAAAAATATATAATAGGTATATAAGGTATATATATAATATACATAGTTGCAGAATATAGTGCAGAGAAACTGTAGCTACTCTTCAAAGCAGGAGAAATTAGGCTATGCAGTGCTTGGCTACAGCCAGCTTTAGTGTCAGGCTTATTTGTACATCTCCAGAAACCCTTCTGCTTTTGAGTCTGAGCCCACCATGAGCACTCTAAAAGTTTGCAACGCCCAGAGAGACGAGGTTTTGCTGTGAGTATAGGAGAGGCCAAACCGAGGTGTGCCCGAGGTGCCACGCACCTTTGCAGCAGAGCGTGTGAACAGCAGACCTTGGGCGGTGTGAGGATGGTATAAGACCAGAAGGCATCACCACTCATGGCCAAGGTGGCCATCTCCTCTGCTCCAGGAGCTTTGGCCGGGAGCAGGGTGGAGCTGCAGCCCCTGGCAGCGAGCGTGCCTGTCTCCTGCAGGGGTGGATGCAACCCGGGAACGCGACGGGGAGCACAAGCGCCGGGTTGTGTGTGCACGACGGAGCGTGGGAGTCTGCACGTGTGCACAGCATGTGTCTGTGGAGAGGCAGGCAGCTCCCAGCGCTCGGCAAAACCGAGTCGGGTAGGTCTGGTTAAAAAAGGCAGTCAGCTGGTGCATCACATGAAGAAATGAGGAAAAAAAAAAAAAAACAACGCCACAAAACTAAGTATGGGAAAGTCAACGAATGTTCGCTTTTTCTGTTGGGCACACATAAAATTCTTTGCAACTGCAGATAGAATATTACTGTTATTAAACCTAATGGTACCTGCGGCTCCTGACTGAGGAGGTTGTTCCTGTTCCGGAGGCAAGTATTTAATATTAGGCTTCACCGCTGACTCCCATGTCACCCATCACTGTGGCAGTTCTTGGTGCTTTAGTCCCTTACCTCTCAAAAAGGTTCTACTTTACCTGACAAAACTGGGGCTCGGGGAGTTTCTAGTCCCACATTAAGGGGAACAGAGCATATTCCAAGTGGGCTAGAGTGCACCTCTGCTTCCATCCCCGGTGGCCATGAACCTGAGGTGATTACTGGAAATGCTCCCAGCTACACCCCACCCTCAGCGTTTCCAAATTACAGTGCAGGAGTTGGTTTCTCTGCTTCTCCATCCAGGCTGGTTCTCTGCTTTCCAGCTCTTTGCAGACCCCCAATGTCCCGTCACAGTGAGCAGCTGCAAACTCAGCATATTTGCCATGAGACGGGTATGCAGATTTGCTGCTGATAGCAATCAGTTGTTCTGTACACATTGTTCAAGCTCGCTCGGTTGTCTGTTCATTAAACTCATCCATAACTAATTCCTTCATCAGCCAGCCTGGATCAGTTTCCCTTTAAACATTTCACTTTCTATTGAATTTCTATTGCAAAGAGAGGAAGGGAGCTTTTCTATACCAAAGCGGAGTGACAGCTCACCTCCCGTTCCCAGCACAGTGCAAGTGCAAAGCAAAATATGAGAAGAGCCAAATGAAATGGGTTTCAGAGAAACCCCAGTATGTCCTCCCACATGTGAACATCGTACACTGGGGAAATATCAGCTTATAAAAGAGGGGAGATATTCACTAATTCCCCCCCCAACACATCTCTTCATCCTCCCTTCCTTTGCTTTTAGCTTAGAGTCAGGTTGTGACAGCTCTTAACCAAAGGTTAAGACGTGGGGAGAACGTACCTTGAGATGACTAGAAGAGATGGACACATCTCCAGTCTAGAAGCTGGCTGGATCGGTGCTGAGAGCAGTGAATGGTGCCTGAGGCAACTGAGGATGGTAGAGCACAATTGGGTCTAGACAACTATCACACCATCAACTTTAATTTTTTAGTAGTATCCTTTTCCCCCCCGTAGCTGCTGTAGAGATGTTGTTTCGCATTAAAGATTAATACACACCACAGGGCTGGTCCCCACGGAAGCTATAAAGCTTCCCAAAGTGGGATTATTTTGTGTCTAAGGCAATATTGTGAGGTGTATTCAATCTAACTCCTAACAAGTCTGAATCTGAAATTAATTTGTTAGGTGTCTTTATGGGGCTCCACTGATGTAAGATATGTTCTGGGGATGTTGCTAATGGGATGGAAGAAGAAGGGGCTGTGAGGTGATGGCTCCAAGTATATAGCCCTTGAGTAGGAGACCCAAGACTAACTAAAAGCTAAATCTGGCACAAATACAATCTCCGCACTAAAGGGGAGGCTTGGGGGAGTCAGACATTGGGATTTGATGCAGGAATCCAACATTCTGCTCAGTTCTGCCCCAAACACCCTCTATGATCTTGGGCAGTGCCCTTACATGCTTTTTTGCTTCATTTTCCAATTATCAGCACCAAGACACTATACTATTTATTTGATTTACTTATCTGGCTGCTTGGCCCATGAACTTGTTGGAGAGGCCCTCATCTGGGTATAGCACCTAGCACAACCCAGTCCTGCTCATGTTGGACTGGCTCAGTAGGTGTCCCTATCCCATAAGCAATGAATGAGAACCATCTCGAGGTGTCAGGAAGCTTTGTAACGCAGCAGTTAAAAAAATCCAAGCTACAAAGCCCATTTCCACTCAGGAACACTATAGAGCACTGCAGTTCTCTAGGTCCTTCTGATTCCTATCAATAAATGTGATGCCGCAGTTGTCACATCTGTTAATAAATATGATCAGCGGGTGAGCCAGGACAGGCTAGAGTTCACAGTAAATAAGTTCTGGGAGAAGAAAAAGTTAGAAGTATCCATTTCGGGTCGTGTTACAGTCATTGTCCATCATGAAGGTACATCCCTCAGAGCAAAAGGAGATTTCTGCTACAAGCCCTTAGTTTGTTAGGTGGTTTAAGATGGCCTTATTCTAATCTGAATTCAGCCTGGAACATTAAATGTTCCTTGTCTTCAGCGTTCTTGGAGGAAAAATAGGCAAGTACTTTCTGTAAAGTGCAAGTTGTATTTGAATGTACACTTAATTTCATCGTGATTGATATCTGTGTGTTAATTATATTCTATTTTAGGCAATACCTTTGCTGTCACAAGGCAGTGCCTTTTATCCAAGGAGTTCAAATTGAATTAGAGACATTAATTAAAGCTCTCAGCACTCTAGTAAGGCAGGCAAGTGCTGTTACTCCCATTGTTTCTTGAAATAAGAAGAAAGGAATAAAGCTGGGTGTCTACTTAGCCACTTAAAAGGTAATTTTTATACAGTGGGATAGCTCAGAATGATGGATTTTGCACAAAATGATATTGCAAGGTCTGTTTCATACGAGGGAGGCTGAGGAGCCTCAGATCACTGCTATAAATGGGAAAGCAGAATGCAGGAACTCTGATTCTCCGTGGCTTGCTGTAAACACTCCACTACTCCTCTGCCTCCTGGGATTTTTCTACCTCTCCTCTAACCTCTGTACCTTTCATTTATCCCTTCTATTAGATTCAAATTGATCTTGCACACATCCCTTCTGTTTTCTCATGCTCATTGTTGTAAACTATTTCCATCAGAAATGCAGACTCAGGGAAGAGAAATTACTGAACACATTATTTGCAATAAAGAAATAAGTCCCCTATCTCTTTAAGATTCATGCACCAATAATTCTTTCTTGTGTCCCACATTTGGTTCTTGGCAGGTTGAGAGAGGTTTCTGCCTGCTGCCATTTACCAGAGGGAAGAGGCTAACAATTGCTATTTGTATCTGAAACACTTCTGTTCTGCACCAACTTCACACGCTGCTTTAGGATGCTGATAAATTAGTAAAAGACTGAAGTGTCAAGGGAGAGATGAAACAGCTTATGTTAGTTTAGAGCTCGACCCTATAAAGCGATGAGCGTCTGACCTCATTTCAGCAAACAGCTTAAGTGTATCCTTAATTTTAAGTATGGGAGACACTCTCCTAGATTTTACTCATCCACCCCTGCTTGAAGTTACCTGTGCACTCCCGTTCCTGTAGCAGGTAACTACTGCCCTGCGCCTGTAGGATTTAACTCATGTTAAAAGTCACTGGGTGCAACTGGAGCAATAACATTTATGTCCTGCACCTAATTCTGAGCCGGCCCATGAAAACACTGAAAGGCAGTTACTGCCCGTGAAGCAGCTTTAGCTGTCCCTTGGAAAGGCCGGCCAGAAATCCAATCGAGGACATCTTCTGGCCAGGGGAAAACAGGGAACATGGGTGGAAAGGGATGGGGAATTCAAAGCGTTAGGGTTTTTAAGTCAGGTGAACTTCTGTGGATAAACCTCAGCCCTGGGAAAACAGAATGTGGTCCTTTATACCCTTGATGTCTTTATAGCTCAAACTGGCGAGGCTGATGTCTGACTACAGTCAGGGATGGAGAGGCAGTTCAGCAGTGGCTCTGACCTTCTGGACAACTGTGGCACAAAACGTCCTAAAATCCCAAATGGTTTCAAAGCTATTTCTTCATGGAAGTGGGATTTCTCTATTTTGGGCAGTGATGGGTGAATTCCTCCCCAAACCTTGGTAATTCTGCACCAATCAGTGTCTAAATTTATTCTTTACCCACTCTTTAACCATTTCAGTTTAAAATATGGATGAGTGGTTAGACCTCAGAGATATTCACCAGCTGAAGCATTTTTTGGATGAGAAAAGGCAAGGAGGGAGAATGAGAAATACCTCTCCAATAATACCAGCACAATCCATGAATTCACTTCACTTTTGCCAAACTGTTCATGCTGAAAAAAATAATGATTGAGAGATGTCAGTGTTTTGGTTGTGAGAGCATCGAGGGGAAATATTTCCAAATCTCCATTTGAAACTACTAGGGCTTTTTCTTTTTCTCCTTTTGATCTGTCTTTCCAGCCTCTTAAAAGAGAACAGTGATAAAAATATTTCTTTTGACCCCAAATGACTTAGAGGAGAAAAGGTTTCTTTCCCTTTCAGTTTGTCAACACTTTGCTTACAACTTGTCAGAATATTCAGTGAACCAAAACCACCCTACAAATCCTTCGTTATTAATGCAGTTCAACGAGCAGCCTAAAGGGAGCAGGTCTTGTGTAGAAACTCTAATTACTCCCTGCATATAGCGAGGTGAGGATCACACTGGTAACAACTGGGTACCTGTTTTCAGCTTGTTTGTCCCCGCAATTCCGCTAATTATAAACTACTGGTGTTATTATGATGAGGACGGATGAGGGGCGGTTTGAAACCGAGGAACTGTGGCAGGCGTGCAACCTCCATCAAGTCACAATGTCAGGTGGCACTGGACAGAGGGAATTAAAATCCATTAGTCCTTATCATAAACCTACTAGCCGAGGTGCCAAAGGCACCGCTCTGAAATCCAGGATCCACACACACTCGGTTCAGGGCTCTGCTTAGGAAAGGGATCCATCTAATGGTGCTCAACAGACCGAGAAGTGAATTGAAAGGATCTTCTGCATATGGACATAGATACATGGTGAAGTACCACATTTTGAAGACAGTCCTGTTGAATCTGAGACTAGAATGGTGTCGTGCTAGGTGCTGTACAGACAGAAACCAGAAAGGCGGTCCATGCCCCAAAAAGCTTACAATCTAATTAGAAGACCAAGGACACCAGATGGCCAGGGACAGATGGGGGAACGCAAGGGAACAGTGAGATAATACCGCTCAGCGGGCTGTGGAGCAGTGGTGTCAGCACACCAGCAGCCCTACTGTTGGCAAGATTTTGATAGCTATTGTCATAAATGAGAGTTATAAATAGGGAGGCTGGATAATGAGCTAGCTTTGTAGATGTTTGTGAGGAACTCCTCTCATTTGTGAAGTGGCAGAGATAGAACGAATATAGATGATAATAATAATGATAAATTGAAATTTTCTGAGCTGCTTATTAAAAAAAAATATGGTGGGTGGTGAGCGGTGATTTCTATTAAACACTGCCCTGAACTTGAAATTATTCCTACTATTATTAATTTATTGTCCAAGTTAGTCCACTTCCCCATAATTTCATTCTAAGTTACACAAAAATGCAGCTCCATCTTCTGTCTTCTCAGTATTTATACACTTCATATCAAAGTCCAGTAATCTCATAAGTATTAATAGGTTTTTATCCTTGCAGTAGCTTTAGGAGATCGGGAAATGCTGTTTCTCCTATTCTGCAGAATGGGAACTGAGACACAGGGTAGATTAGTGGCTTGTCCTAGATCATTTTGTAACTGCTTCAGGAATTCAACCCAAATCTCTTAAGTCTCAGCTCAATGCTACATCTCCTTGCAGTACCCTTCCTACGCACCTTCATGCTACTGTTCCAGAATTAGTTAAGACTTGCCACAGAGCTGCTTAGAATTTTTTTGGATTGCTCATTTTATGTCAGAAAAATGCCAATTCATCAGAGGCAAAACACTTTGTAAAAATTTGTTGAGTTAAGGGGAAAAAAAAGCATTTTGATAAAGTCAGCTTTTCTTTGGAACAGAACGTGTCGAGTGTTGTGTTTGGAAAGGAACGGTTCAAGATTGTGTTTTGTTTTTCATTACATGTTGAGTAATATACATTAAAACTCAAAATGAAGTGTTTTCTTAAACAGTATGTTTTGACTGAGCCAAAATAGATTTTGTAATTTATGCATAAAAGGAAATGTCCAAATTCATTAAATACTTTTCTTGCCTTTTGGAATGAGAAACACCTGCAAACCATGCACAATAAATACAACAAAAATCATACTATTCCCTACAATTTTTTACAGGAAATTTCAAACAGAGTAATCTGAAAATTTAGTTCAAAGACGCCTGTGTCAGAGTCCAGAAACTCAGGTTTTGGTTTCATGCCTGTTCCATTCTGTGTGCCATTCTTGCCTTTCTAATGTGTTCCATTGTAACAATACAGACCTGCAGACAAAGAGCTTGAAGGAAAAAAATATTGATGCCAAAACTGCCCCAAAGAACCATAATGTCAACCCCAAAGGTCAACTGTTATCCCACACCAGACATTCTTTGCAATACTTCTGTTGCTCTGAAGTTTATTCCTGGGCAGGGACTTTCCCACCACAGCCACATGGAGCGATCCCACTCCATAGGATCTGGGAAATGCAAACTAACCCTGTTTATGTTGGTGTGCTAGGAACCTGAGGTTACCTGCTGATTTTTGCAAATTATTTATCTTCCTGTTTTTGTGTCCTTCAGAAAGGAGCTGAGCTCTTGACCTCTTTTGTGTTCCTCAGCCCTTGCTGGAGGAACAGAAGGGGTTAAAATCCACTGGCCACTGCTTCTCCTGGTACAGCTCCTGCTGCTTGGGTAATGACAGCCCTGCCTGCCAGGATGAAAAGGACCATTTAACTCAGCACTTCCCATGGGCACCGGGTCGGGCCACCACTCACGCTGGATGAAGCCAAGGGAGCCAAGGGCAGCTGAAGAGGGGAGGGAAAAGGGACCACGAGTTGTTGGTGGCTGCCAATTCTGGTCCAGGGCAGATCCGCCTCCTTTATCGTGCCGAACGGATGAAGAATTTGCTGTGGCTATAAAAAAAAAAAATCTCCCTCTGCATTCAGCCACACTGGCTCCTGCGGCCACTGCCTTAGAGCAACAGTCCTGCCAGGCCACTCCGGAGGTGGTGAGACCTCCCAAGGACCTCCCGCTGGTGGCTCATGCTTCTGCAGAGGAACAGAGCTGCAACTGGAACCGGTGTGAGGTGGTCACCGGCAGGGGCTTGATACTGCCTGATGGATGATGCCCAGTGGCTCAGAGATGGGTTACATGAATCCCCTGCTGATTTAAGAGTTTAGGAAAGATTCATTTAGTGCGTCAGACACTGGTCTGAGGGTGAAAACACTCAGGTTCAGCTCCTTCTACCACCCTGCCTCCATGTATAGGGGAAGTGATATGCACATTAATCCACAGGCACTTAAATTCAGGCTAGAAATGTGAGCTAGAATGTGTCGTAGCCCCAGAAAACACTGTCTTATTGGCAGCTTCTGAAACAAAAGCCAGAATTCTTGATCGTAGGTCTCTCCCTCTAAGCATGCATCTACACAGGCTCCGCAGTCGCAGGTTCTCCTGGAAGGTCTATTGAAGTCAATGAGCCTTGGGTTGGATCTCATTGCAAAAAGATAATCAAATATCATATTAACTCTTAATTCAAAACAGCATATTAAATTAGAAGCTCAAATTAACCTGAAACTGCATTTATATAATGAGAAGATTTAAAATGCATGTATCATGAAGGTGGGAGAACTCCTAGCCAAAGCCGTTCTCACCAGCCTTGAATCTCAGAGCGTCTACCTGCAGCACTGCATTTCAGCCCTATGCCTGGGATTTCCACCAAGACAGAAGGATGTGTGGAAAATAAAGCCATCTCATACTTACCAGTATTAATCTGTCAAACACAGAGGGCTGTTACTAGCTAGACCCCAGCCAATGCCAAGAACTGCAAAATCCCAGAGGATATGGAGAATCTGCACTGGCATCTGACCATCACAAATAGCCTCTTCCATCATCTGCACAGATTTGTTAAAATATGAAGGAATTCAGTCCTTTCTGGGATTAGCATCCAAACCCACTCAGGCCTGAGCATCTCAAACATTAAGGCAGTTTGGTTCCCAAGTTTAAGGCCACCTCTAGCTGTGAGTTTTATTTATTTCCTTCTCTGAGACTGTTCTGCTCTGTGCTAAATCCATCTTCTGACCACCTGGAGCGTTTGGGAGTCTTGGCTGTGATGCTTGTCTGTTTAGATAGACTGTAAGCAGAGCTGGTCAAAAAATTTTGACAGAACAGTTTTTCGCAGGAAAACGCAGTTCTCTTGAAATCGAAACGTTGCATGGGAACATGTCAATTCTGACAAACTTTTTTATGTTTAAAGTGTCAAAACAAATCATTTTGATTTTCTCTCTTCATTTCAGTTATACCGAAATGTTTCATTTTGTGGAGATAAACACATTATTTTAACGTTGTTTCAATTAATTTGTTTTGACATTTTTACATACCCGTGTATTGTATTGATATATGTTTTAAATATACTATATATTGCATAAAATATTTGATGGTGTTTTATTTATTTTACGTGTTATTATTATAGAATGCTAAATTTTTCCCATAGCATTTTAGTGCTTCAGCACCACAGAAACAGAAGATATTGATGGTCTCAAATTATTATTGCTTTTGAATGTTTAGGCCATAATAGCTTTTGGGGAGCATGATTCGCATTCAAACTGGAGCTTAAAAAAAAACAAAACCAACCACAAATCAAAAGGTGAGAATGTCCCAAGGAAACAGCATGTCCATTTTCCAATCAGCTCTGTCGGCTCAATGACTGCACAGCACAGCTCCACTCCCCTCGGCGCATTGGAAAACCAACCTCTCTGCTTGTTTAAAAAAAAAAAAACAACAACAAAAAACAGAGAAAAAAAAAAGAAAATGAAGATTTGCCAGGCTGGAATTTGCGTTGTAATGTTTTCATGAGCATCAGAGATTTAAAAGTCTGAATACCATTGACCTTCTGGGGCCTTTGGCTTCCAAACCACTTATGTACTTTTAAAAGACCTCCTTCTTGGAACTCTACCTGAATTATTTTTTTTTCTTCTTTTAAATCATATTTTTGCTGCTCTGTGCATAGCAGAGGGGAACTGCTACCCGTGAATTTGCGCCATCAAGTCTGTGTAGGTGGTGGTAAAAGTAGGTTGAAAAAAAGGGCAGAGCAAGTGGCAAAAGGGAAGGAGAGCCCAGCAGCGCGGAGCAGAGCTCGTAATGAGGCAACTCGATTGATTCTTCATTTCATGGATGAAAATGTCCCCAACGGCTCCTGTGCATTTGCTGCAGCTCGATAAAGAGATGGAGGGCAGTGGGTCTCAGCAGCCAGGTCTGCGCTGCCCATGCCTGTTTGTGGGGCTGAACGGTGAGAGGATGGAGGGTCCATGCCCCGTGAACGCGCAGAGAACAACATCTACAAAGGCAGGGCTGGAATACAAAACCCTGGGTGACGGTGGATGGAGCAGGAGGCAGAGCATGGCTATGTATGACCACCCTCCTTTCCCTTCTCCTCCCTTCCATTAGGATAAAACAAAGTGTAAAGAGGTGCTAAGGGCTGCTCTGACCCACCACAGGGCTGCCAGCATCCCTCGGAGAGAAGGCTTAGTCCCCACCACCACCTGGGCTTCTCAGGGATGTGCTATGGGAATAAAAAGGAGAAGCATCCCCAATCTTCAGACATGGGGGGGGAGTGGGAGGGTTTTCTCTCTGTTTTTCATCCTAAAGGGACATACCTCTACCACCCAGCGTGACAGTTTGAAATCTGAATTCCCACACACAGCTGCTCCGAGTGCAACCCTGCATGCAGATGCTCCTGGTTACCCACCGTTGCTCCAGCTGGTCTGTCACTGCGGATTACAGCTCCTTGCTGATACCCAGGACAGCTCTAGTCTGAGACTTCCATGGGAGGCTGATGTTTCCACCTCCCCGCCCCACAAAGGGCTCCCCGTCCTGGACGAGGTTGCTGTACACGTGGCCCCATCTCCGGGGTGGGAAAGGAGCGAAGTGCCTCCATTTGTTTCCACGTTAGGTGACAACGGGACAAGTTGAAGGCAGGAAAAGATGTCTGAGGATGCTAAATTTTGAAAACTCAGGATTATTTACTTGAAAGTTGATCTTATCCTTTGTCGTCAGCACATCTGCAATGTTGTAGCCCCATCCCTCTGCCAGGAAGAGCACAACTGAGCACTGAATTACCCCCTGGAAGAGTCCTCGAGGGAAATGCTTCGTTACTCCAAGCCATACTCTGGAGTCTCTTTGGAAAGGAGGAATGTTCCTGCAGGGAGAGATTGCCCATCCATGCCAGACACTGCAAATCATTAGCCCTTCATTGCCAGAGGATTTGAAGGCTCCTGACAGATCAAAAAGAATTGGCATGGACACTTGACCTTTCTCCATTGCCAGGAGGAAATCACTGACCAGGAAGCACAGCACATGCTCTATTGGGCTCTACAAAGGGAGGAAAGAGGGTCTGGAAGAATTCAGAGCTATTTGTAAAACAAACACTGCTGCTCTAGCACAGCCTGTGCAGTTGGCCAGTGTTGCCACCACTCGTGGGCATGCTGAAGGGGTGAATTCCAGTTTGGCACATGCCAGGCACCATCACGACGCCTCCTGTTCCAAAGGGAACATTCAGAATGAATGCCCAGAAGATTTTCTTGTGAATGATGAAGGATTCACACCTTTACAGGCTGGGGACGGGACAGGACAGGACACGACAGGCTAGAATATAGGTTTTAGTGTCATTGGCACAGTGTCCTACCAAAGGGAGTGAGCAGTCCCCTCCACCAGCATGCACACAGCTGACTTCTGCTGGATTTTTCCCCACTGCTCGATAGATCCCACGTGCCTCTGCAGCCTCCCAAAGTGACTCTGTCTGAAAGCAATCCAGAGCAGGCGTCACATTTGTTTCTTCAACAGTCTCACTCCCAGAAAGATCCTGTGCAATCAGCTGGCCAAATCCAAATCTCAAAAACATCTCCATCACTGGTCATGATTAATTAATTCTGCTTCGACATTCCCCAGGGCACCTAGCAGCTAGTCAGAGCTGCTGGAGAAAGTGACACTGCTGTGGAAAAGGAATAAACAGACTTTCCTCAACTGCAGCCATGGAATTAGATAATAAATAGCTAGATAGATTAATTTTCTGTGAGTGGTAAATCAAATGCAGAACAGGAATACAGCTTGCTGGCTTATTCCTGTGAAATCAAAGGTGTTTGGAAGGATTTTCCAAAGAAAGAAGGGTATTAAGTGTCTACTGTGCTCATGAAGACATAGCCTGAAGTTATCTATCATGTCTAATGTGACTGTTTACAATGACAGACAGCTATTCTTGGACATTTTATTCTTGGTATAATATTCTTGGACCAAAGCAGCTCAAGAAACCTTCCTGCTAATTTACGTTTCTGTTTTCTCCCTCCTCCTGCCCGGGTTGCAGACCAGACAACATCTTTGTTCCCACAGCATCAGCACAGTTTCCCACCACCAGCTGTTGTGTGTTTGGCCTGCATTCCTCAGGGAGGTACAGGAATCAGCCCAAAGTACCCATCCTTCAGCTGCTTCTCCTCTCTGACCATTAAATGCCTCTCCTCCCAAAATCCATACGCCCTGTCCAGATTGGTCCATTAACCACCCAACAGAGGCTCCAGTGACAAAAATGTTATTCTGCAGGACTTGAGGAAGCCGGCAGGAGTTCCGGCAGGAGCTCCATCAGCATCCCCTACTCAGGTACCATCCCTGTGATGTGCATTGTACCTAGCAGATGGCAGTCTAATCCCTGCCAGCATGCAATGCCCAGTGCTCAGAGAGCACCCGTAACCCCTGTCTGATTCAATATGCATATTCACATCTGATTTTACCCAAGCGCTAGAAGTCCCTGTGTACAAACTCATCCAGATGAATCAAGTGTGAGACGCCTGGGTTTGAGGTCCTGTCATAGCGAAGAGGAGGAATCTGCTGATCCCTCTTTGGCCACACATCTCCCAGTCCTGAAAGTCTGTGCTTTCCTTTTGGTGCCTGTATCCCCAGGTCCCACCTCTCAGATACCCCTATGCTCTCCTCCTCAGATGTTTGGCTTGGAGTCTGCTCCCATTGCAGTGAGGGTTTCCTCTGGCTCCTCTGCTGTCCTGCACACCTTCTCCTGGAGTCTGAAATCAGTTCAGCTCACTCCCTCTCCTACGTCTTTGCCACTCTTTTCCTTCAGCCACCTTGTTCCTCCTTTATCCTTTGCAGTGGGAACATCCAAAACACATTATTAACACTTGCCACTTCGTTAGTAATCTTCTACAGGAGAAGCAGAGGAGGAGAAAAGAGAAGAGAGTGCAAAAATGGAGAGTAAGGAAAGTTGAATTAGAGGAAGAGTAACAAAAAATTGAAGGTGTGAATGAGAAAGTGCAGGAGTAGAAGAAGTATGAGAAAAATCTAATGGGTGAGAAAGAGATTTATAATTAATCCACAGTCTAGTGAGAGGGCAGGGGAATGGAATTCAAGACCGAATGCTTCCCTATATGCTTCCACTACTGATATACTCTGTGACTTCAGACAAATCTTTTTATTCTCTCCTTTTATCTCCCACTGCTCTGTACCCTTTGAGTATATGTTATTTGAGGTATGAATTGTCTTTAACTGTGTAGCATAAAGGAAACTGCAATCATAGGCACTAAAGATGCGAGACATTTTTAACACATACTAAAATTAGGCATAAAAAAGTGCTTGGGGATTGACTGACAATGTTTATTAATTCAGGTTGAATCCATTAGATAGTTACTGTCAAAAAATGTGATGGGAAAAATTTAAAAGAATCAAAGTACGTGACTGCATTATTTCTTAACTTAAATGCTTCATATTGAAATGTTTACAAAGTGGATCTAGAAGGAAATGAAAAAAAACCACAAACAAAAGAGCAATAATACAGTTGTGAAAAAAAGCTATGCATTTCTGCAAAATTTAAAGTTTTTAAGTGATTTTCTATTCTTCTTTCCTTCTAGTCCCACATATTAAAAAAAAAGTCTTTTCATTCTCCCCTCCACCCCCACTATGTCTGTATTGCTAAATTAATTTTTTCCCCTTCATTTTTTTACTTTAGAAACAAACAGACAAAGAAAAAAAAAAGAAAAGAAAAATCATTATTCCCCTATCCCTTCAAGGAATTACAATAACTGCCTGTCAGATCTTCATAACAACATGAGGGATCTCAGCAAGGCTGAGTTTCTATGAGTTTCCTAAGCTGATGACTTTCATAGTCTGTTGCTCTCTTCTAGTCTGAACCTGCATTCAACAGAGAACTCGAAGTAAAATAATTAGATTTACAGAAAAATAAATGAGGAAATCCTGGTATCAGAAATGAGAGAAAAGTTCCCAGGAAATAATCTGAGAGAGACCAGATTTAACTTTTTCCATTAGAAATTGCCGTCTACTGCTGTTTCATTTTAAGACAGTCACAGCATCCCCTTTTGCCCTCTGTTTCTCTGAATTCTTTCTCTTCGCTTCTCTTTTTCTTTTTAAGCACCACTATCTCTAACATGTAACCAAATAGGCATGAGGTCCCTGGAGAAAATTGGAACGTGTGATGTCCAAACGTGTCTGACATTAAGTAAAAAAAAAAAAAAAAAAAAAAGCACAGCTCCCTGCAATAATCAGCCATCCCCGATTCAAACCACCGAGGTGAGCTCTGAATGAGACACAGACGTGCGGGGATGGGAACGGTGGGTACTGGGGATCCTGCTCCTCGGGCAGCGTCTGGCAGAGCCCTTTCTCTTCTCTGATCTCTCAAGCTCAGGACCCCGCTCACAGCCACCCGCCAGCAGTCTCGGTCCCATAGGTATTTAGGGAAGCATCACCTGCTTAGCTTCCTGCTTCCAGGGGATTTGAAGAAAATCAGGCCCAGATTCAGGCATCTAAATATTTCTGGGTGTTTCCACATTGTCAAAGAGCTTGGTTCCTTAGCCATAGACACTGCATTTTGTATTAGTTTGCTTCCACCAGGAAGAAACCCAGTTCTGGGTATATTTTGCTTTATTAACTTCAGTTGTGGGCACTATGAGAAAGCACAAACCCTCCAACAGCTTATTGTCATCTTCCACAGTCCCTCGGCACTGTCCCAGGAGACACTGCACGGTCAAAGCCTGCATGTGTGCATGGGTACATCCGCACACAAAATGCACCTTGAGCACCTTACTACAAAAATGCTGCAATGTTGAGCCAGAAATCAGCCCTCATATCCTTTCAAGAGCCTGGAATTCGAAAACTACACATAAAAATGTGTACCTCAGCTCTCCTGGTGATTTTCCCCAGCTCCAAGTCTTATTTATGGAGATCTGCAGACAAGTAGTAACGCTGCGCGAGGGCAGCAGAGTGGGTATTTGTCCCCAGCCCTTCTGTCCACCTCTATTATGGCACCCCAGGAAGGGTCATGCCACCAGCATCCCTGTTTTCCGTGACACAAAGGGTTTGGGGACTGGACTGCACTGGCCTCAAGGCTCTGCGGAAAAAACCCAATATGCCACCAACAAAATTTCTGTCTTCAAACTCGAAAACAAACAAAATAATGAGAAATGCTGCAGGAGAATCCACTGGTAGGAAGGACTTATCAGCCTCTTTTGCTCTTCCCTTTAATGTAAGCAGCTTTATCATTAATTGCTATTTACTGCAAATGCTGAAGTTGGTAAAAAGATTTATGTGCTGCACTGAAACAGTGGTCTTGATTCAGGCTTCCTAAAGCACAATGCACGTGTGTGTGTGTGTGTGTGAGTGTGTGTGTGTGTGAGAGAGTGTGTTGTGTGTGTGTGAGAGAGTGTGTTGTGTGTGTGTCTGTGTGTGTACACGTGTGTGTGACCCCACAAGCACACTGGCACACTGCACCGTGCCTGCTGTGTGAGTAAAACCCCGTATCTCTGTGCAAGGGAGGGAAAGAGACACAATTAGCATATTCTTCCCTTATATATTCCAGTAAAAGGCCAGCTTCATTAGTGATATTCGGCAACGAGAGGAGAAATTAATTCAGGCCAGACTTCTAAACGCCGAGCCATTTTCTGGGGAGGAGGGAAGTTAAATACAAACCAGTGCTGCTTTTGCCCAGCACTGGAAATGTAAAGGCTTAGTACTGCTGAATAGCAGTCTTGGAGGGGCTACGCTTCCTGAGGACATAGGTTGCTGAATTCTTTCAAAAAATGCAGATTTTTCCTTATGCCAAACTTGGAGCTGGAGGGCTCAGAACCGCAGCGCTGCCTGTAAGAGATTCAGCTCCTGTGCATGGAAACACATGCATTTAAAAAGCTCTTCTGAAAGATATCAGCCTAAGTGACCTGCCCAAGGTCGTATATAACACGTCGATGACAGCATCGGGATTGAACTATCTTGCCACGGTGCTGCTTTATTCACACAGTGCTCTTGCATCCCAAAACAGCCGCCGCTGCCTTCCACTCCTTATCACAGTCTCCTTAGAGACACATCTGTCCTGTGCTCCGTAAACCATAATATACCTATAGTCTTTTATTCACTATCTGTCACCACGCAGTTTTATTACAGATCCCTGAATTATCCAGCCTGGTCTACAATTTGCTTATTCCTGCCAGCCATTCTCCCTTTCCACTCTCGCCTCACCTTTCAGCCCTGTCAACGTTTTAAGTCTTCCAGGTAGTTGAAATGCAGGGACAATTCTGATTCCCCGGGGAAAATCCAGCAGAATTTCACTGAGGCCAGCCTGCTTTTTTTTTTTTAATGCAGATGGTTAGAAATCAGAAACTAGCACTGGTCTCCGCAGTCACATTTGAACTGATACTCCAAGAATACTAACTCACCACTGCCATTTTAAGGCTCTGATCCCCATTCTTGCCAGCTATAAAATTTTATTCCCCTCCCTTCTCTGCTCCATTTCATCAGAAATCAATCTTCCAATAATGTAGGTAAACTGTAATCCTACCACATAGCTTTTTTTATTTTTTTGGACGCATCTTTCTCATGCATTTTGCAGAACGAAAGCTCCCTTGTCCATCCTTCCCCTTTCCAGCCAAGCCTGGAGGCACAGTAATCATCACACCTACACAACATCTCATCTGCAAATTTGCACCTGCCCGTCACATCTCTCCCTTGTTTGCAATCCAGGAAGCAAAGGAACCATTCATCCCAACGTGGCAATTCATCTCAGTGCTCACGTTTGCCTTGCGAGGGAACTTGGTGTTCCTACCTGCCAGCTCCCCCCCTGCCCCAGACACGCAGCTCTCTCAGAGTTTTATTCCATCTAGAGCATATGCCTTCCTCACAGCCATCAGCTTTTCATCCTTCCCACCTTTCTCAAGGAAATGCAGTTTTATTACCCATCTCAGCCCTGGTGCAGCTGATGGTGGAAGAGTAGTCTCCTCTCTGCTCACCCAGTGATGCTTTTAGCCGCTGGTCAAGTGGGTCTCAGAAAGTTCCACCTGCTGAAGCTGAACACCCCTGTCTCTTTTGTAGACAACAGCCTGTTCTCCCTTCACCCAAATGTCTGTCTATAGCAACAGGAAAAAACTGGTTGATATGAGAAGAAGAGTATGGAGAAAGGCAGGTTCCTCTTTCCTCCCTCCACCCTGGTGCTGGTGATGGTGGAAGACCATGGGGATGATGCAGGATTGTGCCCAGCATGTGGCACCTCCATCTTGGGGAGGACCTTGGGACCCTCTGGTGCATGGGGCCGTGGCACTGGAGAGAAGATGTGGGGAGGGGAGACAGGACACTAGTGGGCTCCTTAACTGGTCTCTCTCCACTCTGTCTCCCCTGCCAGGCTGGTTTGGGTAAATCTTTAGACGCACCCAGGCATTCATCTCTGCATCAGCCTTCCTGTGTAAGCTTGGGCAAATTCTTTAAGGTGACATTTTACAAACACCTCAGAGGCTGATTTTCCAAGTGTTCAGCATATCCCAATGTGATATTTAAGGCCCTGCTTTCTAAAACATCCCCTTACCTTGTCACTGACCACTTTCAAAACCTGCCACGGATGGTCCCAAGCTCCCGTTCCCGCAAACTGAAACGCTTCCACTGCCTCTAACGGGGTTTGGATTGATCCTCGAGGCTCGTTCTGCACTTCGTCTGGTACAGAGCAGAGGTGACGGCATTCCCTGCTTCTTTTCCTCCTCCCCTGTCTGGACTGCAAGCCCTGGAGGGCAGGGAGCTTGGATCTGTCTGCTACCCAGCCCTGGAGAGCCCAGGCTGAGCTGAGCTCTGCACCCTCCTGCAGATAACGGCAGCGATAGAGGAAACTGAAATGTGCAGCTCAGGGTCATTGCGGCTGCTTATAACCACCAATTTTATGTCCTACTTCAATATCTACTGTAATCAGTGAAATTACTTTTGTGAGAGTTGACACAGAAGAAGAGATTGTTGGATTGATATTCTGCCTGGCATTGATGAAAACCTTTTTATAATACCTTAATCCAGCACCCACAGAAGCAATTTGCTAATCTCTTGCTGACTTAGCTTCTAGCGGGATCGACCATATCCAGTCATATTACCTGGCCGACCATATTATGTTCTTTCCATGCAGACAGAAAATGTCCTTCCTGACCCCAGAAGATGGTCAGCTCTGGCTTTGAAGCACGAGATCTGATTATCATTGCCCTAGATTGCAGGGCTGCAAATGCTATTAATTGCTACGAAGTTACGTAGCCTTTTACACTTCAAATCCATCCAGACTTTCATCTCAGCGACATCCTGCAGCAGGGAATTGTGTAGCTTCACTATACACTGAAGAAAGGACTATTTCCTTTTAATTTGCTTTAAAAGTTGTGCCCTTTAATTCTGATGTGTCCCCTTGTTCTTGTATCATCAAAGCATTACAATGTTTCTGATCACTTTTCCTTCTAACCTTCATATACTTCTGTACTGGAACCCAAATGTCCCTTCTTACTCCTAGCTTTCCCACACTAAATAAACTATTATTTCCAAGCTTTCCTTATTTAACTTGTTAATATTTGTAAAGCAATTTGAAATATATTAATATGGCTCAATTATAATATCACTTCTATTTTCCATCCTTCCTTTTAATGTCTCAAGTATCCATCTAATTTGGCATCAATCTCCATTGATTCTCCCTCTGATGATATGTTAGTCTTTATATTATCCTGGGGAATATTCCTTCTGCCTTCCTGACCAGCATTGTAGAGCAAAGAAGCTGAACTCTGGTGGATCATAAACATGATTCACTCTGCACTCAGCAACGGTACGGATTTGCTGTTGTTTAGGCTTTGATCCTGGAAATAAGTTTCATTATGTCCATGGGACTGTAATTAAACATTTGTCTGTGCGACTCAGATTGCAGGATTGGGTCCTTTGCAGTCGTGATTGCACTGGGTCAGCGACACTTGAGCCCACCTTTGAAAGCAAGCCTGTATTTGGTAATTCTTTGAGCAACATCTAAGTACTCGATTGCACACCCTGCAGAAGAGGGGCCCACATGCCATTTACACAAGGGACATGACTTGAAGTCTGTCCAGTCACAAATAGGGCAGGGTCAGACAATGGGAAATGGTTACTCACTCCTCCTCATCCTATTGAAAGTTGGAGACACCCAAGGAAATGATGTGGTACCAGATCCAAACAATCCCAAACAAAATCCTTTTGCACAGAACTCATAACTAATTCCATTACAGCAGAATACTATGAAAATCAAAAGAATAAAAGGACCCAATAAAGCAATAGCCATCACCACAACATCTAGGCGTCCTGGTGCCACTGCACATGACAGCCCTGAGACAACTGCCGACTTTGCATGTCCCCAACCAGCTGAAATCTCATCCCAGTACTGACAGCACTCATCCATGCCTTACTGGTCCTCCCAGTGTCCTGCTGTTTGGTTAGACCACTTTTCAGTTTTTCACAGTCTTAACAAGACTCAAACCAACTCCATCACCTAAATATCACACCTTCATCCACTGTCACTAATAAATACCATGATTAATGCATCCAGTCCCAGGCACCATATTTAGCATTAACGCTTCTCCCCCAAGAAGCAAATAAGAGGATTGATACGTATGTATCCCTAAATGCACAAAAAAAGAATTTTATCAAAATGCTTATGAGAGCTTAAATTACCCCTATTAAGTTACTTTAAGTCAGCACCATATAAACATTTTGGGAGAATCCTAACTGGTGGCTTTTCCCTGGCTGATTGGATTTATCTATTTGCAGGCCTAAAATACAGTAGAGCAACCCACCATCGCTTTCAAATACTTTACAGTTCTCTTTTTAGGAGAGTGGAAATGGCAGATAAACACATTATCAGCATTCTCAGGCATAAAACAGCGAAGCCTGGAGTTGTTTTGCAGAAACAACTCTGAATTTGGACGACATGACATAAGCTATTCTAGAAATAGCTGCTGGTCTTAAGGCTACGTTACATGTATCCTTGTTGCTGCTTTTTCATCTCTGTTCACCATTTTAGAACAAATATCATGCTGCCTTTGCCAGTTCTTTCCTTTGACTTTCTCAGCATCTCTCAAGCATTCCTCAGCCTCACCTTGCACCTCCTAAGCTCTCCCGGCTCCCTCAAAACCCACCTTTGATTTTAACTGCAAATCTCCCCCAGCACAGAGCAGTGCAGGAAACGTCTGGAAGAGCTCTGGCATCCTCATATTCTAAGCAAGGAGGTGGCCTGAGCCAGGAGGGACCCGTGGCCACATATGTACCCCAGCATATGTCTGAGGGCTTCGCTTACCCGCTCACCATCTGTACCTGCCTGAAGAGCAGTCACATGCTGAAAGCAGCCCGGCTGCTCTGGCACTCGTAGCCTGTCTCACCGCTCTTTATTCCACTGGTCCCAGAAGTCCAGCTAAAGGTTCACACTTGCTTATCCCAATTCTCCTGCCTGCCCTGAATCGTCAGCCTCTTCCCTAGGGTCACAGTTCTTTCCCTTCCATCCTTAGAATCATAGAACCATAGAATGGTTAGAGTTGGAAGGGGCATTAAAGATCACCCAGTTCCAACCCCCCTGCCCTGGGCAGGGACACCTCCCACCAGACCAGGTTGCTCAAAGCCCCATACAACCTGGCCTTGAACCCCTCCAGGGATGGGGCATCCACAGCTTCTCTGGGCAATCTGTTCCAGTGTCTCACCACCCTCACAGCAAAGAATTTCTTCCTAATATTTAATCTAAATCTCCTCTCTTTCAGTCTAAAACTGTTACTCCTTGTCCTATCGCTACACTCCCTGATAAAGAGCCTCTATAGGGGACCCCTTCCTTGGGTAGCTTTAGTTTCTTTGTACCTTTCTAGTTATTGCTCTGAACTATTGAAAAAACTTATTTTATTAATTCTTCTGGTCCTGGCAGCCACACCTGGAACGTTCTGCCTGCACAAGGCAATGGCTTTAAAGCTCACCTTCCCCGTCTTCCACCCTGCTTAGCAGCTCAGCATCCGCGACGGCGAGGATAAATTACCACAAAGGTCTCCGGTGTTAGCAATGTATCTGACAACCTCATACGCAGCTCCAGCAGGGTAAAGAGATGGCTAAATGGGATCAGTTGTGCCGACTCAGGACTTCTGGCCAACACTCCATCCAAAATCATGATGGACACAGCAAAGTCTAGAGCGCAGGCCAGGTTCTAAATCACACTCTAAATCAAACCCTAAGAAAGAGATCCTCACTCACTGGGAAGCCAGTTAACTCCCCTGGCTCTGACAGGCTGTGATGATTTACAGTTCTTCACAGGTACTCACTGTACAACGTATTTAGGCTGTAATATGCATAGATATAAAAATCCAAGCTGTAAGAAGACCTGTCCTAAGGCTCCAGGCTTTATCTGCTATAAACACCAGGTGGAAGAAGACACTTTCTATCAGGACAGCCATGAGGCAGGTCCCAAGCATGAAGAGACTGCAAGAACCAAAGCTACTCTGCTGGAAATTGGGCAGTACAGGAGAATGGCTGGGAGTGTGAGAGCTCCCTCTGCTCCTATTCTGTTTTGATTCCCAACAAAAAGCCCCGGAGCAAATTGTTTTTCTGGAGCTCCTCTTATGCCTGAGAAGCTCTCATAGCTTGGTTTGCAAGCTTTTGTGTCATTGCTTGGTATGTGTCAGCCCAGAGCTGGCTTTGCTGTAATTTGTGAACCTCTGGGAGGAGAGATGCCACCGTGGGGGCAATCCTCCCTTGAACAGTGCCCGCTGCTAACGCACAGAGAGAATTCATTCTCGGGCTCGAAAGCCATACTGCTGCTCCTGGCACCTGAGTTGCTATCTCTGCCCAGCATTTCTATCACCAATATAAACAGTGAAAAGCAACAGTATGTGTCTGGCAAAGGCTGTTCACTCTGTCCTCCTCTGGAGGCCACCATTTGAAGCTGGTTTAGATTGTTTGCTCCCATCAGTTGCCGCCGCTCTGACTTACTCTTATGTCGATTGCCAGTGAACGAGGGGATCCATCAGCAGTGCAACCGGTTGGGCTTTTTCCCTGAAATGGGAGCAAGGAATCGTGTGTAGGAAGAGTCCAAGCATTGGGGAAACTTATGTCAACGCCTAGAGAGGTGCCATGGTGGAAACCACGGGAGCATTGGTGCTGCCATGGGTACGGCTCTCAGCCGGCACCGTGCTCCGAACCGGCCTGTCAGCAGGCACGGCAACAGCGTTGTGCACAGCTCAGCTCTGTAGGCAACAGTGAAATGGATGTAGAGCACATGACTTCAGAAGAACACGTAGCAAAAATAAATAAGCGTCTTTCTCTCTCTCCTTTGACGCCGCTTGCAGGTCCTGCCTCAAGGCTGCGAGAAAACAGCTCACTGAGCAGGGGGCTGCAAAGGCTTAGACACGTTGTATTAAACTCCCCAGCTCGATCACAGAGGGAATCCTGGGCCTGACTCTTTACTCCTTTTCAAAATGACATATTTATGCCCAATTTATGCCACCTTCACTTAGGATCTGATCCAGCATCCCTGAAGTAAACTTGAGTCCTTCAATTGTCTTCAGCTCAGTCTAAATCAGCTGCTCCTCTGATTTCTGCTCATTCTCCCGTTCCTCCCTCCCACTAGTCCCAGCACTTTTTCTTCCCTAAAACAGTACAGCTTCGCCCGTCGTCAGCAACAGCCTACGCCTACTCTCGAACCCTGGTGAATGTCACCTCATTTATCTAGTCCTGCTCTGCCTGCGTTTGACTCTCTCCAGACAGAAGAACCCAGTAGATAGATCCAGTTTCTCCCCCCCAAGGCCTCTCTGCTTGATGATATTTCCCTTTTCCACACCGATTACACGCCGCAGCCTGCTGTAGCCCCGGCCGGCCGAGCTCCGGTCCCAGCAGGTGGGCAGGACGTGGCAGTGCAGAGGCACAGAGAGCAGGGAAAAACCTCCTCTGGCATCCGAGAACGCTCTGAGGTATCACCTACAACTGGGGGGGGGGGAGATGCTCTGCCCTGACTCAGCTCAGCACCATCTGGTAACTCAGCATCCCGCGCAGGGTGGCAGCCATCTTCCAGGCAAGAGGAAGAACCGCAGGATGAGCCCGTGGGTCCATGTGTTATTAGGAAGCCAGCTCTCCCTGTGCCTGGAAATTCTCCCTCGCCGGGAAGCTGCTCTGTGTGGCCTGGAAGGAAATGGGCCAAGGTCCTCACAATTCTTAAAAATCTTGTGATACTTTTGCAAGGGGGACGGTGTAAATCAAAGCAGAGGGCACGAGCTACCTAACTCCGGGTAATTTATATTCTGCCTCGCTAAGTTCATCTCGGCACTTTCAATGCATGAAGTGATTTTTCACTTCCCCTGTAGTATTTCCTGGCACGGAAAAGCTGCTGGGCTCTGTCCCAGAAGTAGCTGCATTTCATCACCGGGTAAAAAGATTCCTGCGTGTATCGGGGGCCGGATCCTCAGCAGAAAAGTCCCGCACGCCCCAGCGGGGAAGGATCCGGCCCAAAGCCCCATTCAGCTGCACCTGGGCTCCTTGGAGAAGAGAGCCCTGTTGTTATTTATCGGTCACCCCCCTCCTCCCGCCCCCGTATTATGATGATTCGCGCTTGGCTCCGGCTCCGCCGGGCCGGGGCAGGCGATGCAGGGGGGGGAGGCGGGCGATCAGCCCCCCCCCCACCACCACCCCCCCCCGCCACCGCTCCCCTCCGCGCCCGGCCGCTGCGTGGAGCCACAGCGCCCCCTCCTGGGGCAGGGCGGCACCGCCCGCCCCGCGGCCGCGGAGGGGCTGCGCGCTGGCGCAGCAGGTGCGAGGAGCTGCGCGGTGGGGGGGTGGGGGGTGGGGGGTGTGCGGGGGGGGCTCTCTCTCCGGTTTTCCTTCCACTCATGTCATGCCTCGGGCTGCTTTTGGGGCTCTACACCCTCATTTCTGCTCTTTAGCGATTTTTATCTTTTTTTAAATTATTTTTTTCCTTATAGCCTCTCTGCATCAGCCGTGAATACCGTGTGGACCGAGAGCCCTGGATAAGGATAGAAATCCCCATCCGTTCCCGGAGGTGGGCAGGCAGATGGGAAGGGATGCGGTGGTGAGGTCTCGGCTGGAGCAGGTTTCCGCGGCGCTTTCCCTGAGCAGAGCGCTCCAGGCAGACAGCGGGACTTCTGCCGGAGCAAAGACGGAAGGATTTGGTTTCGAACTACTTCTGTTACGCAGACAACAATGATTATTGTCTGCTGGCAGACCTGTTCCCACGTAGTGGTTAGCATCAGCCTTACACATACTTCCAGCGTAGTAAACGCTGGAGCTGAGGAGGGAACAGAGATAGCCTCTCTGTCATCTCTTTTGGGACACCTTTTACCTACAGCAACCCAATTCGCCATATATTCCTCCTCACTGAAGTTTTAACATGGGCTTTAATCAGCCTCGTTCTATTCTGCTGCGCAGTCACCTCCCTAGGCCCTAGGGAAAGAGGGGAAGGGGAGGAAGGTCAGAGGGGGGTGTCGATTAAACACATCTACCACCAGTGACATCATCTCCCCCGCGCACACTACGCCGTTTGGGATGGAAGGGGAGTATTTGCACTCTAAGGATGGGAGGGGTTTACTCTGAACCAAGGTAAGACTGAAGTGAAGCCTTGCACCGTTTGTTTTCACTATAGATGCATATGTGGTTTTGCACCCTCACACGGGATAAAAAAAGCAACGTAACTCTAGCAGAGCACTTCCCAGGCTCACAGGATCCAGCTCTTGATCAGAGAGAGCATGATGGGTATGGGATTGCCACTGCTCCCCCCCCCCCAACCCGTTCCCCTGGTCCCCTGTCTGCCGCTCATCTGCTTTTCTGCTAATGAAATCATTACTGAGTCCTGGGAACATGCAAAGAGCAGTAAAACAAACATAGACACGCAAAATGTAGTGAGCTTTTTCTGCTGAGTCGCAAAGGGCTTTGGAGTCAGACAAACCCCAAATCAATGCCTGGAACTAACTGAAAGGGAGAAGACTTCTGGAGGAACAAACCACCTACTGAGAGACCTGCAAAGGAGACAGCATGTGGATGCTCCTGTGAATGCCTGAGTGTTTGATTCACAGAATAAGAATATCAATGCAGTTATTTCTGCACGTTAACGGTGTGTGTAGACGAGGACTGTGTGCCTGCGTGCGGGAGAGCTGCGGGGCTGCACAGCTCGAATCGGTGCTGGCATCCATGTGAGAGGGAGCCCAAGATGCTGTGTTCAAGCCTGGGGTGGACTGCGTGGGTCCGAGAGCGTGTGGTTTGTGTCCTTAGCGTGTACATGCATGCGAGGGAGACCACGACTGCTTGTCTGCGTGGTGTGTGGGAGGGAGAGAGCCTGGGTTTGTCTGTCTGTCACTCACAAGCACATCTGATCGATCTTTTTCCTTTATAAGGAATTCAAAAGAAAATGAAAAAAAAAAAAATCCTTTCATATTTCTTACACCAAAGCCTCATCTCTGCTTTGCTCGCTACCTCCTATTCTCACCATCCCCTAAATACTTCTCCACAACTCTTGGGAAAGCAGCTTAGCTGCCATTAACAAATTATTATTATGTACCCAGATGAGCAGCCAGAGTGAAACACGAAGGACCCTGCTGTCCTACCTAGTGCAGATGTCAATCATCAGGCTAAATCCGTACGTTCGGGCTGCCAGCACTGCATCTGCTGCTCGCTTCTCTCCGGGAAGAGGAGACCGCATCTAAGGAGTGACACCCCCTCCCCTTCCCCACTCCCGAGCAAAGGCAGGGAGGGATTCTCCCAAAGCCAAACCACACTCTCACACACTCCTCTCTTCAGACGGTCGCTGGGTCCGTAGACCCGGGCTGTGCTGGACCTCGGGGGTGATGTAATGGCGTGGAAATACCCTCTGCCCCTCTATTCCTCGGGGACTGGAAAAGGCAAAGTTCTGCTCCACGGCAGCCTCGCAAGCGGCGCTGAGAGCTGAGCCGGGGAAAACCAACCTCCTGCGCTGTGGGATGCAGCCCCCCCCCGCCTCCTCCGCCATCGCTTCCCTCCCCCGGCTCCGCCGCTGCCTCCCAGTCCCCACCAGAAGTAGAGGCAATCAGCCCAGTGGGGGATTCGAGGCGACAGACTTTCTTTTTTCCTCCGCGATTTGCTTGTCGCTCGCGAAAACGGAGCAGAGGATTAAGTGGAGATGACACCATCTCCCCGGGGACGGTGTCCCCCCACCCCCAACCAACCCCCCCTCCTCCGGGATGTATCGATACTCCGGAATACAGATGGAGCCTGGCTCCCTCCCACCTCCACCCCCGCCTCGCCGCCAGCCCAGCCGAGACGGGGTGGGGGGGGCTGAACCCCAATTGCCGGGCATCCTCCGAGGGCTGCGCCTTTCCCCCTAAGGAACCAGTGCTCCCAGTCCGCCCAGTACGGCCGAATCTCGGCCCCACGCTCACCACGCACCACCGCTAAACGGGCTGCAGGACTTCTGCCATCGAGCCCTCCCCTCCCGCAACTCAGTGCCGGGGTGCAAGGCGGAGGCAGACGTGTGGGCAGAGGGGGGCCGGGGGTGCGTTACACAACGCGGCCGAGGCAGGACGCGGGGGAGCCCGGCGGGAGCCCGCAGCCGGCGCCGGGGCAGGAGCATCGCCGCAGCCGCAGCGCTCGCCTTACCTGATGCTAATGTCCCTCTCTGGCGGAGATCTGGTCGCCCGTGGGTTTTATTCGGCTCGGTAGGAACTTGTGGGAGAGCTTCTGTGTCCAGCTCGCATACTGGGTGCTGGGCTGATAATGCAGGCGTGAAAATCCTGGGGCTCTAGCAGTCCTTTTCATGCTCAGACAGAAAATCCCCTTCCTTGATCCAGATCGCGGGCATTAAGGGCAGAGGCAAAAAAAAAAATAAAATAAAATCCTTTTTATTTCCCCCTCTTTCTTTTCCTTTTTCTTGCTTTTTTTTTTTTTTTTTCCCACCTCCCTTCCCTTATTCCTGTGCCCCCCCCCGCCTCTCTTCTGCTGCTCAGTTCGTAGCCATCGGGGGAAGGAGCAAAGGCAGCAGGGAGAATGGAGAGGGGGTTAGAAATAAAAATGAAAAGGGCTCCAGGAGGGAAGCGAGAGGCTGGGCTTGCCACCGGGGGAGGGGCTTGGAGCGGTCTGGAGAGGATGAATGGGGAAGAGGGAAGCAGGGAGGAGCCCCAGCCTGGCCATTTTATTCTAAGAAGTGTTTTGTACATAATTAGGAAAGGGGAGGGTTGGGAGGGGGTGGGGGGGGGGAAAGGAGGGACTTAACCGCCGGCCAGACGGAGCCTGGGCCGTGGGAAGAGAGGATGGAGCGGGAAGGGCCGCTGGACGGGGTTGGGGGGGGATTTAAACTTGTCTGCCCCTCGGATTTGGGGAGGAGGCCGCAGCGGGACTGGTTGCGATTCCAGGCAGCACCCATCCATGTAATTTTTTTTAATTTTTTTTTTTTTTTTTCTTCCTTCCGCCTTTATCCCCCACCTCCCCCCCCCCATCATTTTCCCCTCACCGGAACCAGGCAGCACGGGGTTCGATCCGCCGAGCGGGAAGCTGATGGGGGCGGGG
>JAOQGH010000007.1:7783049-7829529 GCA_025769975.1 Gallinago jamesoni | reverse complement strand
CCCCCAACCTAAGTCCACACTGGGGGGGGGGGGGATGTCCTGCCTCCCCTCGGAGGGCTGGGGGGGGGGGTTGAATAAACCTCTTTCTCTCCGCTCCCCGCAATCCCCGCCATCCCCGCCGTGCGGGTGCGGTTCAGCACCGCGGACAGCGGCGGGTGGCGGCGCACCGGGCCCGCGGCTCCGCGGGGGCTGCGCGCTGCTCTCCGCGCTCCAGCGGCTGCTCCCGCCGCCTCAACCCGGCCTCCGCGGTCGGGGGAGCTGGAGAACCGAGCCCAGTCGAGCCCAGCCACCCCGGGAGGCAGCGGGAAACCTCCTGAGCTCCCGGCGCATCCCGGCCCGGCTGGGTCCGCTCGGCAGGGAGGGGGAAAAGTCCCCAGAGCTGGGCTATGGGGAGGTTTGGGGATGGGGGGGGGTGGGGGGGGGTGGCGCCTCAAGGGCATGACCCACCCAGACAAATCTCGGCAGCTCAGCAACCCAGTGGAGGAAGAGCGTTTGACGATTCCTGCCATTGTGCGAGGTTCTCAGCCAGCAAGTCCCCAGACAAGTCACTGGCTGTGCTGTGCCGGCAGAAGGAATAAAAAAAAAAAATCAGCCACCTTGTGTAGGGTATAAGGGGCGAGGAGGGCAATGGGAGATGCCCTCCTTCCATTCCCCTTCTCTGGCCCACAAGGACACTCCGTCCTTCTCTCAACCATCCCCTGTGGCTACATAACATTGTCTTAAGCTAAATCTTCAGCAAATCTTTCCTAAGCAGAATTAGAAGCTGTTTGGTTAAACTCCAGGCTGTTCCGATAGGGCTGAAGCTTAGCTTATCTCAGTTACAGTGTACCCAAAGCCTCTGAGTCTTACTTTTTTTTCCAAGTGACTGTTCAGCTGCAAAGCACACTTCCTGGTAAGCCACCCCTGATTCTGTCACATTGGCTCAAATAAAGGCTGAAATGATTTTCACAAATTCCCCTGGTACAAGGCCACAGACAAATGGCTTAGACCACAGCAGAGAAGACTGAAGGATCTGGTCTTATACAGAAAATATACCTGCAAAGCACTTGTTTAAACAGATAAATGGTTTGGGGTGTTATTACTGGTATGTTCTTTCATTGGTGCTCTTGGCATTTACCGAAAATAGAAGGGGAATACTTCTGTCCTAAATAAGGTTGTTTAAAATCAAAGCAAAGGCTCTGTGAACAAGCACTGTGATCACATGGGATTCAACTAATGCAACGATGCTGGGTGTCTGCCCTCACTACATCTGGGAAGGTTATTAGGTGCTTGGGTCTAGCAGGACCCAACACCACCCTCCTGGCATTTCATATTCTTGTTAAGAGAGAGTGAGGGAAAACAAGGGAGATCATACTCTTCAGGTACCCAAAGGTCTCACAAAGCTAGAAAATAATTCAAATATTTTCTACAAAGTGATACCTTAACACCTTCCAGAAAACCAGACTAAACAAACAAGTGTCCTGCCTGGAACTGATATCAATAACTTAAAAATACAATAATAAGAAAACATAAAACAAAGAGAATAGTTTTGTTCATATTTGCCTGTCCCATAATATTTTGTCCCCCCAATTAATACACACTATTGCTGCTTCTTTCCCGAAAGCTTTGACTTTCTCTGTATCAAAAGAGGATTATTTGGTGCATTGAGCATTCAACATGTTCTCTTACACTATTGTTGTGTTCAATGAGCTTTGCTCATCTGAATGGACACTCACTGCATAGTCCACTGGTTTAATTTGCTGCTTTGGAAACCTAAGCAGGTTACAGCATATTTAGCTATGTGTCTGTTCTTATGTGTCAAAGATAAGGTTTCTGGATGCCATTTTAAAAAACAAAATTATTTCACTTCAGTAGCTTCCTCTTTTCAGTGGTCTCTTCTTTTTAGTCTTGGATGTTTCAACTCACCTTCTCCCTGCAATGAACAAAGCCTGGATCTTCACCCCAAATCAGCAAAGCTCCATTAAACAAGAATTTTTATTTTTACTTTTTTTAAGTTACTAACAATTTTAGCATGTCCAATCTTCACTTTTTCCCTGTTCTTTAAGTTCAACAATCGTCGTAAAAGACACCTTAGATATTTTTAAAAAAAAAACTGTAATATTCTTCCCATGAAGAACACAGAAACTAGTCAATCAAGGTAGGATATGAAAGAGAGCAGAAATTCACAACATACATAGTGTGAAAAGAGAGACTCCCATTTGCAAGCACTAGGCAAAGAAAAATAATGATGGTGGCAGGATGAGGAAACAGTAATTTGGATTATCTCTTAGAAGTTTAGGAAGACATTGCATGAAACTGGGAGATCCAGAAAGAAGAGAAAAGTGTGTTGTTGACATGAGAGCTGCCACAAAAATGGGCTAAAGAGTTTCCACTCTGTGGTGTGGGTTAACTGCAGTACACAACTAAACACTACACAGTCACTCGCTCACTTGCCTCTGTTCCCCACCCCAGCGGGATGGAGGAAGAGCAACAGTCAAGTAAAAGCAAGAAAACTTGGGAGTCAAGAGAAAACTTGTTAATAACTGAAGGAGCAGTAGAAGATGAGAAAAAGAAAACCAAACAAGTGATGCAAAGGCAATCACTTATCACCTCCTAAGGACAGGCCAATATCCAGCTGGTTCCCAAGCAAAAGTTGGCTCACCTAACTAAAATCCCCTTTTTCCCCCCTTTTTATTGCTGAGCAAGATGTTTTATGGCATGGAATATCTCTTTGGATAGCTAAGGTCATCCATCTGGTTGTGTCCCTCCCCAACCTCCTGCAAATCTCCCAGTCTATGTACTGGGGGAGCAGAGCGAGAAACAGAGAAGGTCTGAATGCCGCGCAAACATTATTCAGCAACAGCTAAAACATCAGCATGTTAACAGCATTGTTTTGGTTACAAATCTAAAACACGGAAGCATATGAGCTACTATAAAGGAAATTAACTCCATCTCAGACAGGCCAGTAGCACTATCTAGAGTAAAAGGAGCCATATGTGCCAACAACATACGGTAAATATTTGGTTTCCACTGGTGATTCTCCAGCAAAAGCTCACTTCAGAGTCCCATGAGCTGGTGATGATAATCAGTCCCCAGTCCGAGTTCTTCTACTGGTGCTACTGGCAAACTCTTTCTTTCCACATACCCTGTTGTGTTGCTCTCCTTGAGGATGCAGAATGTATTCTTGTCAAGCTTTTGCAGACTTCATTGTTTATTACAGGCTAAAAATGGATTAAACTTGCTTTGCGAGCAATTGTATTGATATTCTGGTGCTCTCCCAGTCTCTTGTGAAATGTATTTCCTCTTTCTCCTCTGCAAACGGTATTGCAGTAAGAAGTGATCTTATTTAAACTGTGCTTTCTGTTGGTTGTAGACATATCCAACTCCTGAGCACCAACCATATTCATTTGCTGTTGGTATCCCTTAACACATGGGTGGGTGTCTCCCTGTTTACAAAGCAGGATTGGTGACATGAAGGGCTGTGTGACCAGGCAAATACCAGGCTGTTTTGATGGAGGGTGGGAAGAATTCTGGGAGTGGGCTCAAGGGTCAGGGCAAGGAACCAGCAGAAACCGTTTCTACCATCCCCAATGCAGAATTAAAGGCTTACAGCCAAGGACTGAGCAGGGTCTGGGGTGAAGGCTGGAACCCCCTGCCAAGCTAAGCAAAAATGTTGGCAGATCCCAACAGAGTGGGAAGAAACTTTTGGAAATTGGTGGTGGCCTTTTTTTTTTTTTTCTCTGAAAGGAGTTTATGATAGCTGGTTCCTCTGCCTTAAACTGGCTCATCCTCAGTGCAGCTCTAGGAGCCTGAAAGACTCTGAACCCACTAAAATTTCCAAGCAGGTGTTTCTCCATCTTTGTACTGCTCCTAAATTGACATGTTCCAAATTTATCTTTTGACATAAATCTCTTTCCACCATCGAACTAACAAAGGAAGAAATACCACATCTTCAAAATTGAACTTCAGTTGTCCTAGGCACTCAACTTCCAGGATACTTGTTCTGAGCACAGTGAGCTGCTGGGGGTTACAGAATAAGATTTTCAATCTCCTGAGATCTAGCTTTATGATTAGCTTTTGTGGTATTTTTCCTGCTGGTCTTGGGTAGGAAGCAAATGTCTTGTGAAAACGAAATAATAGTGGTTTGTCTCTCATGGAAGAATTAATAAGACAGCAAAGACTACAAGGTCAGTTCTAGGAAAATGTAGTGGGCATAAACAACTGAGAGAACTGATGTTTCCCAGCTCAGAATGTTGTTTCCCAACTGTCATTGATATGAATGTTTCTGGCTGAGTCTAACTGATGCAAAATTAATGATTTGATCCACTGAATTCACAGGGAATTAGAACAGGCCAGGCATTTGGCTTCAGGTATTTGTCTAAATATTCTCTTCAGTTAACAGAAAGGGGTAATTTTAACTCTACAGATGTAATCTTCCTGTTATCCTAGACACTATCTTTGACATGGGATAAATTTCCTGCTGAAATTAGCTCTCTGCATTGACTCTAAAGGGAACCAAGTTAGCAACTTAGACTGAATTCCTAAATTTTAGAGGGATGAAGCTAGAGCAGTTGAATACTTTCCTCTAGAGCTCGCAGAGGTGCAGGGAAGAGCAAGCAAATGAACCCACATCCGCTGATTTCCCCGTCTTAGTCACAAATCCATCCCCTTTATTAGCAGGCTTTCATATTCCCTATTGTTACTATTGTCTGGTACCAAGTACAAGTCATCAGTATTCATCACCTGCAGCTTCGCTTCCTTCTGAACCTGGACTCAGGCTTTCAAAAGGGAACTACTTGTAACTCCCAACCCATCATGAGCTGTACACTGCACAGAAGGCTTCAAGCCTCACTCTGCCTCTATCTGCAATCACTCAGCACTTCAGACCACTCAAAAAAATGTTGGTAGATGAAACCTGCGTGTAGTCAAATGCCGGGACTAGAATGTTCAATTGAGCTTTTGTCCCTTATTCCTCACTCCAACCTATCTGTGTTCTTGCATCCGTTTCATACCTCTGAGAGCGCCCAAAATGTTCATTGCAAAGGAGATGGCAAAGCAAGAGGCACCGATACCTCTCACTGTGGCAACAGGCATGAGAAAGAGATATCAGCTTGATTAACAGGAGCTGCTGGAGGAGGTGGACAGCCAGTGTCACCTGTAATCTTTCTAAACTAATTCTGAAGTACGTCAGTGAGAGCCAGAGGGTCAGTGCTTCTTTTCAGATTTACCCAAGAGAAGCCAGAGCACATCTAGCAGGGCTGTGCTGAGGTCATTCGACTGGATGTTAGCACAGAATAACGGCACCACTCACAGCATAAAATCAAGTCATAACATGTGTACACATCCGATGGCACGACTGTTAAATTGATGCTGGTATATTGTAACTGTATGGGCAAATTTTTTTGGCTTCTGGAAGGGATGGCACAAGACTGTTTCACCTTTGTCTTTTTACTTCTGGGTTATAAGTAATGACCAAGCCACTCGACTATCTGCCACACAACAAAGAGGGTAAATCCTGTTTTCTGGAGCACAAGGATCCAGATCACCAGGTCAGGGAGTCCAGCATTTTACAGCAGATGCGTGCAAGCAAATTCCACTTTTTCAACAGCAGTAATCTAGGTCAGAATAGACTATCACCGTTACCTTTGCACAAACCAATGCTCTTGGCAAGTATTGAATATAGGAAGAGAAGCAAGAAGTAATTTTTTTTTTTTTCCCCAGGTATCATTTATTATTTATTTGGGAGAAAATTTGAATTTGAATCACTAAGGAATGACATGTTTTAGAGCATGCTGCTACTCTGAGATAACTGCACTTTGCCTCAGGTATGCAGTGAGTCACAGGGCTGATAGCTGGTGCATACCGGCACCCTGAGAAGTGGGGTTATTGTCACCGTACACTAACCACATGCCTTGAGCAGGGTTATTTCTCATATACAACAAGGACTTTTCACCTTGTTAAGACAAAGTTGATGCAATCGATTTTCAGGAACTATGTTGTTTCACTATGCCTAAGTGCTTTACGCAGTCCGTAAACACAACCTCTCAGGTTATTCTAGTTAGTGGTCAGAGCAGGAAAAGAGAAATCAAAATATTCAGGAATCTGTTTCAAGAAACACAGTCAAGTACCCAGATCTCAGCGCGTAGCGTGAAACACAGCTGCCAGACTGCTTAGATGTAACTTTTATGCCACAGTTTCCCAAGCAGCATGTTCGAGAGTGTGTATAAAAACTTCACCTTGTTTGGTTTATTTGGATGCTTCCCAAAGCAAAGATTGCTACTTGCTCGGTGTATGCACACCTCTCCCTGAGCAGTCCTGAACTCGGCTGCTGCCTTTCCCTGCTAATGGTAGTATTACTAACGAGGAACTTTGCATATACACTGCTTCACCTCCTGCTGGCCAGACACGCTCCGGTACCAGCATGTTCCAGCTTTCCGTACTGAACACTTCATTCACTGCATTTCTTCTGCAGGACGTTGAACATTAGGCTGAAATTCTGTCTCAGGGACCCTGCAAGTTCCTATTTCCTATCTTTTCCCTTCTTAGTATCCCTTTATCCATGGCAGCTCTGCACCAGCCCAGATGTCTACTCTACGGCAGTGTCATCCCCAATGTCCCAGTGCTGTTACGGTAGATTCATACCCTGAGTTCAGTCTTTAGAGCCAACGCTGTTTTTTGGTTGCCAGCAATGAATTCTGCACACAGACACTCAAGGCAACTTAAAGAGCCGTGGCTGTCAAGTGTTTCTTTATGTAGTGTTCAATTCTTGTTTTCAAGCTTTTCTTTTGCTTGTGACACCTTCTCCAGAAATAAACATTTCTTTCCCTGCAAGGTTTAGATCATTTCCCTCCAAGCCAGACAGCATTTAACTCTTCCTGTGTTTCTTGAGGAAAATCACCCACTTCACCTCTGTGATCTATTGCATAAAACGTGCAGGACCAGCCTGAACACCTGGGTTCTATTTTTGTCTCTGCTGCTGGATGGCCACATAATCTCAAGGGCATCACTTTTCTTCACTTCTGCTTCCACCTAGGTAACATAAGTGATAATAACACCAATCTAACGTTCTCATCTTGTTGGAATTCTTGTTGTTTGTATAACTGCCACCTAGAAGCCATAACTGAGCCAACTGTTGCTTCCCCCCCCCTTTTTTTTCCCCTACACAACAGCATGAAGGTAGCAACATATTAAGGTGTTTGTGGGAAATGTTAGTACCAAGGGCATCATGGTTTGCACCTCCACTCCTGCAGTTACCCACACTATCAAGACCAAACCATCATGGGAATGCTAACACACTCTACCAAAGCCTCATTTGGCTTTGCAGATCATCCTGATGGAAGCTATAGAGCTTGCCTCACAGACCTCACTATTGCAACAGGTAAAATCAAAAGGAAGGAGCAGTACCCCTGTTGTTCACCTTGTTGTTTATGAGGGATATAGAAAGACTACAATTTACACAAAACTAGAGGCAGAACCAGGACAAACCCAGAAGTTCCAAGCCTCAGTTAAACACCTTTAATCTCCAAATCATCCATCCTTACACATGCACTGACAAAACCCACTATATAGGGGTAAAGTACTGATTTTTATTCTCTTTCTTTCCTTGCTGCCTCACCAATAGTCGATCAATATTGTCATTAAAGCTCTGAGAATAGGTTCAGTTGGTTAATCTGCACCTTGAGTACAACACAGAGAGAAAGGAAAACAAAAAACCCCTCAATCAAGTAGTTCTTCCACAGCCATCACCAGCCTCTTTGTTTGGGGGAAAAAAAGACACATCCATGGCTGTCTCTCACAAACGAGAAGGTACATGGGCCTAGGTTTTCAATAGGTATTTGGAGCCTTAGAGAGATTTCTCACCAGTGACAATTTGTAGGTAGGTCAGATTTAGAGGATGAACTGACTGAGGTATCCTTTAAATAGGTGGCTTATTGTATACTTAGTGTATTCCTTTAACAGGCTTATGCCATCATTAAGTCTTCTATGGAAGAAGGGAGCCATTGTGTCAGTGGAACACCGACCTAATTAGCTTTGCTGAGGATTTATTTAACAGGTTTATTCTAACAAGTTTATTCTTTAAACGCCTGATAACTGATTTGTTATAACTCTTTTTAATGAGTCTGTGTCTTCTTCTGTTGGATTTAATTCTTTTTGCTGCTGCTCGGTAAGGTTTTGCATAGAAGGCTGATTGTACTCTGTTTAGGCTTTGATAAGCTTTATTCTCATAGTGGATATTCATTTCAGTGTACTGAAGTAGGTGGATGCATCTATATTCTTGTGAATAGGAATGTGTGGAAGAAGGAGCTTTTTTTGTATTATATTTCAGTCCCGTGCCTTTCATCCCACTGAGACCCGAGCAGTCTCACAAACTGTCACATTCAAGTGCTGCTTGCAGAAAGGAAAGACCCCTATTTATTTCAAATGGGTTTGTAATCAGACCCATAGACAAAGCTCCCAAGCACTGCAGACACCAATGAGATGGTAGATGGAGAATTGTGTACACAATAACCTCAGATATGGTGTGATCCTGCCTGTACATCCACAGCACCCTAAGGTCACCTTGTCTCCCCTTGACAGGGTAAAATACTCCCTGGAGTTATGTTAGGACATCGGATTGTTCTGACGTTGATGCTGAAGGTGAGATAGATTCAAACCCTCTGACTGGGCAAAGTATTCCATTACAGCCTCTTTTCCTGCGAAAGGGTAGTGTATGTCAGAATGTGCATAGGTGCACACTTGGCTGCTCCGTTTACCTCCAAACACCTCTATTCTGAAGGTACTTAAACATAAATTTAGCTTCAGCCTAATAAGACACAGCTCCTATATTAGTTCTGCAGGTAGGGAAACTCAAGCAAGGTGTCAGGGCATTCAGAGTTGTCTCACAGATCACTGGAATACATTTTAGCTTGAAGCCTGAGGTTTCCCAACCCAGTTTTGTGAGTTCTCCACATGGAAACACCAGTTTGTTACAGACTAAAAGAAGAAAAAGCTCCTATTTTTAGGCCAAAATATTATAATTCTTCAGACTCAAATAATAGGAATAATAATTAATAATACATAATTTGATTAATATTTAAGCATTATTTATGTATCATACATAACTATAACTAAGGAATACAGTTAATGAGGTTTGACCCACATTGTTATACTATGTACCACTTGATGCAGACCTTAGTGGACAAACTCCTCTTTTGACAAACTTATTCACAGTCACATTTCAACTAGGATGTGCCTCAGTTACAGAGAGCACCACGACGTTGATGTCTGGTGGCAGAATTTGGTGTCATCTTTAGAATGTTATTTTGCACAGCAAAGGGAAAAGAAGGTTCAGGGACAAGCCAACACTTTTACCTCTTAGAAGCTGTGAATCTGCTGTAAGAATGAAGCAGCATCTCTGCAGAAAAGGGGGAGGGAGTTTAGGTATATGTCTGTGTGCACACAGGGAGACAGAAAACCTCAATCTTCTAGATTTATTTCATAACACATTTAGGATAAGGTGGAGATATCCTTATCATTTTTATAGATGAGAACCTGACAGACTGAGGAGACTTATCCGTAAAGTAACATAGAAAAGATGTGTCCAGACAGCAAATTGAAATGTTGCTTCCAAAATAGCAAGCCTGTTTCCTAACCCCTGGATCAACCTTCTTCTAACGGAAGCTTTCAGCCCACAGTGCCTCAAAACCCATGACGTATCATCGGAAATAAGTGAAGAATTAACTAACATGGGTTTGTGTATAAAGGAGGTATAGAGGCCATGGAGAAAGCTGGTTGTTCCCATTTTCACCACGTCAGCTCTGCCAGTGCTTCTTTCGAGGGTCTGCAAGCAAACGTTTTATAATTTAAGGGAAAAAGGAAAAATTCAAAATTATTCTTCAGCAAAATTTTCTAAAGAGTCCAAGTCCAAACAGGGAAACATCTCTAATAACAGAGGGCTCTGAGAACAATCCATCAAAAACATGGTTTTCCCAAACAGGCCATATTCACAGGAGACGAAGTGTTCCTTCTCAGCACTTGTTATAGACACACAAACCAACCAATATCTACAGAATAGAGATGGATGTACATCCCCTGATGAAATTTTTTTTTTTTTCATTCAAAAATGTCAGTCTTTTGACACCAAACATTGCAGGGAAGAGACTTTTGTTTACTTACAGTAAAAACAAAGAAAAAGAAACTTTCAGTCTGGCATCATGGGATATGCAGCCGAGTCCAGGAGTCAGATGCTGGGACTCTGACTTGGGTCTTAGTCCTCACCCAATCTCCCTGGGGTCTTTGCCCAAGTACTGAACAGAACCCTCCTTGAAGGAGGGTTTGTAGGAAAGGACATGGTGGATCCGCCTTATGAGTTTCTCATTCCTTCCATCCCCTGTGCTCAAGTCTCTCTCCTACAGAGTGATACAGAAAGTAGTCGTAACAGAAAAAAATAAAAAATAATCACAGTGCCTGTGCTGTTTGACACAAAGGACAATGCATATAGTGGGACTTCTGTGCAATTTCTGTCCATCTCCTCTCCGCAAACCCTAGGCAGGGGCTGACATCGAGGAGTGACCACATTTTCCTTGTGGGCCACGTTCATTTCTACAGTCAGAGCCCTTGCAGACAACATATTACAGAAGTGAGTTTTGACAGGACTAGGAGAGGGGCTCTGAGGACAACAGTCCCACCCCATCATCACCAGCTCACACAGTGCTCTCCAGTTCTGTGACTCAGCTGTGATGATAAAAATTGATTTCCATTTTCTCCAAAGCCTGCCCTTAGTAAGAGTACAGGTTGTGCAGAGGCTGTTGACTGAGGTTTTGTTTTAACATTTCTGATTAAGAGGGAAACCTCATCCCCATGGCTCTCCAGTTTCACTTATAGTCTTTAAGTATAAATCTCTACCATTATATAAAAGCCCCTTCCCCCACTATGGCTCCCCAAATGTCACCATTCATTTCCATCCCTCCACCTGCAGTTCTGTGTGACTGCAGGACAGTGTCTTTGCGTAGTAAGTGATGACTGTCCGAGGTGACCTCCATAGGCTTAGATCTTATCTATCCATGGCAGCAAGGCCAGCTTCTACCAGTCAGCTTCTGTTCTGTTTGCAGGGATAATAAAAAAAGATATACCTTTGCTCCCCACCAGTTTAACACAGTTGTTTAATACAGTAATTCTGTGAGAATGTGCATGTTGTGAATGACTTACTGTTATTACATGCATTTAGGGCAGCCTGAAGATTCAAAAAACAGAGATAAAAGTGCTATTATCCAGAGGACCCCTTTGCCCACAACAATGTTTATGAAAATCATTTTGTTCTCCTGCAATTTGATTTTCCATTTTATTAAACTGTAAAACATTTTAAAAGGAGAGTGAAAATACATTTGCTTGCCAGAGTGACCTCAATCAGATCAGGAGAGGACATAGGATAAGCTCACCTATTTCTCTGTTGCCTTCTGAGGAGAACCATGATCTTGGAAATAAAGAAGTGGGACTTAACCCATACAGCTATTTTCTGCCAACTGGTGGCAGGGTACCAATGAGGCTTAGAAACCAGGCTGTCAAGGTGGAGAACTACTCTGGCAGGTGTTTGAACATGGGTACCAATTTCAGTTATCATAATTCCACCACCTGCACAACCCCCAGCATGACTCTCAGCAGTTACCTTCACTTTTGCAAAGCTAGAGACAGGGAAGAATGCCTTTTTCCCCATTTTTATTTTTTTTTTTATTTCAGAGAAGGGCTTTTATTATGCTCTGTGTTGTCATTATAAGCTCCATAATGTCAAGGTTTTGTCTGCTTGTTTCATTTTGATTGCAAGAGAATTGCTTCCTTCATTTGGCAAAAAAAAAGAAATAGTTAATTCATACCTCCTCACCCCAGCAGAAAAAAAAAATAATAATTTTATTTCGCAAAAGAGAGGGCACACTCCACTGCTCCAAATCCCTTTGTTATTGTTGACTTTGAAAGCCTTGTATTCTTAAGTCATTACTGTTACCTTGGAGAACAGACTCTTCACTTTAGATATTCTGGATTCCAAAAACTCTTCTGACTATTCAGACAAGCTCCTCAGACCAGGTATGTCTCTACTTGTGTGTCTGAGCATCCCCCAGTACAAGAGCCCCGATCTTTGCGAGAGTCCCGAATTGCTCTCATATTGCAGTTAATGGTAATGTTTTCCTGAGTTTTCAATGGAGTCATTTCGTCAGTTGCTACATGAAACAAGGAGAATATTCCTAAGACTTCTTAATGGATGTTCTTTCTGCCTTTTGAAGGTTAGTCAGAGCAGGCAAGAACATCAGTATCACCCCACCTGGCACACTGAATATTGTCAAGCTTACCAGCTTTGGAAAGCTGAGGTGTGCAGGAATGCTTACAAAAGTATAGAAGTAACATTTCTGCTGTTACTCTTTTAATTAATGGTTGGTTAGTAATGGATCTCAACTTCTGCATCGTTTCTTGAAAAAGAATGGTGATTGAGCAGGTCTGTTCAGCATTCAGAAGGGAAAGCTCCAGGAGAAAATCCATTCATTGACACCACTTCCATGATGCTCAATACTGCTAAGTTCAAGCATTTTAAAAAATTACATTTGTCTCTATAATCTGCATAAGGTACTTTCCATAAAATACTAACCTGACTTAAACAGAAAAGGATATTTTATTTTACTTCTATTTTCTGATAGATTTTTCTGAAGATTTTCTAACTCTTCTGCTACAAAAACTGAAAACTTGATTCATAAATAAGTAGCTAAAAGATCAACTATCCAAATTCTAATATCACCTGGATCTGGGTCGTTCAGAAAGCAATTGATATTATGAGATTTATAACAACCCATTAGAATAATATCACTGCACATTACCAAGGAATTCTTTTTTTTCCCCCAAATTTTGTCAGGATGCCTTTTGATAAACCTTGCACTTCTAAAAATTTATAATATTTACAAAATTATGAAGTTTTTCCCTTGTAGATGTTCCGTCCTCCTTTCTGACTCCATGCTCAGTCTCAGCAAACACTGCTGAGTGTTCCCAGGGGTTGCCTTGTTTCAGAGGTAGTAGCTTCCTTTTCTCTAGTTTGAGAGTCATTTAAGAATTGCTGTTGTGCAATAAGCTTTGCACTGCTTTCTTGAGGATATGGAATTGCCAATATCCAGAGATCTTTAATTACTTTAAAATGTTTCCAGAGACTCCTTTTATGATATGCAAACCTTTCACCCAGAGCCAAACCCAAGTGAGTATGTTTACAACATTAATATGTTCACAATCCTATGTCATTTCAGTAGTGAGTGACCAAATCTGTGCTTCTTGCCTCAGAATTAAATAAAAATTTAAAAAAAATACAAAAGGGCAGGATAACCTGTCAGCTAAGAAATAAAGTGTCCAATAGCAAAGGTTGTCCTCCCACTAACAAAGGGAGCTAAAAGGGAAGGCGTCATTAACCCCTGTCCCAGGAAGTCACACAGTTCCTGGAGAGACCCCTCCCACGGAACCAGATGTAGAAGAACAATCCAGCCCAACTGGCTTTTCCACCCGCGTTGATTAGATTCTGCAATCACAGATCAATTGATAATTTCATAAAACTAAGTGAATGGTTGTCAACGCTATAATCAACCCAGTATGATGTGTATGCATTGACCTTCAATCCTCTGCCCAGGAGCATGTGTCAAATATAAAATGCCTCTTTGCAATGGCTCTCCCTCCCACAGTCCCCAGGCTATTGCTCTTTATGGACTGAATAAGCTTTTGTTTAATTGGTTACAGCAAACCGGGAAATAAATAATAATACTCAGGCTGCTTCTAGTGACTGAGATGGCTGCAGTGAGGAGGCTTTGCTCTACAGGTGGTCCTCAGGAAAGTTTTTTGAGTGTGCTACAAGGGAAAATACAGACTGACTTTTAGATCTGCAACAGAGGACTGCATTTTTCCTGTGCCTCAGTAATGGGAGTGAAATGAGAATCACGGGAAAGAGCGTCTCCATGCCTTTTTGACCCATACTCTAGATCTGGCTGTCCTCTCTACTTCAGTTCCTCAGTGCGCTTTATGATGACATGACAAAGACACAGAGCTATTTCCCTTCTCTGTTCTTTGTTTTCCCCTCCCATCCCTCTGGACCTATGTCCATTCTTGATTGAGTATCAGTATTAGCCAAGGCACGACAAGGGAGGCAGAGAAGTACATTATTAACAGCCACTCAGAAAAACTGATCTACTGACCTGAAGTCTTTTGAAGTCAGTATATTTCTTACCTGCTTCCATTTGTTCACCATTTTACCCCAGATAAATGCAGTGATTCCTATTTAGTCATGTTTCTATGTGTGCTTTTTTTTTTCTTGCAAGCAGTTTGTTATTCTTAGAGCTGGGTGAAGAATTTACAAGCCATATATAAACTCTTTTGCTGCTGCCAGCGTGTTCCATGAACAGATTTTAATTTTCTGAAGCATCTTTGCTGTGCAAAACTGTTAGTATCACAATCCAGACTCCTCTTCTAAGAGATGCTCAGAAATGTTCACATGCTGATCTTTACTGTGCAGTGATTGATCACTTAAATCATAAGGTCCCATTGAACTTGTTACCATATTGGATGTTGGCTCCTAAACACGTGCCACTAGAGGTTCATAGAAAATTTATAGAAATCCTCATGCAACACTGCATTCAGCTTCACATAACAAAAGGAGAGCTGGCTACTTAAACCCAGCTGGGCTTCCCAGTAATCTGGTGCTAAACAACCATTCCACAATTGCCTCTCATGAAAAAAAAATATAAGCCTCTTTGACTTTGGCATAAACATGGCATGAAGTGTGAAATTAACCCATGTTGTACATCATTTGGAATGACCAGTCACATGCAGAGTCTAAATAATTAGCAAAATAATTAATAACCTGCTAAATAATTAGCACACATAATTAGGTATGAACAAAAATGAGAGCCTAAGTGTACTCCTTGAGTTTGGGTTGCAGTGAACAAGATCAGAATGTAAACTATGTTTTAGCCCATGATTGCATGGCCTGGCTGCTGTAGCTTTGGGGGAACAGCAGTCAAGATGCAATGTGGGTCTTGATATTATTCATATAAAATGATATCTCTTGCTTCTACTATTCCCTACTGATTAATAGTGGGTGTAATCCCCTCTAACCTCTTTTTACAGCATCTCTGTCTCTAACAACTTCTTCAGAAAAGCTAGAGTTTGCTGTTCTTCAAACCAACCTCCAGAAACCAATGGCAGCAGCCAGCACCACATGTACAGAGGACATGCCCCATTGCTTTCATCATAACATTCCACCCCCCACCTCTAGAATCACATATCCAGGCTTGGATTTCCCTAGCTGAGTTAGCTTGAGTGATGATGTATCCAGAGAAAGACATTTCAAGTGACACTTTTCACCTTAACATTGCTGTGGGACAGGAGAGGGGAAGAGTTGTTGTTACCAGATGAGTTGGGACTTTCTACAGCAGGAAGGAACATACTCCACGAAGAAAGTTTTTATTTGACTTTCTTCCACTTCTGAGACTTGTGCAAGAAAATGCTCATACACCAAGATCAGAGGAAGCTGTTCATCTCCATGACCAAGACCAGCAGTACTAGCTATGCAACGTAAAGCTATAATAGTCTAGGGGCCTTCTTCAAAAAGTCTGTGGATAACCACCTGGCAGAAGGACATTTGGTCTACCTACCTCACCTCAAAAATTGCAATGGACAAACAGCAGCTTTGCACGATTCCTTTGAGCCTTCCAAGGAACCATTTATCACTGGAGGGACGGCAGCGCAGGCTGGCTCAGTAGCACCATAAGCAAATCCTGTGTCTCTCGAGGGGCGTCCAGTGCAGCCCTAGCACACACACACAGGTCTCCATCTGTGGTTGTGCTGAGCCAGGCTTCCCCTGGATGGGTGTGGGGAGAGAAGCTTTGGCTGCATTTTTCTCCCCCCCCGAGGCTGATGTGATATATTAGGTGCAGGTGACACTCAGGTCAAGTGAGCACCTGTTCTCCCGAGGCCTCGGGGGAGTCTTACTAACATGGGAAGAATTTATTTTAACAGCTAGAAACCAGGGGAGATTATCAGAGTACATTCTCTCCCTGGGAGTTGTAAACTGCTGGAATTCACTTCTCCCCTTTGGGATACCGCAAAGAAAAGAGGAAGGATCCCTCTACCAGGACAGGAGGAAGGGCTTTATACTATAAAGCTGGCCTCAGTGTTAGCTTTCAGTTTGGATTGTGACAGGCAATGGGTATCCTTGCTCTGTTAACAATAACAAGCCCATCTCTCCACCAGGAAGCTGGAGTACAGGGCTGAGCCCATTTTCGTTTGTCCAGAATTTTGTTAAGAGAAGGATGAATTCCACACAAAGACTTTTTGGGAAGCAGGGGCTAAAACCATAGTCACACATACACATACTGAACATCCCATCTCTGTACATTTGTATGCTACAAGGTTAAAATAGAAGATTATTATCCTTGGCAGGTAACTGAAACGGTGAAGTCCCTTCACCTATCTCAGCTGAGCTTCCTAAGTCAGGATCCCTATACCATTGCCTACCCAGTCAGCCAAGAAAAATACCCCATGTTATATGGGGAGGTCTAGGAGAGAGTCCTATAGGTCATGAGTCTGTGTTCTAAGGGGAGCTGTGACCTGTGTTTGTCACCAGCTGATGGCATTTTAATAGTTCATGTAAATGAATTGTCTTAGCCCAACTTCCAGTGACTGGACACGTAGTGCACAAACCCAGACTGACATTAGCATCCTTACAGAGACTGTCAGGTCTAGGTTTAAGTGGTCCTAGGGAGAAGCGTGCTGAACAGAAGTCCCAGGCAGGAGGCTAAAATGGTGTATTTAGTCACATCAGAACACTGCACAGAATTCCTGATCCCTTTGTAGGAAAGCAGAATAGCAGAGAAGGGAAGCAAGGGGAAAAAAAATAATTTTTCCCTAACTTTGTCTTTAAAATGTTGATTTTAGCTCTACTTTGAAAATTACTGTCTTTTGAAGTTTCCTTAAATGTGGTTGTCTTACCCAGAATACTTCTAATGGTAAAGAAACCCCAAACCACAATACTCTCTCTGACCCTAGAGGGAAGTAATTTTGTTGTTCTGATACTTTTTTTTTTTGCTTTTCAATTTGCTAAAAAAAAGCTGTTATTCACTAGCCCTGCTGGAATCACTGTTCCCCTCTCCCTCCTAGTGCTGGTACTACTGGCAGCAATTCAGTAGACGAACAGAGGATTTCAGTCTTCTAAAGCTGCCAATCCTGCACCTTTCAAAAAAGCCAACTGCACTTTCTATGATAGCGACGAATTACTGTGCTAGCACCGATGAAGCCTGCAAGCCCACAGACAGAGCCAGAAGCAGAATCCAGGGTGAGAAGCCTGAGCAGCTCCATGGAAATCAATCATGTACATCTTGTTTTCCACAGGGGTCATTTGAACACATCCCAGTCTCTCCCGATCCCTAGATGTAAGCATGAACCAGAAAAACAGCTCTTCTTCCTCAAGAAGAAGAGTCAGAATTTGAAGAAAGGACTTTGCTAAAAAGGAGACTGGCTTATCCAGCTATTAAAGAAAGCCTGCAGCAGCATGTCCCCTCCTCTGTGTGCTCAGAGAGAGGGAAGGAGCAATGTTTCACACAGTGTGACTTCTGCCAGTTGAACCTCTGCCTTTCTTGCCAGACACGTCCAGTTCAAAGGAGCAGTGCCCTTCTGTCACCTGTGGCTGCCCCTTCTTCAGCAGAGTGCCACTCTCTTGAAAATAGGTGGCTTCCACTATGGAAAATAAATCACTTCAAGTGACAGAGGCTCCTTCAGGAGTCACTATAAACAGAGGAAAGAGAATTCTACGCCCAGAACTCCTCACCAGACAATCAGCACCAGTCCTATCTCACATGGTCGTGACTGGCCAGAAAAAGAGTAATCCCTACACACACCCAAAGACTTTCCTTAAGGCCATATGATCCCCCATACACCCCCATCAGCACATCCCACTGTTCCATTGATGCTGAGAAGGGGTAGCTGTGGTAATTAAAAGGTAGCAAAGCTCCACGTCTGCATGAACAGGGGACAAGTCAATACAGTTCAATCTGCTGCTGAATTGGCTGCAATCAATTTCTCTTTCTGCCCGTCCAAGGCTGCAGCTGTAAAGTACTCACAGTCTGATCAATCGTGACCTTGAGAGCAATGAAGGGAGACAAAGCCACACGGGAAACAGAGGGAGAGATGGAGAAGAGCCTTCAGAGAAAGCAGAAATGACAGGGAAAGCAGAGCTTAACCCTCCTCTGGAGGAAGGCAGAGGTGCAGCGTGGAGAGCTGGTGTCAGCCAGCAGGAGGGTGACACATATGGGCACGTGTCCTGTTTCATCAGCCCTCCAGAAAGAACAGCAGTCACCCATCCCACTGACTGGTTCCATCATGAGGAAGAAGGGGATTAACCAAGGAGTAGGATGGTTCTTGCCCAAAAGATTTTAGAATCGATACTGGTGAGATAATACTACTCCCTGCCTACCATCTCCATCCCGTAGGGAGGTCAGGGTGAGGAAATACTGAGAAGCAGGTAGTGCCAGGCATCCAGGGGAGCCCAGTGTCTCTGCTTAGATTTCCAGTGAGTCTGTCCACCTCAGGTAGCTCCTGCAAAGTTTTCCAAAGAAATAAAAAACAAGATTGTGTCTTAGCACTTTCCCTCCTCTCTCTCACACTTCTGAACAGCTCTAACCTAACCCAATCACCAGTAATGAATTAATAATTAATCAATCACTACCTGACTTCATTTTCAGCTTGCAAGATGAGAAAAAAGAAATGAGATCTTAAAATAATACTCTGCAATGGGTTGTGTCTGTCTCTGGCAAATGCAATTTAACTGCCTTAATGAAATGCTAATTGGTAGAAAATATATATAAAAAACCATCCTGAATACTACTCTAATTAAATTTCCTTTTTCCAGATCTACAAGGCAAAATGCTCAGCACAGAAAGAACAGTAAACAGACTCAAAGGCTGTCCTTTTCAAGACAGGGTAAAATTACAAAGAACTGCACAAGGGTTCGTTGGGAATAACACCATTGTTGTTCCTAATTGTGTGTGTGTAGTGTGTGCATGTGGCATAGCTAAATAAAAAATGATGTTTATAAAGAGCTGCCTGCTCCTTTGCTGATGGACTGGAGGCGCTGATCCGACAATTAAAGCATCATCTCAGTAATAGCCATAAATAAACAGGCAGCATTAGAACAGACTTGCAATAAAGATGATATTAAAAGCAGAACAAAATGAGAAGCAGCACTGAATGGAAAAGGGTGAAGTGTAAGTCACATTGATCTGCTCTGTCTTTCTTACAGAACATAAGGACACGTTGAGATGCTGTCATGGACAGATGCCCTTACTGTGGGTCCCCAATACTCAGCAAAGCTGTTACAAAGGAAGAGAAGGACAGGTCTCAAGGGGTGGAAGGTTTGCAAATGCCTTTTAGTCAGAAAAAGTGAAAAAAAGGAATAAAATGGACACTAGCAGAGCCAATTAGAAATTTTCCACTGGGACGAGGAAACATTGACTTATCAAAATCCTAGCTCCTTGCAGGCCAGGGTCAGTTCTGATCCATCTTCTACAATTCATAAAAGTTTTGTGTTATCAGAAGTATGACACTGTCAAAGCGAAAAGTTTCCAATGTCAAGTTGCAATGGCTTGACATACAGAAATTGTAATTCACTGCACTAAAAGAGTTTAAGGAGAAAAAAAAAAAAAGCCAAGCACAAACAAAAAACCACAAACCCAAACCACTCAATTACAAACACAAAATGCCAGCTGACCTGACACAGATACTGGCCTCCCCTCACAAATTACTGACCTGGGAACATTTCTGAAGTTAGAAGTCTTTGTCTTCTTTTGGAGAGGAAAAAAAGTGCTGACACACTGAAAACTCCCCCAAGCTGAGAAAACAGTGTCCTCTCCATAATGGACACGATTCAGCACAAACTCATCCTTGACATTGCCATCGGCAAAGCATTGCCTACCTCGGACGTAGCACCTGGTTTCTCAAGCAAGACACTCAAGTCCAGTGGTCCACACAGGCGGCAGGCTTCACCTACTCTATCAGTATTACTATCTTTAAACCCAGCTTGTCAGCACAGCACCTTCCTAGAGACTTTAAATGCCTTTGCAAATAGCCTTTCCAGCTGAGTATAATTACCTTAATTAAAAGCCCACCTCATCCTTCTGACTAGAAAGGTTCAAGTAATCGCTGTGTTTGTCTTAATGATCTCGTTAGCAGCAGGCTCAGAAAGTCCTCCAGCTCCTCTGCTAGTGGGCTGAGACCTGAATACTTATCATGGGGGAAGCTACACAGGTGTCTCTGCTCCTCTGGAGGGATGGGTGTTTGAGCCAAGGTCTTGAGAGGGGGGATGGGTGACTGAGGTATTTCTGTGTTCTCTGCACTGTAAACACCATTAATTTCTGGCTACTTGTTTCCTTGATGGGATAGGAACCTCCCAAACTTGCAAAGACCAGGCTTGGGTGCATCTTGATGCTATGCCAAGATAAGAGAATGTCTCAGATATTGTCTGTGGCTGGCTGAGGAACAGATAGCAGTGGCCATAAGGTAGCAGAAAACACCCTTGCATGGTCTAGAGCAGCCAGGGATGTTTTTTCACCTCTGGTCTAAGCACTGCAATTCAGTTTTGTCTCTGCTTCCCAATGAGCCCCTTATGGTCCTTAGAAAGCAGAGAATGACCACTTTTGTTATGCATCCTTCTGTCTACCTCCCAGGGCTACGTCTATGCAAAGCTCTATAACCACTCTCTTCCTCTAACCATTGTCTCCAGCCTCACAAAGTTCTGAAATAGGTGTGACCATTTATATTTCCTCTGCATTAGCTAATAGGACTCCTGGACAGAAGATTATTCTAAAAAGGCCATTTCTGTGCCTCACTCCCTATTCTTTGTTCCACTCCTGGAGAAAATGTAATTATCAAGCATATAGGGTACCTCATTTTTTGGCTTGTAGGGTGTTGGGAGCTAAAATGAAGTAGCAGCATAGTCTGGGTGGGTTTGAGAAAGGAGATCCTGTCTGCTTCTTCCTCCTGACTGGGTGTGCAGGCACCAGTACTACTTCTTTTTCCTTGCTGCCATGAAAATTGCCTTATTGAATTTTTAAATAAACTGTGCTGGTTGGAATATCTAAAGAGCCTTTGCACAGACCCTGACGGGATTTTTTTTTTTTTTCTTTAAATTAAAAATCTTGGCCTCAGGCAAAATGGAAATGTCTTCAGATTTGCAATCAGTGCTCATGTAACATATCTGAAATGCAGTTTATAAACTGGTGATTTGATGGGATTTGTTCCTGGGGGCCATAATGAATGGATTTGCAGAATCTCAGAGACCAGGACGGGATGACACAAATTGCTACCAATGACCATTACAAGGGACAAGGGGAGAATGGCACAAGAACAAGAAAAGAGCAATCCAGTTCTAATTGCAGAGTTACACATAGGAGTCACATTGTGCTCTCCTTCTGACCTCCTCCTCATCTTGTGTTTAATCCACCCAGATGTCCAGTTTGTGCCAAGGGGAACACCTTAAAAAAACTTGTTCCCAAATAGAAAGCTTCTGAGCCCCAAGACCAGCCATCCCTGTGCACCATCCACCTGATCGAGGTGGGAAATTATTAATTAAATACCTGCTGCTAAAGGCTGAATGGGAACTGTCACAAAGAACCCATCAAGGAGTAAAAGGCATGAACTTTGTCCTGAAGCAGTTCTCCCCAGTCACTGCACTGGATCATCTGATTAGCTCAGGCCAAAGGGAAATCCTCCTGAAGGAAGGCCTGGGGAAGGAGGGAAAGTGGCCAGAAAAAATACCTTGCATGCTCTTTCCTCTCTTAAGGATACAAATCCAATGACCTTAGCTAAGGACTAAATAGATGACCAAGTCACTAATGTGCTTGGGTTAAATAGGGAGAGAATACTGGTGGAAGGAACCCGTGAGTTAAGGCTGGGAACTGTATGTTGAACAGAAGGGTGGAAGAGGTGACTGGAGAGATGCAGCGAGGCCAGGGCTGTGTGGAGGAGAAGTGGATGATTGAGGTAATTTGCTGAGGCCTCATCCAGAACATGCAAAGACAAGTGGTGCAGAGATTCATCAGTCATTGCTAATGCAGGGCTAATGCAAGCTGGGAAAGCCATACATCATTGTGCAGAGCTGGGTCAGAATCAGACACTCAGGAATATTAGCTCTGGGCTGGAGTCTCTTGACTGCAGCTCTTCCTCCTCTGTACCTCCACACCAGACTCAATTGTCTTCTTATCCTGGTGGGATCATCTCACCTGGAACAACAAGCATGGAGGGAACATTCACCGTCCCCGTGGGCCACACAACTCTCAAGTCCTGAAGTATTTGGGAATCACACCACGCTACAAACAACGTGTTGCTCTCACAGCCTTGTAATTCACACATACACATCCTAAACACACCACCTTATTTTTTCCTCAACATGGCTATACCAAAGGTACCACTGATTTCCCTCAGTCCACACTAGCTCAGTGCCAACCTTCCTTCCTCATCCCACCACCGTACGATGATTTTACATATACCTTATGACAGACAGCAGCATCCAGCAGGATGTGTGCTAAGAACCATACAGAAGGAATGCATCACACCTGAAACCAGGAAGAGCAAGAGAAGTGGAGCGAGCAGGTAAAAGTGCCTGTTGGAGCTGGTAGAGCCTGCGTGTGTATCTCAAAAGCTTTGCAGCCTCAAGGCATAGTCATTTCTTCACAGCTGAGCTCGCCTAAGGCTGATGCTGCAGCACAGAGATGAAGCAGAAGGAGGAACAGGCTCATAGGCAGATTGTGCAATGCTTGTGAGGTCAAAAGTATAGGAGCTGCTGGGGTATCAGAGCTGAGCTGTAAGGCAGGGAGAGGAATAGAGGAATGTGCTGTGGGGCGGAAAAGCTGAACACTGCTCTGGGAACGGGGGCAGGTCGGTGCAGAGCCGGGCTCCACAGTTTGGCCTGGGAAACATTGTTTTTGCTCTTCCCCCAAATGGTAAATGATTCTTATCCATCATTATTATGTCACTGTGCGTGGAAATGGCCTGAGGGCTCTGCAGAGGTCAGAGGGCTGATCCATAACAAGGCGCCCAAAGATGAGCTGACTCCTTTCACACGGAAAAGGAGTGGGTGAGATCTTTAAATCTCTGGAGTCACAAAGAGTTTGAAGTCTTGGTAGCCTGAAACTGCAGTTTCCAGTATCCATCATTCCTCTTAACACTTCTTAGGTTCTGTTTGATTTGAGTGTCTCAGGACTCTCTCAATCCAAACTGAAAATTCATTGAAAACTTTTTTAGATGGAGATAGGGCTAAAATTTGGAAGGGGGGTGGCGGGGAGAGGGGGGAAAGATGGTGATAGGAACCATCCAAAGGATATCTCCTGCTCAATGTGCAAAATGACAGTTTGCAATGCCTTTCTCATTTTGTAGCTTAGCAAATTACAGGATTGAAAGGCTTTTAGTTTGCTTTGTCAATACATGACAAAATGAAAGAAAAAGGTTTATAGCCTACTGAAAGGCAAAGTTTCATTTGACCAAAAGAGATTTGGTTTATATATTTATTTTATTCATTTTGACTTTGCAGAGGACTTGAAATTTCAGTTCTGTGACTTGCTTCAGGTTATGAACGTTTTTTGAACTTACACAAACATTCACAGGCAGATATCTCAGCACAGCTCTTTGACCCTCAAAAATCTAGGCTCTTTCTGCTGCCTTACATTTCCCCAAAATATTCCAACAAACTGCAAAAGGTCCCTATGGGCTCTTTGTCACTGCATCTCAAAGCCTCTTTTGCTCTGGCTAAAGTGCTTGTGCAGAGGCCAGCTGTGGGAGCAAGCAAGTGGCTTCATCTCTGTCCTGGGTTGAGAGATACAGGACTAACTTTTCTTCTAATGCTGGGGAAAATTGCACTTCTAGAGGACTCTAGTGTGAAAATATTTACTCTATAGCCATCCAGGCTCTGTGGGATTCAAGGTCTTAGTGTTTTCCAGCCTTGCCAGGTGCAGGGACAAGGAAGAGCAAGGCCTGGGCATTTGACCCAGGGTGGCCAACAGGATTATTTCATACCATGGACATCACATTCAATATAAATTAGAAAAGTTTGCTGCGTAGCTCTCTCTCCCTTGATGGCGGCAGGTCCAGACAACTCCTTGCCCCGGTGCCGGACCCCTGAGGCCTTCCCTTCCTCCTGAGGCCATTGCGCTGGCAGTGTCCGCCATTTGCTGTCCCTGCTGGGGGTGCACAGCTCCCTGCTGAGAGAATGGGCTGAGTATAATTCTTGTGTATCTTATATCAGTATCGGGATTAATACTGGTTCTTTAGTATTATTGTTAATTATTTAGTCTTAGTCTATTAAACCTATTTATATTTCAACCCTCGTGTTTCTTTCGGTTCCCCGATTCCCTTTTCCACGTGGGGAGGGGTCTTCAGGTGATAGAATAATTGTCTAAACAACAATATATCGTTATGGGTTTTCTCAAACCATAACAATGTCACACAGCCACGTGGTGTTTCAGGGCAGTTTAATGCCTTCTCCTGGCATGTCCTTGTCCTTCAGAAATATTTTGTCTCATTGTTGAATCCAGAACCCGGTTGTGTCTGATTGTCAACCAAGTGGCAAAATCCCTTGTGACTCATTTAGAGATACTGTAAACTGAAAAATCCCTTTACTGCGTGATAAAATTACTATAAAGCCTCAAGACTGGAGAAGATCCCGTGACCCTGTGGCTGCAGGACCATCCTAAAGTTCAACCCCATGAGATGCTGAATGGCAGCCACCTCTGACTTCTATGAGAAGTAAGGGTACCCAGCACCAGCCTGGATAGGACTTATTTCTGGAGGGAGGAAGAGAGGAAAGGCAAATACATATGTGAGAGAGAAAGAGTGCAAATGAAAGGGAGAGAAACTATTGGAGGGCTTCATCATTCCCCTGTCTAGAAGATATTTCTCCATTGACTCTATTTAAAGTCAGCCTCAGGCTTGTGGGCTTGGAGAGCTTTTAGCAGATGAAAGAACTCACTCATCAGGCAGAGGGGTTTTGATATTTTTTTTCTCTCCCCAGCTCGCACAGGTCTGTTTTAAAGCTATTTCAGCAATTGTTGAAAACTGTCAGATGCCTTTGACAGATCAGTACTTCACCATGGAATTTGCATGGCCTGTTAGCCAATCAAAATGCAAATTGGGGATACATTTAAAACACAAGCCCCCAATTTGTCTTCCAAACGCTGCTGGAAAGTCATGAAAGCATTTTAGCTGTTCTCAGGACTGCACCTTGTCTTCAGTCTTAGTTCTGGCAGAGCTGCTGGTTTTTGCCGGGCGGGAATGTGTGTGCGTGTAAGTGTGTGTGCATGTGTGTGTACGCTACAGGCGTTGTTTCCAAGCTGTGAGTATAAATCTTCCTCTCTGACTGAGTGAGATTTATAGCTCAGCCACGGGGCTCCTGGCACCTCCCAGCACAGCATCTCTCTTTCAGATGGGGCAAGCTCAGGGACGGGGTGTGGGAAGAGGGAGGATGCTCAGGCTCCTCTCCTGCCCTCCTTCCCTTCTCTTCCTTCTCCAGATGGCATTAGGGTTTAGTGACAGAGCAGAGGCTTGTGCCAACAGCTCACACTGCGGCAGTAATGAGAGCCATTTAATGAAGGTTGAGTCAACAAAAACATGCTTCCCTTTCAACAAATAAACACTTTTATTCCCCCTCCTTTTTTATCTCACTAGGAACTTTCTATGAAGGGAAATTGCCAGATCAACATTGCAACAGATGAGCATCTTTGATTTACCTGCACAATAGGTACAGTCAGCATCATGGTGACACAAACAGTTGTGTCACTGACTGTTCCTGTCTCCAAGCCTGAACCTGCCTCTGAGCACTTGCTCCCAGTCAGAGGGTTATCCATCCGTTCCAGTCTGAGAACCCAGTCTGAGCCCGCTGAACTGGTTTTCTTTATTTTTCTAGTAGAAAACTTTTTTTTTCCCCACACCTTTTAAACTTTCTGAAAGAAAAGACCTACTTAGTCAGAAAATAATTTATTTCCCTCCTTTCCCCCCCCCCTCCCTGGTTCTTATTTAAAGCCACCTTGCAAAAGTGGTGTGAGGGATTCTCATTAAAAACTAATGAGAACTTTAAGTACTGTACACAAGGCAAAATGCCTGACCAGCCCCTTCTTTGACTGGAAATGACATTGTGTCATGCAGATTCATGCATGAAAATTTATCTATATTCTTTTTTAAACAGGACTGGGGGGAAAAAAGGTCCCATCATCTGTTAGCTTCTGTGGAGTTATCTATTTATATCAGGTGTACCAACTGAACCCACTGGCGTCCCATTATGAACCATTTCTAACCCCAAGAGGCCCAGACCCAGGAATCTGCAGATTCTGCCACACAGTACATTTCCTTGTTTTACTCAAAGCACGAAGGTTTAGCTGGAAATGATCTTCCAGTGGGTTGACTTCACGCCAAAGAAAATTCTTTCACACTTTTCAGATTTGATTAATAAAATGAAATGGGTAAACCTTTACTGCAAGATTATTTGGAGTGATTTCTAAGTGTTCCTCCTCTGCAAATGGTTAGTTTTACGTTCCCCTCCTTCCTTTAACGCCTGGATTCTCCCTTTCCCTGCAGTCTGCCTCTTGTCTGGCTCACTGAGGCAGCCAGATGGTGTAATTTACAGGTACCTCCACAGCACTTACTTGTCTGACATGCCTGAACTGATTGAAACATGCACAGAAACATTTGAAACCTCATTGAAGGGGTCTGGATAAAGTCCTGGAATGTGATAGATCTGGGAGACAGACCAGATACGCTCACCCCTGAAGACTGCACAGCACAAAAAATCCAGGGAAAAGAGTCTGTGCCTGCACGTCTGCACGTGGAGACGAGGTTGCCTGTATGCGATTCCTGTAGGTCTTTACAGGAGTATTTTCCAGTAAATACTGGGTGTATTTACTCACGAAGTGTGTCTCACTGCGTTTGTATATGGGTACGTGTACCAGTAAGGATACCTGAGTCCCCCCATTCCTTTTGTATCCACTCTGTGTGTGTGTGTTTGATGTACACACATCTCCTATCGAATTGCCCGGTTGCTGCAGCAGGTACAGCAGGACGTGCCTGGCATCCATAGACCTTGCTTGTTTTTGAAGCCAGCGTGCCTGCAGAGAGCATGTAAGCAGCAAAAAGCAGATGCCCACGTGTGTAGAGGAGGTTTCTGACTGCACGTACATCCCTGCTTGCCACGCACAGCTTATGGGTAACAGCAGGGAGCCGAGCTGCACAACTGATGACCAAATTGCCTGATATTAGCTAGTTCCTCCAATTTGAAGACAGTCACCTGCAAGAAATGACACATTTCAGCCCTCTCAGAGAAGGCACACAGGTGCCCATGGGAGGAAGGTGACCCGTGAACCTTGCTCTCAACATCACTCAAACACTGATTCAACACTTTCACCACTTCCCATACGCCTTCATGCCCATGGTGACATCTGAGCCCCATGGAAGTGTGTGGAGAGAGGTGTGTATAGACAATGCACCTCTACCAATGAAGGTTTGAAAATATTTCCTCTCTCCTTGGGCTTCTCCTGCTTGTGTCTTTAGGAGAATGTCGTCCTATGTCACACTGACCTCTGGTAAAGAGGTCATTGTGCACAACTTTGGGTCGACATCAAGGAGATGAGACCGGTGGGTGATGAGGCTTCAGGGAAGAACCTCAGCAGAAACTGGGAGTGGAGCTTGCTGGAGACACTTGAGAAGAGCAGGTTGTAAAGAAGTGGCCTAAAATGCCTCCTACCACATGAGGCCATTTGGCACTCAAGATCTGCATCAATAATTTCCAGGGGAAGACGTCTGCTGCCACTGAATAAAATCTCCCCTGGAAATATGTCTGTGAACAACAATATCTTTGCAGTCAGGGTTATGAGAAAACAAACAAATGCCTGGCAAGGACAGAATTGAATCAAACATCGATTTCAATGTGATAAGAAGACAACCAGGAAAAAAATTTTGCATTTTATTGATGGACAAAAAAAAAAAAAAAAAAAGAAAATTTTTTTCACCCTTCAGCTGGGGCAGGAGAAGCTGAGCAAGGGGACAAGATTTCTATAGGGAAAGAGAAGTGCCTGGCTTGTGCGCAGAGCCCTGTTGTTGTGCTGGGACGTGGTGGCACCCTGTCAGCACTTCACAAGAAGGAGCTCCATCTTTCTTTCTTACATGGCCTGACAGCTTTTCAGAAGAGATTTATACAGGGACAGATCAGAATATCTGTCATAACAAACCACCATGATCAAGAGAAATGAGGCACTGTGAGCCTCAGAGCTGGGACCTCACACTTCTTAGGGCAGCCAAGATCTTGTTTCAGGAGAGGGAACAACCACGGGTGTCTCTCCACTCCCTGGAGCAGAGGATCCCCGGGCTCCATCAGCACAAGGCATGTACTCTGGGATTTAGCTGGCTGTGTACGGATATCTAGAGCTTACAGGTCCGCATCCCTGCAGGTAGGTGAGCCTCCCCTTATGATCAAGATAGAGAAACTGTCACTTCTAGGGCCCAATTCATCTCTTTCTAAGGCAGATGTCTAAAACAAGTCAGATGAATTGCGCTGTGGAATTGCTTATTTCTCTTTCCCAACTGTATGGGGAGTTTAGACAACTAGCTCAGCTGAAGACACTCACACTGGAGCTGCTGAAAGTCAGAAGAGACAAATCCCAGCCCCAGTGTGCCACCCCACAGTGACTGCCCACAGCCCCAGAAGCCCATCGCTGGCCCCATACTCACAGCATCCCTCCCTTAGCGGAGCAGCAGCAGAGCACGTGTCTCCCGGGAAGCAGGTGGTAGAAAGGTCTGCAAGGAGCTGGGATACAGCCAGGTTATGAGCAGTTTTAAACATGCTTTGAGCAAATTTAGAATTTTTCCCTGATAGGTTTAAAGAGAGAAGTCAGGGAACGTATCACCATGAGCATTAGGCAGCGAGTCTGCTTGGCTCGCCCCCTGAGCCACTCTGCTGTGACAAAGCCATGGGAGCATTTTGCAAGGACAAAGGTTGCTGGCTGGTGAACAGCAGCGTATTAACATGGAAATGACAGCAATCCATGTCAGAGCATGGTGCCCATGCAAATCTTTCTTGGACTATTAGCAGGATGTGGAACACGTCCTCAGATGTGGGACACTTCTTTGCAGGCACCGGGTGACTGGTTCGCAGCCTCCTAGTGCTGTGTTGCCAGTCTCACTGGGGCATACCTACTATGCTGCCTAACTGGGAGAAAAAAAAAAAAAGGAAAAAAAAAGCAGATTGTGATTCAGACCCCTGCTTTCTTAGTGAAGCTCCTCCGGACCCCAGCTGTGGTGTAAATTGAGATTCCGCATGAATGCTGTTGCCTGCTTTCACTGCTCATTGGGTGCAATTTACTTGTCTTGTCCGATTTACACTATGCACTCGGGTTTGGAGCATAAATATACAAGCTCATATAACTATGTGAGCATCTTTCTTCTGCCTCCCATCTCTCACAGCGGCTCAGATCCATCAAATTCAGAGGAAGTGATTTTAATTTCAGTCATCCTCCTTTTCTCACCCAAAGCCCCACTGATTTCTGCACTGAGGCCTCCTAACCACATCAGTAGAGTTTTCCATTGGATTTCATTTTATCCTCTGATTTGGAGGGTTTAAGCGTGAATTAAGTGATACCTAGGCTTTGAGCACAGCCCCCCTTCCTAGGGGTGAATTTCAGCCTAAATGAAAAGTGCGTGCATTCGGAATGCACTCCCCAAGCATGAATAATTGTTCTCAGGTTGCTCCTTAACAACATACAATCTTCCAAGCAACAGGTTGCTTTACTAGGATTAACAACCTGGAGGAGAAGGATTAATATAATTGCTACTGCTAACCAGAGCTGCAGAAAATAACTGCAATGAAGTTAAATAAAACCTTTGAAACCTGTCAGGGGTTTTTTGGGGGGGTTAAAAAAAAATATTTATTTATTTGTGCAAATCTTGCAGGAAGTTTCCGATGTCAAACAGGATGTGCAAGCATTTGCCTTCTCCTCCCTATTTTTCAGAACAGTTTTTAAGTTCAAGTCAAAACACAAGGTATTTTTAGAAAGCAACATCCTAACTGACCTTCCCCCAGCTGTGTTTCACATTTCATTCCATAAAAATAAAAGAGCTTTGTTAGATGAAAGGAAAAATCTACCTAGCCCACTATCATAAGTTCAATAGTGGGCAAAAATTGCCATTAAGGAAGACTATATAAAAAGGGAAAGTAAGTGGCAGTATTTGCCTCCTGTGTTTTCTCAGCTTCCAGTGATCAGCAGCTCAGGGACTGCCTGAGTCAGAGGTGTTATCTTTGGGTTTAATGCCCTTGATTTTTTCTTCCATAAAGTATCTAATAGCTTCACAAAATGCGTAGTTAAGCCGTAGAACTCTTTTTTTTGGTGAATGCCAGAAATTTACATGGGTTGAAAAAGTAAAGTGTGAAACCACATTACATTTCCACCTTCTGGATGTGCTATCAAACAAACACACCCTGACAAGGAAATCACTTTTCAGGAGACATCATGACTTTGATATGTTCTTCTTTTTTTTTTTTTTTTTTTTAATCCATTTCTGAATTAAACATGTTCCACAGCAAGTCTTGCAAGAAAAGTATTTTCCTGCAATCAGCAGCCCTGTTGAAAACAGCTTGCAGCCTTCTCCAACCCATCCACCAAAGGGCTGCTGTCAGGGCTGGTACCTGATTAGAGCCAGATCAGATGTACTACAAGGTATTTGTTCTGCTGCCCAGAAGTGGAACATCAGGAGCCACTGGACTGTGACCGGTTGAATAATTTTGAACAAATACACGGAAATAAACATAATCATCTTTATCACATTAATCACAGTCTCACAGGAAACCTTCACCTGGATTTCAATGGGTTCAGAGCCAGTTTGTTCATTATCCCTGATTCCCTGGTGGCCCTGGGCAGCCAGAGCAGAATTCACCCTTGTGTAAGAGTCAGTGTGAAGCCAAAGCATCCACCTGAATGCCATTTGCATGGATTTGTAGACTGAGCTCTTTGCATTTGTCCTCTGCAAGGTGATGGGGTGGTGAGGTCTTGCAGGATCTGAGGAGCCAGACACCACTGAGGCCAAGCAACAGAGCATCAAATCTGTGTTTCTTAAGCTTTTTCCACCCTACAGGTATTTTTCTTCCCCGTCAGGCTGTCAGGACCCTCTGCATGTTGCGTAGGCGTTAATGAATAGCCCCTTCACTTATGCAGGAAGTTTATCAACTCCCGCCAAACCTTCCTGCTCGAGGAAACTTGTTTTAAGACCTGCTTTTGCCAGTACAGAAACAGCAGCAGAAAGTCAAACCTGCTGGCTTCAAGAGGAACAGCAAGCCCCCACTTATGCAGCAAGCACCATGGGCTCTTTAAAACCTTCCCAGTGCCAGGTTTAGTCTCTCTCTCTCTTTCCTCACTCACTTTTGTGCATGTTTTCCAAAGTCTGAACTTCTAGTCTGAATTGCTTTTGATGCTGAACCTGTTATGAGTCTCTCCAGGTCAGATCCCCGATCGTCTCCGTGGCTGTTGTTTCGAGCTCGGGCTGCTGGCCGTGAGCACTGTCCCTCTGCAGCAAACTCACCGACAGCCCTTCCCTTCCAGCCCCGCCACATATTTCAGATAACTTCAGATCCACATCAACAGGCCTTCTGTATGAGCAGTTGAAACCTTTCCAGCCTTGGCTTTGCGGAGAAGAGACAGAGAGATGCCCCCTCAGGCGGAGTGAAAAGGGCCCAAATAACGCTGTGATGACAGCACAGTAAAATTCCCTGGGCCCTAAATATTTTATCATCATAAAATAAACATAGATCTTCTCATCATGAAATATACATTAAAAAATGTTTAAACATGTTAATTATTAAACCAATATTGATTCATATTGGATGAAGCATTAACGGGTGGAGTTTGGAGGAGGAAAATTGGCAAATGTATTTAATGTCGAAACAGCGCTTGCCACATATCAATATTCATCAGGTCTAACCACTAATAATCATAAAAGTGACAAGCCAGATTTATGGCTTCTGTGCATGAAGGCAAGTCTGTGCAAAGGGACAAACTAAAATATTAAGATGGGAGGAACAAAAATTCATTTTTTTTCCCCCAGCTCATCATTGTGATTTTATGGATAAATTGGGGATTTGTGTACAAGAGTCTGAGCAAACACTGGGAAGACTTTTGTGAGTTTATTTCGGAGCAGGTTATCAGAAGGATATCATCAGATGCTCGCAATCATGCCTGGAGTAAGGCTGTATTCTGATAGAGGTGTCACCACGGTACACAAGGAGTTAACTGATGCTGATGTGCCCTCGCTTTGGACATTTATTCAAAGAATCTTAAATGGATTTTCTGAAAGTGGGAGAGTGGGAAATGCATCATGTGCCACCTTTAGCATGTGCAGGGTTGAAGGTGAAGCTTGAGTTGGGGAGTTTTATGGTGCAAGCCAGCTATTTTGATTGTGGGTTGTAAATATTCTCCCCAGAGGAGAATACCTTGCTCACTGTGTCTGCGGGAATTCTTTTGCAACATTTTTTGCACTGGAAGCTCCAGCTTTGATAATATGTTGGGATCACTACACAGGTAGAAAAGGAATGTATGGGGGACTAAAATGTCCATTAATATGGGAGACTTGATGAAGGTATTTAATTTGGTTTAGTTTTAAATGCAAATGTCCATACAAACCACTCAAGGAATCCTGATGTGAATACAGTCTGTCTCAGGATATTCCTGGCACTGTTGTCCGTGTATGTTGCTCATTTCCCTCCCCACTTGGACTTTTTTCCTTGATTTATCTGAAAGTACAAAGGTATACCAAGAACTTGCTTTTCAACCTGCAGTACTGTGGGACTATTTTTTCAATATGCTGTAATCTGAAAGAACTCTAGAATTGCAAAGAGTTCATTGTATTTAAAACATTTTCTTGACAAGACTGTCTCCTTCTCTGGTCTTTAAACAAAAAACACAATGAGGTTTGGTGACTGTGTTCAAGGACTCCAGTTTAAATTTGTTCAGTCTACAAATCAAAAAAGAAATTTGTTTTCTTAACAACCACCTCTGCAAACGCAGTATGGTACCAGAGAGTTAACAGGTGTTCTCTGCCTTGCATGCCAAATTAATTTAATACTTTTTATTTCTGTGCTGCTCTGCAGGACTAATACAAGTTAGAAGCAGCAAATGGATAGAAACTTTTTCTTCTGAGGTTGGGAGGAGGGCTCATATGATGGACAGAGTCATGTCAAGGAAAGTTAAATAAATAGTTCCTCTCCTTGCTGCAACTCGGTCTCTATGTCAGGGCTGGTACCTGGCTGAGCTGCTGCATAATTCACTGCAGATATACAAGTCCATAAGCTGTTGCAAAGAAGACAAGGGTTGTGAAAACAAGGACCAGATGAACAGGACATTGTCACTCAATTGACCAACTACAGGCCTGGAAATAGAGATCTGTTATGTCTTTTAGGTCCCTTCCTTTACTCACCAGCCCTTATTGCCTTCAGAATAGAACTGAAATTTCTTTTTTCTCACTATAAAATATATGCCGATACAACAGCAAATGTCAACCTTTTTCTCTAGGATGACACGTTCAAAGGCCAAAACCTTTAACATCTGGCAGCTGTAGTATTCTGTTGAACAACAGCTTTATTGTCAATGTTTATCCGCTGGAGAAATGCTTCTGAGCCTGTGCATAGAGATGATACACTAAATTGTCCATTTAATTTCCACTTACTGTGAGATTCGGCATACATTAAATAATATTTGATCATTAAAAGCATGTTTATGGACTCTAATGTTGCTATCAGTGATATGTGACTAATACATAGTAAAGTGCATTTTGTCATGATCGGTTGATTTCAGAGTAATTTGTCATCTACAATTGTTAATCTGGGGGTTCTCTTCCACTCGCTCATAATGTAGCTCCAAAAGATGTGTCTGGAGGGAGTCTTGCTATCGTTGTGTCCTTGTACAATGTCCCTGCATAAAACAAGGAATGGAGCAATCCATTCAAGGAGAGACCCCCAGTATGAGAGAGTCAATGACACTGATTTCCTGAGTGTCCCTGGGTTCACTGGAAGCATCCGGGAAATAAAGGAGATTTCTACTGTGAAGTCCATTCATGTCTCTAGTGTCCAGCTGGAAAACATGACTTACCTCAATCAAAGTGAAGCCAAAATTAATCTTTAAAATGTGTACTATCGGCCTGATTTCCTAAAAAAGTCATGCTCTATGTTGGGATGCACAAATATATGAGAAACCTTCATCTGCTTACTCCCCTACACAGTCGCATCTAATAACATTTGAACTAATTGAACAGCTTTAATCAAATGTGATATAGAGATTAACAGCTTCAAAAAATATTAAGTTCTCACAAGTTTCATGAAAAAGCTGATTCTGTTGGAGTTCTTAATTAACTACACACCCAGGAATTCAACAACAGGATACATATTCATGGAAAATGAGCTTCATTTCCACTACTGATCACAGAACTAGCTGGCATCTTGATGGGATGTTCTCCCACTGGAAAACATCAATTTGTCAAAATCAAAACATGCTACAGGAACACTGATTTCAGTAAAATTTCAATTGAAGACAGCTGTTTCGTCTGTGGTAACAGAGTATTTTGATTTTGTCTGTCTTAAAGAACTGTCCTTCCCCTTAATATATGTTATCTCTTTCATACACAGCAACAACAACAAAAGTGTGTGTCTGTTTGGGGGAATACTGTTGGAGATTTGTAAAAATTATTTTCTTCAGAATTTTCCTGTTATAGGTCATGGAAAAATGTTGACTTTTCAGTATAACTTAGGAAAAAAAGTTGAAAACTGGAATACTCTTCGAAAGACAAATTCCAAGTTTTTACCAGAGCACCGCAAATTCCTTCAGAGTGAAAGGACCAACTAGTCAGTAGCTTTATCAAGAGAAAGTCCCTGTCAAAAGAACTCATCTGTACCCAGCTATGCCACCCGGAGCAATAGGCAACTAAGTCTTCATCAATTATTTTTCCACCATACCCACATGTTATTACCGGTAATGCTCACTTAACAGAAGCAGTCGCAACATTTGGTGTTCAGGCAGAAAGTGGAGCCAGGTCCCACACCTGTCCTTGCCTTTATCATTGTCTACCTAATGCTCACATCTCGCTGCCAAGCTGTTCTCTTGCTAAGCAGCAACAACAACATCCCTCTAGCTGATGGTTGGTGGCAAGGGAATGCAGATCTCTCTTGTTTCACAGTGATCCACCTCAAATCCCTCCTATATGCCATTACAATAACTGCAACATTTCCCCTCCCTTAGATCAGGACCTTTTCTCATCCAAGAAAATCAAACTAGCTGTCTCTGTGGTCTGCACATCAGAAAAAATTCACCCAGTGCTGCTCTGGGTACGTGTTCAGAGAGGGTTTTTGATAGTGAGGAAGACCAAGCCATCCACCTCGGTCTATTGTTTGGGGAATCTGCAGTGAAACTGGTTGATGGTGTATGAAGAATGAAGAACTAGGTTTGTTCAGGCTGGATTTATCCAGAGGATTGGGATCCTTGTACCGTGGCTTCCTCTGGCTCTCCAGTTTGGGGGTGATAACTCCTTTTGTGTTGTCTCCCTGTTGAGACTGTGCTTTTTAGGTATGGACTGTGCCAGAGCCCAGGCAGCAGTCAGTCTACTGACAGCTTGATCTCGGCTGGAATCACTAGATATTGCAAAAATAAACCCTAACAGGCACCATTCGGCATGGCATGCTGGCTCGTGAGCTGGGATATAATGACATGGGACACATTTTGCAAATGCATCTGTCTTCTGGGCCTAACAGCAGCCACATTGTGTGGGGTGCAATTAGGAGGTCACAGAAATGCTGTCACTGATGGCTTTCTGGCTGCCTTTGGAGAATGTTCTCAACACATAGCTAATAAGTAGGTTTCTTTGATACCACTTTGATAGTTAGGGACAGCAGGAGGAAAACAAGCGGAAGACCTAGCTCGGTGCTATTATTCCTTTTAACTTTGCTTAGCAAATGATTCTGAAGTGCTCAACACAATAACTCCCCCTTTTAAGCACAGGTTTTCCACTCCTCTTCCTTTGCTAGGGTCTAATTTTAAGGGAGCACTTTGGGATTTTAATAACAGAATTATACACTTTGCCCACAGGTCTTTAATCTCTCGATGTTTATCCCATCAGTTGCGTCTCTGGCGAGCCTTTATCCTAGGATGTTTGTCTATTAAATTAACAGTATTTCAGAAGAAGAGAAGCCATTTGCAAGCAGTAAATCACAAGGCAGCAGCATTCACTTAGCTCTCTGCTGTTACCTCCTCAGTACATTATACACTGTTCTATATACCCAGTATATCACCGAGTTCTTCATCTTCCCCGCCACCCCCGCCCTCCACCTCCATGCTGTCTACAAAATGCACAAACTTTTCAGAGGCAGGAGAATCCAAAGAGAAAGAGGCAGATGAGATTTGCGCAAGCAGAGAACTGGGAAGGTTTTGAGTGTTTAGATGGCACTGCTGGATTTTGGTTGGGTTGCCTATAGAGAAGAGGGGAGAGCAGAGCCCTATACATCCGTGTGTTTCAAAGCGTGCCAAAAGCAGGGACGAACAAATCCCGGAGAAACCTCAGTGTCAGAGAGAATGCAGCAAACATGGTTCTTCCCACCTACTGTCGAAGGAAGAGCATCCTGGGATGGAGGCAGCCCACATCGAATGCTATATGATAAAGTACCATGGTGTTGCAGGATCAGAAAGATATTGTAGGGCAAAGAAATGGAATTACTTGGAAAGGGGCCAAGAAAATGGAAATAGTAATCATGTTTATGCACAAAATACAAATGAGTGTGTGTGTCTTGAATGGCTTCGGATGTCTCTAATTCTTTTTGTTAATCAAAGGGGTCCTTCCTTAAGAATGCAACCTGCAGCAGATGTTTGGAAATATTTTCAGATCTCAACACACTCTAGTAGGATCAGCAGCTCTAAGAAATATTCTTTTTTGTTCCTTGGAGTCTGCCCATCCAGCAAATGGAGTGGGTTCAGTTTCATTTAAACACTGGGAACTGCCAGGTCCCCAGCAGAAAGCAAGAGTGGTGCATCTGCAAGCAGATGGGAAACATCTTCATGTAAGCATTTATGAGATGCCTAACATAGTTTTCCTCTCACAAAAAGAAGCAAACAGATGAAAATCTAAATGTTAAGGGCAGTGCGAACCAATAATTTGGTGAAAAAAATGAGAACAGGTTGTAGAAAGCAATCTGTTGCAATGACTTCTATTTTATTTCCCTGTTGATTTCTTGCTTCCTACCCTCCTTGCTATCACCTTTTACAATATACCTTTGCACAAATCCCATTTTCTAAATGAAAACTTTCTTTGAACCAAACCAGTTTATAAACAGCAAATTCTGGTCACAGACCCCACAACTTAACATTCCGGAAATTTTATCTTCTTGCCCTCTATGAATTACCATCTAAAAAATAATATAAAAATCCTGGTTTCTCTACTGGAGCATGCCTTTTTCTCTGCATCCAGCTGCCACACCTTGACTAGTCACTCTGCTGATTTCACGTTTTAAAGCCTAAGGGCTTCAGTAAGGCACTTGGTCCACCTCCTCTGCTGGACAGACCATTAGGGTTTCTCTGGTTATCTCCATGTCAAGCATGATGACTGAGGTCATGCCAATCCCATTCAGCTCTCTGAAGACTGGACTGTTGCAGGCTCCATGCAATGGATAACAGAGACTGGGCTGATGCCCTAGCTGAACATGGTTTATGAGAAGTAGTAAGAGTAGACAGACCCTTTATCCTGGCTGGGGAGGGAATATGAAATGCAGAGCATATTTACATTTTTGCTCCAGTGCAAAGTAAAACTGACACTGTTCAGCATTTCCCAGAGTTGCTTCAGGTGAGGGATCCCCAGCTTCAGGGTCCTTCTCTGGTGTCTGGAGATTGAGCCTTTTTCTCTGTGCCTCAGGTCTATTCCATGAACACTCACTTTTAAAATTGGCCTCTGTCACTGGGTTTGTTTGTCTGTTTATTTGTCTCTCTTTCCTGCTTTTTGAAATTTCTCTTTGGATCTCATAAATCTTCCTTATGGAAACATTTTTGCACTTGGTATATTTCCAAGAAATGTTTAGATTTTGATAAACCATCTTTTATTTCCATGGGCAGAGGTTTGTCACAATTTTTCTGAATGGCTTTACTCCATGAGTCTTGGCAGCCTAGGAGTCCCCTCCAGTAGGATATAATTGGAAGTAGCTGCTCTTTCTGATATCCTGGCTTTCAGAGAGTGGCCTCCAGTTTAGTAGCTGCAAATAACTGTGGGCAATCTTTGCCTATGCTTAATTGCAACGAGATTGTTTCCTCCAATTTTTAAGTCTTTCATTTTCAGGCAAAAGCAGAGCTGAATGCTCACGTGTCCTGAACAAAATCCCTTTATAACAAGTGTTAAGGAAATATTCTCTGCCACTGCTAGCAATTTTTCACTCTCAGCCTGGAGATCCAGATGATGCTGGGATCATCAGGTGATGTGATCAGCAGAAGAAAGACTATCTCTTGGTTAGGCTGACTGATAAAGCTCTCACCTTGCCAAAGAGGAAATGTATAACTCATTTCTAATTCACTCTTTCTCTTGGTAAATTTAGCAGTCTTTCAAGCTGGGTTAATTTTAATATTAGAAAATGTAAGACTACAAAAGAACACAACTAACATTTTGAGTCAATCCCACTTCTCGAAGGGAGGATCAACCATGAGATGCTGCACCCAAAGGGTCTTCTCCAGTCTGTCCTTCAAACTCTCCAGTCATCATGATCTCACCATCTTCTTGTGCTACCTTTTTTCCAGTACTTCATTCTCAATAGTGTCAGAAAGCAAATCTAAATATCCTCTATAATGTAAGACCATCTTTGAGCCACTCCAGAATGAAACTTTCTCTTCTAGAAGAGCTCAGACAAAACTCAGATACTAGATCTTATGGCAGTACCAGCTGTCAGACCATAGAAACCTTTGCAGGAGTAACCTCTGCTATTCCAAAATTCTTAGAAAAAGATTTTCCTAGGAAACCAAGCTAGTGCTTTTCCATGTTCTACCATCTGCTCTTGCTGGAGACTGGCTTGGCTACTGGCATCCCATGAATACATCAATAGGAGACAAAACCATTAAGAAACCAGCAGAGATCACTTTAAAATGCAAACAAAGCAGAATAGTGAGGCACTTCAGGCCACATTCTGAACTGTTGTAAATCAGTGAAACTCATGTATTTCAAGCAAACTATGCCAATTTGCTCCAGCTGAGGATTCGGTTCTTCATCATTAACTCCTCCAGCATCACACAGCCAGGTTTCGGAGGCTTTGAATGACTTCCTGCTTTGAGTTTACAGCTGTTCCAGCAAGGCCTTTGGTTTATCCCATTAATTTATCATTAGCCTGTGTAAACAAAAAAAAAAACAAAACAAAAAAGGCTGGAAAAAAGAAACCCAAACAGATGCATTCACTTTTCCTCCACTTCAGACAGGCTTTAGGGAAGAAGCATAGCTAAAGCGGAGACCTACTGGGACACATTTCCTAGTTAGGATAAAGATGTTAGTTGAGATCTAAGGCTTGAAGAATCTTGGTTCAGATTAATGAAAAGACAGAACAAAACAAAACAAAACAAAATAAGACTCCAACTCCTACCCAAGAGTCTTCCTTTTCATTAAAAGAATATTTCACTCTTCATTTCAATGTTTTCCAATCATTCTGATTCCACCTGGATTCAGATGCAGATGTCCTGAAATACCAGCAAGGAAGATAATTCCGACAGTATTTCTGAAGCATAAGCGAAGAGAAAATGACAAAAATATCAGGAAAAAAACCTGTTCTCCTGATATTGTCCATCCATTTGGGTGGATTAATAGGGGTTAGACAACTTGAGAAAGCTTCAGGTACATGCAGAAGGAGAGCTGAGTCTTTACCTGACCACAGCCTTTGTGCCTGTTTGATCCCAGCTTACGAACATCAGCTTGTAGTTGAGCCTGAACTGCATCATGCCTTCATGGTTGGGGGTATCCATGCATCCAAAGCTAACATCCACACAGACAAACTACTGTGAAAGTTTGGAAAAGAATATCTGTTCTTCCATTTTTTTCAATGAAAAAAATGAAAAGAAGGATAGTTCTTCCCATTCCCACGAAATAACCTCCCTAATCCTAATTAATAGTTATTTCCAGCTTCAGTCACCTAACATATCTCTGCTTTTTGCCCTTCAGACTGTTTTCCCATGGTAGGGAGGGGGATGAGGAGTCACAGAGATGGTTGGATGATTGGCAGAGATTTCAAAAGCACTCCTGTGTTTACTTTTCTGATACTCAAATCAGAAAAAAAAATATCCTAAAATGTTTTTTACTGATTCTGTTCCTGGTAACAGCACAGATATAAGACAAGACAAGGTTTTCACTGGGTAGAAGCCAACCAGGATCAATCTTTCAGCTAGCAGTAGCAGACTCAGAAATCTCCCCTCAAAAGCTAATGAAAAAGGTATCTTCCCTATCTTTTTGGAAGGATTACCTTATGCTCTTCTACAACCCCAGCTGTTGGCTTGTGACCCCTGCATAGGAGTTAATTCTGCTGTTTCTGATACTTGTCCTGTTGTCTTCAATCCATAGCTTATCAGACCAATAAAACATACTCCTTTTCAGTCCTATGTGTAGGATGGGGCAGCTTTATACATTTCTTTCCATAGAGAGCCTTGGAATGTTCTTGTGAAGACTTTTGAAGCGCAGGCAGATATATATTAGCATACTTTCAAATGTGTGTATACACTGCTTCAGGTCTATGTGCATAATTCTTTGCAGAGGTATGTTTTTGCAGGTACAGTGTCAGGGGATCCATCTTGTCACACTTCTCTTTGATGACGGATGCCCCGTGAGCTGCTGCAGCCCTATGGCACCAGCAGAGGCACAGCACCATGGAGACAGCAGCAGTCCTGGCTGTGGTGCTCACCAGAGCAAGGAGAGCAGCTGGACAGGGTTTACAGCATCAGTAAATGAAATAAACTGGCTCCTCTTCAGCCTGCTTCTTCTCAGGGGTTCCAGTTACAGGATGAGAGAAGAGAACTGGCAACTGGTCTCACAACAGGGAAACAAGAAGGGGAAAGAAGAAAGCTGATGAGATTAAAATCTCCCCCACGACCATCATAAACTGCTCTGCTGGTTTGATGGAGTAGATAGACCATGTTTTAGATGGCCAAGACCAGTGCTGAGTGGGGTGTATGGACCATAAAAAGGCAGAACACTTGGTGTCATCAAGATGGGACCTCTTTCTCTCCAGAGTTACTGCTCAGGGTGTCCATGAGTCCCTTTGAAATAATCTGGGAGAAGGTCTCTATTTTACTTCTGGTCTTTAAAAAGCCAGTTGGACTTTTTAACTCATAACTAGGATTTTTTTGCTCATGTGGAGAAAACCCTCAGTCACCCACTAGTGTCTGTCTCTGATATGGAAAATTCAGGGCCAGAAAGCAGCACTGCTCCTTATGTCCTGTGTGGTTTCTGCTTCATGCTGTTATTGCATGGGACTATCATCATGATAAACTACATCTTCCAGTTTTGAGTTTTGCAGTGATCCTACATTAAAGATAGAGGAGACAGAGAGAACTTGTTATCAGAGACAAGAAATAAGACCAAAACTCAGGATCTTCTTGGTGGAGAAACACCCCAAATCTGAGCTGAATTTTCATGAATATATCTGTATCAGGAAAAAAATTACCCTGGAAATCTCACTATATCAAGACAGCCGTCCTTTATGGGTTTTCCATATTTCTACTGTCAAATATATTTAAAACATGACATCAGACAACCTCATCTCTAATATTCTTCTGCTTCTTTCTTCAAGTGAGGAAAGAATGAAAGAAGCTCAGAACAAGCACGAAACTGTAAATCAAGAATTACTACTAGTAGTAATAATATACCTGTTAATTATTGTAATATAACTCCATTTAGGAACCCTGCCAGGGACTTTGTTTTAGGTCCTACTCAAGGTGAGGAAGCAGGTGGCAAAATAATTTTCCATCTCAACAAATTTCCCCATTCCCTGTGAGTAGCACACATCAACCTGGCCTTTTGATCTGGTACATGATACTCTGCTTCCCTGGAGAATTTGGGGCCAGATGCTCTAACACAAAGTAGCTCCATTAAATCTCTATTGCCTTCCAGAGGGTATCACAAATTTAAATTGGCTGAAGACTTCGCTCTTGAAGGCTGTTGGAGTGAACCAGGGAAAGACTACCATTTTTCAAAAAAAAAATTCCAACACAGGAGAGGAAATAGCAATTGGCTTTCCCCAGGAGTGGAAACAGCCCTTTAGACAACAGAGAAAAATAAATAGCTGAAGTGTAGAAGCTCACAAAAGTTTGAGCATGTGTATGTGAGGAAATATCAACAGGTTAACCATAATACCTACTCTTGTCCAAAAGCGTGTTTTAAGGTGAGAGCTGAGGTGCAAGGCTTTTTACCTTTGACACTGTCAGTGCCCGTGCAATACCAGTATCACCAACATTACTGGACTCCCTGGGAGATGGAGCCACAAGGCGACTCCGAAGGAGAAAGAACAAAGTGATTTCCCTTCTCAAGGTGTGAGGGACACCCTTCACAGTGTCTACAACCTCTGTAGCCACCAGAAGAGACGGTCACACACTGGCAACTGTGACTCACTGTTGAGCATCCCATGGTTTCTCAGACCACTTGAAGGTTCCTTAGCGTGATCTCTCATCACCTCCTCTCCAGCTGTATTCTCTCTCTCCTCCTTTACTCATTACTTTCTGGATCCTGAGCCCTCTAGCCAGGATTTGTAAAGGTGCATTTGACTTGGTTTGCCTGTAGCCTTGTCTGAGGGTTATTCACACCTGGAGTGCATTTGTACAAGGGGAGGGAGGTTGTGCACTCACATGTGCAACAGTCCTGCTGTGCATCCATAGCAGTGCATCCATGTGGGATGGAGGTGTGCTGCATCTGCTTCTGTGCATCGTCTCATGCCAGTGTTCCCAGTTTTATACAGGCAATTAGGTGGCTTATACCCACAGCTTTGTGCAGCTCACTTAAATCTGCACATCGCGAATACGTTTACCTTGCTTCTGTGTTGATGGAGCTATATCTTCTCTTACATCTGCATTAGCATGTAGGAGCTTTGCCTTAAAAGCCAATCTACTCAGGAGAATATATGCTAACCTTGCTGGCTGAACAAACAGTCAGACAGCATGTATTTGGGCGCACATATAAAATTTCATACAGCCTGTGTTTGATTGCTCACATCTACATACTGTCGCTGTGTGCACTTTACATTTGCCTTGGATGCTCGTGTTTGAGCCCATCTGCAAGGATTACATCTCTGCGTTTAGCCGTTTTCCAAGTGCAGACAGCACTGGAATGGCTTAGGGTCAGGTCTTCAATGCTCCTCCACCAATTCACACACGACCTTATAGCTACCCATCACATCAGCCTCTAGCTCAATCCTTTCCCTGCAGAGCTCAAGTTTTGCCACTGTATTTTTACCCAGAGCGGGGCTGTGCTCTGCATGTGTGCGGATACGGGCAAGGGATGGGGAGGGTGGAAACGGTCACTCAGGCGATCCCCGGTGTTGGATGCCGTCAGCACTTCGGCAGAGACATCAGGACGGGCAGCAGAACGTTCCAGCAGCATTCCCACTGTTCCAGCAGCCTTTCTGCCGGGTCCAGCTCGGCCCTGGCGTGGGAAGCGAGCATCCAAAGCCCATGGTGTGTGCAGTGCTGTACGTTCACCCCGTGTGTGTGTGAATGCACTTCCCTCTAGTGGGCAAAAGCACTGCAGAGCCCGGGATTTTCTTGCAGCTGCAGAATATTTTCTTTAGCTCAGGTGGCAAAGCCTTGCGTTTTTAGCGCTGAAGGTCACAGGTTAGATCCCAGCTGAGGACATCAGAGCCTCCACGGTGGATGTCCGAGGGTTGGCTCGGTTTCGTCAGCGTCAAGGCATGTGTGAGTCTTTGACACGTGTGCTGGAACACATCATCCCGAGGTGCCACATCGGAGCCTTCCCCGGGGACGGGCGTCAGGTGAGATGTGTCTCTCCACCGCTGACTGCCCAGCCTCCCTGCGCCGCTGGCTGCCCGGAGCCTTTACAAAGCCAAAATCTCATTTCCTCAAATCAGCCTGAGAAGTGAATTCTCCAAACACCGTTTTGATGGAGAATTCCAGGATATTTTTTGATCTAGAAAGATCAAAACAAGCTTATTGAAAAATTCCATTTCATAATGTCAAAATGTTTCATTTTGAGAATGTCAAAACACTGTAATCTAAATGTTTAATCAAGTGGAATGTATGTGCAGAATATTGCTATTATTACCATTCAATTTGGGTTTTTTTTTTTCCCTAATATTTTCCTTAATCCAAAGCAAAATCCAATAAGAGGGCAAAAATGTCAAATAAAAAGATTTTCTTTTGATTGCTAATTATTTCAGCATTTTTCTACTGTAAGTAGAAAATATTTTCAAACACTTTTAAATCAAACTGTCTTTTCAAAAGAAAATTTTAAACCATGATACTCTCAGCACGATTTTCCTCCTCTGTTCTTCTCAGCCGGTTCTATGGGTTGCGCCTTTTTATCTGCGTTGAATTAAAATCTCATGTTTCCTGGCTCACAAATTACTAGGTTGATAGGCCATCATGTTTGGAAGATTTAATCAGAGGCTAAGAGTCCTCCTTCACCCAGTTCCTCTGCCGTTTCAGATGGAGGGAGGTGGGAGTAATGAATGCTGATTGAACCTCGGCTGGGAATGAGTCAAGAGAAAAAAAAAAAAAGAAAAAAAAAAAAAAGAAAGCCCCATCACTCTTGTGTGATTCAATTACCTCTGAGAACTTTTATTCTCTTGGGGATTTATTCATACGTTCATGATGAATTCAATTTGAGAGGGAATGCAAGGGACAGCGATGGTAGCCGCGCAATGCTGCTGTGACGTGAGGACACGGCGGAGTAAGGGAGCCAGGCGGCCAGAGGGAGAGGGAGAAAGTCCTTCTCCTCAAGGTGACTCGAGGGACTTGGACAGAGGGAAGGGACCAAGGAGGCTCCATGGAGCCTGGGCCTGAGGAACAAGAAAGCAGGGACGAGCAGAGGATGGAAGGGACAGAGGCAACCGGCCAGAGAAGCAGAGGGAAGGAGAGGACGCCAGAGAATGTAACTGCAAGGGATGCTGCCATTTCCAGATGCTTATTTTTATCTCTAGAATACAAAGCCTGGTCAAAATATTGTCAGATTTGTGTCAAATTTTATTACAAATCGAAACATAATCCTGGCCTGGAGAACAAGAGATGAGCAGAGAGACAGGTTCTAATACCTTAATTTAACAAACAAGACAGAGTTTTGTTATTTCTAAAAAAAACCCTGTATTTTTAGGAAAGTTGAGTGATGGATGTGAGACACTTACCCTGCTACTCATTTGAATTTAAACAGAGAACTGGATGAAAAAAATCTCAGGGTTTTTTTCCCCCCCCGAAAGATTCTTCTTTTTGCTAACTAAAATTTTTTTGGATTTCTAAAACATCTTTATCTGTGTTAATCATTAATTCTTTAACATCACAAATTTAAATGACCAAACCTTTAATTATAGCAAAAAAATTCCTCTTTTACTAAATTAGCTGCAGAAGGGCTTCTCATCATAACCACTGTCCAAACACAATCACTGGGAAACTCTCCATCCCCCTTGGTCAGAACAGGCAGAGCTAATTCTCTGAAATCTTAACATTTGTTTTTGTTATACATCAAAATGCAAATGCAAAGTTGCCCCCAGATCAAAAATGTCAAAATATTATCAGGAAACATCACAATGCTTGATTTTTATGAACATCTTCAACTCCAACATGTCGAGCTATTATAATGAAATGAGCTACATGGCAGAAAATACCAAATAATATTTGTTCATTGTTTCAATATAAGCCATGTGTTTAAAGAGTATGAGTTCAACAATATCATCAAAATGAACATTTTTACCACAGCCAAGAAAAAAAAGTCCCACTTCAACAAAATGAAAAGCGAAACTATGTGTTTATGTTTTCTTCTGCTGAAAATATGATGGAAATTGAAGCATTAGTGAGACACGCTTTTGTTTCAACAGAATTATATTTTTGTTTCAGTAGAACAATGAAAAAAAAGAGAAAACCCTGTTCTTTTTAATTATTTCACTGAATTTCACTGATTTTTTTTTAGAGTTGGAAGGGACCATAGAGATCATCTAGTCCAACTTCCCTGCCGAAGCAGGGTTGCCTAGAGCGTGTTAGAGCATGTTACTCAGGACGGCATCCAGGAGGGGCTTGAGGATCTCCAGAGAAGGGGACTCCACACCCTCCCTGGGCAGCCTCTTCCAGGGCTCTGGCACCCTCACCGTAAGGAAGTTCTTCCTCAGATTTGAGTGGAACTTCCCATGTTCCAGCTTGTGCCCATTGCCCCATGTCCTGTCACTGGGAACCACTGAAAAGAGTCCAGCTCCATCCTCCTTCAACCCACCCTTTAGATCCTTGGAAGCATT
>JAOQGH010000007.1:7756494-7782949 GCA_025769975.1 Gallinago jamesoni | reverse complement strand
GGCCACACTCTTCCCTATGCAGCCCAGGATTCCATTGGCCTTCCTGGCCACAAGAGCACACTGCTTGCTCATTGTCAGTTTGCTGTCTACATTTAGAGATGCCTGTATTTATGCTGTCTACAATTATAGACCAAACCTATTCTCCTGAACCTCAAATAATCTTGCTGGGAGAGGGGAGGTGGGATGGGGAGCACAAGACAGCGTGAGCCAGCAGAGTCGGGTTTGAACTTCCTACTTGGCTTATTATTTCCTGGAAACTTGCTCCCGTAGATGTTCAAAGGAAGAAATGACGATCTGGTGTCTAACCAGTTTTGCAAACATTGCTGTTACAAGTCGTGGGACTCGAAAGGGGTCGACAAAAGGGATGGGGAGGTCCCTGTTTTACTCGCTGTCTCCGCTGAGCGCTCACCCCAGTAGCCAGCAATGGAACAACCCTCACCTCCCTCGCTGTCTGTTACAGTGACAGCATTTACTTGTTGTTCCCTGACTTGTTGAATTCAATCAAAGCAAAGACTGACTCACAAAGACGGACAATAAAATATTTATAAGTTCCTTCACCAGGAAATAGTTTGTCCCAGGGAAAAGAGAGCAAGGTGATGAGCTGAGTAAACCAGAGAGTGAGAGGTGTGAGGGCCACAATGAGACTGCTTCAATTTACACAGGAAAAATGTAATAGAACAAACTTGACCTTAAAATGACTCCTTTAAAAAACATGAAGTTTAGGCAGAGGAAAAGTAAGGCTTTCAGGACAGGAAGAGGAGCATGGTATTGAGTGGAAGGAACACCATTTGAGGGAACAGAGGTTTTGTTCCTCTTGGGTGGCAAGGAAAGGTCTCAAGACACTGGTGGTGGCTTGGGACATCTCAGTTTTGCCAAGTCCATCTAGATATTCAAACATGACAGTGCCAAATTGCATGAAAATAGCAAATGTTTGAAAATTCTCCACAAAGGAGAAGCATTAAAAAAAAACATCAAAAAACCCCACCCAAGCAAATAACATTTCTCGAGTTGGATGGACGTCTATTTCCATAAAATGTTTTGTTTCTATTCTGCAATCAACAAAACTGCACTAACAATGAAATTCAAAGTGGAAAGCTTTTAAAAATCTCTAACAAAAATGTGTTACAATGAAAATGTTGAAAGAGCTATTTTTTCATTGTTTTAGTTTTCCTCAAATTTCCCATATTAGGCTCTCTTTCCAAAACAACCTTTTTGCAAGGCGACAGGACTTTGGTAAAGGTTTCAACTTAGTCCAAGATTCAGCAAAGCCTGGGTCCCTCACATTTTTTCTAGTCAGCCCTGATGAGCATTAGCGAGGCACCTTCTGGCCAAGCTATATAGGTCTACCACAGTTAAATTTATGGGCATAGACACCTTCCTGACACCGTTCAAGTGAGGAAAAATTGTAGCTGTCTCCTTCGTGTGGTATTCAGGAGAGCATCACAAGGCGCATCAAGCTTAGACCTTCAGAAGCTGTTTGGTGAGAACAAGTGCACGGCAGGGAAGCGCATTTCCATCGACTGCAGTTCAAGTGACCAGCTCGAGGCCAAAATAAAAGAGGCATGGAGGGTAGGTGGAGGTGACAAAGGTGATGAAAGGAGAGTGGAGAATCCTAAAGACTGAAAGGGGAAAAAAAAGCAAAAACCAAAAAAACAACTACCAAGATTTGAAAGGCAGATTGAAATCAGTGTGAAAGGGAGGAAAACCATCAGGCTGCCCTGGCTGGCCCATGGATGCTGTGGGTGCTGGGGGACTGGTCCTGAGGCCCTGAGAGCCTGAGCTGGTGTGTCTCGCTGGTGCCAGCTCACTCACACACCTCTGGCACCTCTGTCTCCAAAACGATAAACGCTCTCCCTTATTAAATTTGCAAGTGCAGTCAGAGGAGTTTGATACCAGCAAGGTCTTTGCAGTTTTTTTGGTTTTTTCTTTCAAATACGGGAAGCATCTTTAAAAGGTAAAACTTTATTTTATTACTGCTCTTACTATTATTATCTTTTTTTTTTTTTTTGGTTTGCTTTGATTGTTTTCCCGAGGTTTTTTATGAGTATTGTTATTATGCACAAACAGAGCTGCCAAGGGAGAATCTGAGCAATTCTCTCAGAACTGCAGATGAAAGTAATGGGCTTCTTAAAGACTTTATTTACATTATTGAACACAAGGAGAACAGAGAGAGCAAGGCAGACATGCTCACACATTAAAAGGACAGCCCCTTCATATTAGCCACTGGACTGTCAGATCACCTATGGCTGGAGGCCCTCTCAGGTGTCTTCCCCTGGTAGCTTTAGGGATGGAGCACAGGTCAGTCCCACCTGGGTCCCCAGGGTACCAGCTGTGAAGAGAAGCAGCTCTTCGTCTCCTGTGCTTGGGGACACCTTGTGCCTGAAAGTTGTTAGGTTTGAATTTCAAAGTGTCAACAGCTTTCCTGGAGATCAGGAGAGGTGGAGAGGCTAGACATCACTCTTTTCTTTTTTTTTCTCCATCTTTCCAGCTCTTCCTCCATCCTTTCCCAGCTCTGCGGCAGGGAGCTGAAATTTTAAATTCTAAATGTGTTACAGAATTTTCAATCTCAGAATGTCAGAAAAATTGCTTTTTTATATCTCCTAGGACTCCTGCAGCCCCCACAAACACGGAAAAATTCATAAACTTGTCATCAGAACTTTTCTGAGTGTGATTTATCATAATCTGGAATTATGGCATTTTTAATTTCATTTTAAGTGGTTTTAGCTAGCTCTGTGAACTCTACTTTGAATACTTGTGTAGTGCCTGAAACAGGAGGTTTAAAAGCACTTCAGGAAAGTTAATGAATTGCGCTTGCTGAGAACTGTGTCAGGAAGCAAAGTGTTATAATTTATATTCTTCAGATAAGAAAACCGAGGTCTGGTTTGGTTAAAATTCTTCTTCAAAGCTGCGCTTTGAAACTGTGGCAGAAGAAAGAATAGATCTGGATGTCCCATCCATGGTAAATTTTTTTCTTGCTAATCCAGAATCAAAAGTGCTACTGGATGTAGAAGATATTTTCTTTTGTAACGCTGTCTGGCCTTAAATTCCACTGGATTATTCTCTAGCTTTTCCCTTGCCACAAGCTGCTCTTCCTGCAGATAGTACCACGAACACAACAGTCACGGGATATTAAAATAAATAAATAAATAAGTCAATAAATCAAAAGACTGTTCTTCTCTGATATGCACTGAAATTCTCAGATGACGTCCTGGCTTTTTAGGACGTGGCTCACCGCCCTGAAAATCTGCAGACTGGCTGAAGATTTTAAGAAGAGCTGATGTCCGGCGGAGAGCCACCCGCCGACTCCTGCCTTATGCTGCAGCGAAAGCTGAATTTGGCTCCCTCCCACACTGCTGTTGTGGCCGACACGGGGGATGGGGGTGGCCAGATGGCTTGTCTCTGCCAGGGCCCCCGCGCTGGCAACGCTGGTGCCACTCTTGGCTCTTTGCTGGCAGATGGACACAAAAGCTGGAAACACAATTAAAGCGCAAAGAGGGTGAATAGTTGCGTGGACGCAGCGGACTCGATTCATCCCGTGGGTAAATCAGCCCCGTTAGAGGTTGATCTCTCTGCCCATGGTATATTAATCTGTATTTTGTATTCAGGATACAGTTCCTGAATTTTGGTAGCACTGAAAAAGTACAAGCAACTTTTATGGCCTGACCTCCTGATATGGTTAAAAAAACTCCCAAAACCCAATAAGCCATATTTTCTGTGCTCATGATTTAGTCTAAGAGCAGTGCTCAGCAGACATCAAGAAACTCATTTTATTTCACAGAAATGTACCTGTCTTTCCTACCATAGAGAAGTCCTTTCCTTCTGTGTTTATTTTCAGATGTTTCTAATAACACATTTCGGTTGAAAAATAGCAAACTGTCAAAAACGAAAATATTTTCAGTAAAGAGACAGTTTTCATGATTTTTTTTACATGAAGCAAAAACATTATTCCTTTTAAGATTGCCAAAATTTCCATTTTCTCACTTTGAAACAAAACCTTCCAGATTTCCCCTTTAAAATTACTTGTCTGTTACAAACTGAAGTAGTTTTTCAGAAAATGCCCAAATCAAAGCGTGATATTTTGAAATTATTTAAATTATGTTTTCCAGAGCTCGGTTTTGCGAACATTTTCCTGATTCTGGTTTCTCATTCTGTCTGAGGATGAGACAGAGAAAGGTAAAAAAAAAAATAAAAAAATGTTTGCAAGACAAGGAAACCATTTTCTCCCTATTCTGCTGCAATGTTTTACTTCCTATAATACTAAGTGACTGATTAATCCTTCACATACAGGACAGAAACAGCCTTTGAAAGTCAAATACAATATTTTTTGAGGCTGGGTTGTGCAGCTCTAATTGCAGAAAGCCAGGCTGTTGCTACCCCCGGCTCCCATGTGAGAACAGTATTAGGAACCAGCTCTTGATGTAATCGTCTTCCTTCAGTTAATTCTGTCCCATTCAGCTTAAAAAGCACAATCACATCAAATCTTGGCTCTTCCCCTGGTGGCAGTGTTTCAGGATGCTGAAAGCCACCTCCAAGGAGCAGAGGGCGCGCTCTGGACAGAGGTCCCTCTGAATGGAAATGTCAAGGCTTTCGTGCCTTCCAGGGCCCAGCCCTGTCAACTGGTGACTGCTTTTTTTTTTTTTCTTTCCCAGCAAAGATCTTCCTTCATTAACACTTGCCCCCACTGTGGTTTTTTTGTGCTTTCAGCTTCTTCCTCAGCTGCCAGATATTTAACCCCTGTCTGCTGGAGGGGGTTGCCTTTTCAGCCGGAATGGGTTATTGCAATCGAAACACGGGGATTTGCTAAAGTGGGGGAGATAACCCTGTAATTCATCCTTAGTAATTTCCCTAAACTGGATAGTGGGCTAATATCTGGGTTCTGCCTGCTCAACCCTTTCAAATGAACTGGCCATTTATCCCCCAAGTTTAACAGAACAGGATTTAGGGAGCCTGCAGCCGGCTAAAGCGTTCCAGACGGAGAATGTGTTAGGCACATCTACGGCTGAATTAATTTACAATTTAGGATCCCGGGAAGGACAGACATTGAGCAGAGCTGTACCCTGTCAATCAGTCTCACAGAGTGAGCTCCCTCATAAGAGTGCCCTCGAGAGATGTTTTAAGTGCTTTCAATACCAATAGGCCATGTTCACCTCTCACTTATGTCGGCCACTCCATTGGCATCAAAGGAATTGTTCTTGATTTACACCCCTGTAAGTAAAATCAAGCTCTTCGAGCACACCACCATGTCCTGATAAAAACACTGCCAACCTCCTAACGAGAGCTTTCCTCTGGTCAGTTTTCCAGCAAGACCCAGCCTCCTCCTCTCCTGCTCAACTAATCCAGGGGAGGAGATACTCAATATCTCCCCACCAGTACAAGCGAAGCCTGGCAATTCCCTCCCTAGGCTCAGCACTGGTCATGGCAATGCCTTGAAAAATAGTGTAAAATGTACACAAACCTCTTCTATTCTAACAGCAGTGGCTGCAATTTCCACCCATGGCATGGGGCTGTCTGGGGCAGGGGATAAAATCTCTGCTTCTAAAGTGCACGTGTCCATCCGAGCTCATGCACAGGGCTCACGTGGCAGAGCCAGGATTTGGACACGGGTCCTGTGACCCTGGTCTAGCAAAACGTGCTGCCTCCACGTCTGCTGGGAACTGCCAGATATTCTGCAGACTCTCACTCCTCTTCTGACATGCTCTAAAGCCAGGGAGAAAGCAAAGCTTCCTAAATATTTGCGAAAGCCCTTTCCCTGCTCCCACCTCCACCTCCAGCCCCACCAGAGAAAGAAGCACTCAGAGGCAGGAGCCACAGCCTCACGCTCCGAGATTGTTAATGAACATGTTTTCTGTAGATAATTATAGGTACTGGCATATTGAAAGCACTTAAAACATCTCATTCTTTTAATTCATTAATTATATTGCAATTACGCAATTCTCAGGCACTCGCTGGCACTTTGGAAAACAGCCATTCTTGGGAGATAGAGCTGGGTTGGGAACTGGTGAAAGGGGAGAGGGGAAATGCAAGAGAAGGGGTGATGGGAAAAGTCACGGGGCTCTGGTGAGGCTAAATGAGCTTGTACAACAGGTAACTGGAAACCAGTCTGGCTAAAACTCCCTTCCCAGCAGTTCCAGTGGTGTCTTGTGGCCTTGCATCTCTGCGCTACAGCTGCTGCTAATAATATTGCTATTCTAGACATGCTGCTGCAGATATCTGCTTAGGATGGATTTATTTCCCCTTCTCACACCAAAGTCCCAGCTCTACACACCTGAGGAGCTTTTTCTGATGCCAGTCAATAACATTATTGACTTGGCCTTACAGGATACTCTATGGACTGGATGCCCTGGCACTTATGGGGACCTTGAAAGGTTATTGTAAAAAGTCAATCATCTCCTTAAGAATTCTCTTCTATTTAAAATTCTTTCCTTCCCCATTCAAAGGATGCAATACAGGAAGAGGATATTCCAAAGCAATCCTGATGTTTTCCAGCTGACTGACCACTTTAGGGAGGGCGTTATTCATAATAGTCATTATCAGTTCCTCCCAAAACTAGGAATGGGCAAGCAAAATGTTTAAAATCATCTTTTATGCCACCACACAGACTCTCAGCTACATTATGTCACCACTACATCCTCAAAGCACTAAGCAAATATTAATAAGCTAAGGAGAGCAAACCATCCCTTGACTCCTCAGAGAAATAAGGTCCCGCTGTGAAGCTCACGGCAGATGCAGGTCTGCAAATGCAGCCTCGTCACGCTCTCATTCCAGGCATTGCCTCCTCCTTGGATGGGCTTCACTCTGTACGTCGCAGCTGGAAGCCCCAAGATGTGTCCCCAGCTCTGGATCAGGAGAAAACCTGGCTCTGAACCCTGTGATTTTCATTAATACTCTGCGGCAGGTGCTTGGCGTGGGCAGGCTGGGAGCCAGGAGAGCGGGGAGCATCCAAAGCACCCCCCTGCCTCACCGCACGGACACGAGCTGGCAGTCCCCAGCGCCAGGACCCAGGGGTGACCTCAGGGGGCCATCCCACCAGGAGTACAGACCAAAGCATCCCCCTTAACAGGACGAGCAAGACTGAGATACAGATTAAATGAGTGGAATTAACAGGAGGGGCATTCGCCCGTGCGGTTTGATTCCAGAGGGGTTTGGTCAGACTTGTTAGTTCATACGGAAAAGATAAAAAAAAAAAAAAAAAGACCTTTTTTCTGCAGGTGTTTCGGGGAGGCAGCAGCAGGAGAGAGGCTGCCTGGGATGTGAATGCTCTGTGCTGCGGCAGCGCACGGGCAGAGCAGGGAAACGCTGCAGGCAGGAGGGTCACTGGTGGCCAGCCCCTGAATATACTGGGAATTTGCATTCCCCATAATTCTCATTTGTTTCATGTGGTTTTCAGAGAAAGGGAGAAATGCGCAGCGGAGTCGAGAAAGCCTATTTGGCAAGGGCTGATCATGTCTCTCTCTCTCTCTCTCTCTTTCTCTCCTGCTCTCTCGGGATGTTCGGCCTCTGTCTGAATTGGCTAATTTTGTATTCACCAACCACTCTGTTGGCTGTAGGGAAAGAGAAAAAAAAAAAAGAAAGGAAGAAGAAAAAGAAAAAAAAAAAGAAAAAGAAAACCCTGATAGGAAAACCTGAATGCAGCAAGCAAAGAAGGGGGGGGAGAAAAAAGCTCTGCTCCTATGTCATCTTCAAGAAGAGAAAAACCAAACCAGGAGGAAAAAAAAAAAAAAAAAAAAGGTGCTGGGATTTACCAGCAATGAGGACTTGGGTCTGCTGTGATTCAAAGCCAATATTTCTGCCCTACACATCTCAACCTGACCATGCCCAAGCATGAAATAGAAAGGTGCAGATACAGGTGTGATGGGTGCCATAGGTGTTTAGACAAGATGGCTTCTGCATTTGAAGCCAGATAAGAATAATCTTGAGGATAAAAATATGCATGCGCATGTTTCTCAGGAATGCTAGCATTAGGGCTCCCGTTAATTGCTATTTTGGTCTCATTAGAGAAAGAAACATTCACTAAGCATATTCGCACTGCAAATGGGATTCATAACAATTTGTTTGAGTCTGAAACCACTTGTACCTCCTCCTGGCGCCGAGCCAATGCCTATATTTAACCCAAAAAAGCTTGAGGGGAGCCGAACAGGGAGGCTGCTGCTGTCTTGGTGTGTTTATCTGTAGGCAGCTGCCTGCGGTTGGCGTGCCACGGGCACCCCGGCGTGGCGGGGGGTGCATACGGCGTTGGGTGGGTGGCTGTGCTGCTGGCGTTTCACTAGTGGCTTTGCTCCACAAAAGCCTGGGTCCATAGGTGTCTCCAGGTTGGATTTCCCCCCCTCCCCCTGAGCTGTGAGGGCATTCTGAGGAGCGTGCGAGTGTGTGTCTGTACCTGGGCTGGCAGACCTACAGCCCAGCAGCTGCAGTTTCTGCATGGGATGGAGGATGGCAAGCAGAGGAATCCACTGGATGAGGCATCCACTGGAATCCAACCCACCGGGGTCTCCTTTGCTGCTGCCATCCCTGCCGTGCATCCAGTCCTGCCATCGGACAAGGGCAGCGCTGACTCCTGGTCCAGGCAGTGCCACGTCTGGCTGGGGACTGAGCAGGAGCAGGGACATGCCACCCTGGGGTGGGGAAAGCTGCCACTGGGAGAGACAGCCAGGTCCCAGGCTCTGCCTTCAGGCGCCAAAGCTGCCCCAAAAGCAGCAAAATACCCCCAGTAATGAAATACCCCCGATAGGAAAATCCCTGCCCTGCAAAGCATCGCTGCTCTACATGAGCTGTGCTTGCCCCTTGCAGCCTAATTCCTGGCCAGGTCAGACTGCAGTTCTCTAGGGGATAGTCTGTTTTGTTGTTTTCTTTCTTTCTTCTTCTTTTTTTTTTTCTTAATTTAATTTCCTTTTTTTTTTTTCCCCCTGCAAAGTCACGCCTGGGAGTGGGGAGAGGGAGGCTGCAGGACAGCAGGGCAGGCAGAAGGCTAAAGCGCTGTGATTGCCTCATAAGCCACTTCACTGGAAACACAGAAAGCTCAAAGGCTTCTCTTCTGCTCTTGCACTCTGATCACTCTTACAGAGGGATATCTTCCCTCCAGCCCTTCCAGGGGTGGGTGATCTCCGGTGGGGAGCTCGGATGAAGGCATCAAAACAAGCAAGCTGCTAGAGGATGTGGCAAGGAAAAGGAGTGGCATCAATCTGATAAAGTGCAGCTGAACCCACGGATGACCCGGGGTGACTTTCCAATGACTGCGGCTCGTAACATCCGTTACAAAGGATTGCCACAGCTGAGCTGAAAAAAAAGAGCATAAACTGAGATGGATTTGATCATATCAAACTGTCGGTCTCATACAATACGCTGCTTTTCCTAAGCTGAGGGTGACACATAAAAAGTGGCCGCAGTAGGAGGAGCGGGGACTCCAAAATAATTGTGGTGGTGAAATAACACGGGGCCGTGCAGCAGCCAGAGAGTGGGAGCCGGCCACCTGATTGCTATCTAAAGGTCTTTAAAAGACAAGATGGGGTTTCAGCTAAAGAGATTGGCCCCCCTTTGCAGAGAGAGTTTTATTGACTTAATGTTTTTAATTATTTCTTTTCCTCGGGCAACCAGAAAGCCTGAGGATCAACAAGTCTCTGTTCTCAGCAGTGCTCAGGCAAGTGCTGCGAGTGCTTCCATTTGTCTTTTTCTCTTTTTTTTTTTTTTTCTTCTGGAGTCTCTGAACAGATGTATCTCTATCAAATTTGGTTAGGTTTTTCTGACAAAAAAAATGTTGCTTTTATTTTCTTTCCCTGTGGAAAGTGCTGAAGAATATTTTTTCAGTGTTGTTGAAATATTTCAGAAGAGAGAAAGAAAGAGAGAAAAGGGGGGGTGGGAAGACACAGTACTTTCTTACCATGTCAGTTAGTTAAAATCTAAACTGAAATCTGTCCTAAGCAGAGCCTGGAGACTACTAAATCTATGGCTACATCTGCCTCAATCAACCCTGCACTGTAGGCGGGATATAACCAGTTTTAAAAAGGAAGAGGTAGAAATGTTCAAAAAGCTGAAATTTTAAAGAGATTTGCATTAAAAATTCAAATTTGAATTAATAAATCCACTCACATAAAAGACATGCGAATTTTTGCCTCCTCTTTACCTACAGCTCTGCTAGCATGGGAGCAGATTTTATTCTAGCGCTTCTCAGCCGTGGCGTGGGGGCTGTTCCCTAAGGTGGGATGTGTGACAACATCTGTGCCCGCAGAGGAGGTGAATTCCGCAGTGAGGAGGGATTGTGTGCAGTTCCCGAGGGGCTTATGGTGCTTGAGGTGCTGTCCCCCCCCGGCAGAGGGGACAGATGGTGCCCCAAGGAAGCAGCTCTGTCCTGGTACCCTCAGCTGAGCCAGGCATAGGTAACCGGGGGTACAAGCCCTACCCTTCTCGTGTTTGAGAGCCCTTCTGTCCTTCTGGTTCTGCCTCCCACCATCTCCCCAGCCAGGAAAAGCTCTTGAGGCATCGTTGCCTTTATCTAGGGATGCAGAAACTGCAGGAAACTCTTCGTCAGCCAGCAGCTCTGATGTTGGCTGCCATGGCTCTGCCGCAGGGTGTGGGTGATAAAATTTTCAGTAACTTATATTTGGCCAAATCGTGAAATATTTTTCATGTTGGAATAAGCCGGAGAATTACTGTAGAAGGAATTCAGTACCAACCTGAACAGTGCAATCCTTCTGTATAATTTCTACCAGAAAGCCATTTTGTTACCAGAAAGTTTCACTCCCCCAGCTCCTCGTTAGGACAGGAGAAAGAAAATATAAGCTGGTAGACCAAGTCACACTCTGTCCTGGACATATCTACCTTATGAGAACAGCACTCAAAACAGTGAAAACAGACGAGCGCACAGTAACTCCACCTGTAAATGTGCATTTAACTCTGTTAAGCTCTTTCAAAGAGTCTCTTCTCACAGGTGGATAACTCAGTTTCCACATAAAGAACTATGAAGGGAGAAGAGAGCTTTCAAATATAGGCAGCCCTGGGGTGAAGAATAAATACATGTCACAGATGCGGCCTGGCACATGAATGATTATCATCATTGCAGATACACAGACATGCTGTTTTCTTTAAATCTTTTTTTTTTTTTTTTTAACATGCAACTAGCCTGTGGAAATCTACTGCACTCACTTAAAGAAGGCAACACTTCCAAAGGGGGTAATTCAACACCTCTAGAGTTATAATTGTTTCCAAATGCAACATCTTTATCCTATAACACAAATAAACACTTGCTGGTAATGGTGTGCTTTGTTAATTACAGTGATTCTTAAAATCTGCCCTAAATATGCATTATATTACAGCGACAATATTATAAATGAGCATCGAGTGACATTCATATCACCTATTAATAGCTGGAGGGTTTTGGCAGGTGGGATTCTGGGATTTATGCAAATGAGGAATGTGTTCTATTCTAATTTCAGTGGATCTCCTCTGTAAACTTCTGCTGTGCTGAATTAATGTCTATAGTGCATTTCCTTTTCTTTTTTTTTTTTTAAAAAGGAAGTCACTTACATATATTATTGGGGGATAATGAATTATTATTATTCAAAATGTAGGTTTGTTGCACTCATTTGCATATAATGTTTAATTTTTACAGAATATTTCATTCTAATGAATGCAAAAATGATCAAAAAACTCTCCAAATATGCTAATGTAAATTCTATTGCATCTACATTGCAGCCTTTATTTCTGGGACTTTGTTATAAAACATTAAAAAAAGAAAGCTCAACATTAGGATAATCTTTTAAAAGCTTGGCAATTGTTCTGATTTAAGTGCTGGGTGAAACTCCCCACAAATCTCCAATTACTGAAAAGCCTTCAACAAAAATACCTTTCTTCAGGTGTGATAGAAATCCCAATGAAATAAAGAAAAAGTCATCTGGGGATGTAATTTTTTTTTCTTTTTTTTTTTTTTTTAAAACTTTGCAGCAGGAGGTGTGTTGAGAGCCATAGATGAGCAGCTCAGCTGGGTTCTCCTTAACACGTGGGAGCATAATTGAAAAGCCCCAGACCCAACCTGCCCTGAGGGCCATGATTCAGGTCTCTGTTAGGGTCAGTCTTTTCAAACCACTGCCAAAGGAAATAAATCATGTAACTCCAGACAGACAGTTAGCACACATTCATTAGATAAAGGTACTTCTATATATCCTAGCTTCATCATCAGACAATCCTCGTTGGTTCCCTGCTACTCATCCCTTAACATCTCATGACAGACCTACAAGAGCCGACGCCTGAAGGTCCCCATCAGCTATTGCTACATCTCTGCTGCTAAGGGCAAATGATGTGACGTGAAACCAGGCTCTAAGACAAGTGGTGGAACATCCCTTACCTGTTCTGTACCCAGATGGTGCAGCACTTGGCGCAGGTCTCCTCCAGGCTCTGCAGGGTGTCCTTGTCATTCTGCAACGCAAAGGTGAGAGCAGAGTTCAGGATCACCACTGTGCATCATTCATGGTCCATTCTTCCAGCTCTCATTTCTCACACCAAATCTTTCTTTTAAATATTCCTATCAATTCTAATGATTACAATTAAGAGCTTTGTTCTTGATTTACACCAACACACGTGCACACATTCATCTAAGGAAACCTGAAATAAACCCTGTCAATCCAAATCTAAATGTCTTCTCCATTCTTTTTCCATAGAGTTCACTGACGAGTCTGTGCTTTGAGAGCCTATCTTTAGACATCTGCTGCTGCAAACCTTCTTCCTATGTATATAATTAAAGACATTATTTTACAGCATTCACATTTTTACAATCTGGCATCATTTCTGTACATAAAAGCCTTGGTACTTCCATCTCTCCCTTATTGCATTACACTTGTTTAAGTTCAGTAGTTCTTATTCTGGGAATAATACCGGCGGCCATTCTGCAGCCACAATTATTAAGCTAGGGCCTATAAAAGGAGATGAGTTTTGGATTGCACCTATAAATGATGATATGTGGGTTTCTAATGCTTTTCAGTGACTAGAAGTCCTACATTAGAGGAACTCCACAGAAACCAACCTGCACCCAGAGAAGGAAGGTCAGAAAAGGTTTCTTCTGGGCACGTTTGTAACAGAGAAATGGGAGACAACAAGCTCCATGTGAAAACTGCTGCCCATTCCAGGCATGAGAGGAGAACGAGGGAACAATACAGGGGAAATTAAATATGCTGGGGGGGGTCAGCATAAATACTGACCAGGGTATTTACTTTATACCAGGGAACAACACTCATGTTAGACTTGTAAGCAAGAGTGTGGGAGAAGGAATAGAGACGGCCATGCATGACAACACAGGGTGATCATAAATGTTAAACAAACAAGGAATTATAAAAATATTTAAGTTTATAATATGGATTCTATTCATATCACAGCTGTCATGAACTTAGATCTTCATTTATCTGGAAAAGGTGTATGCCTAAAACATGCTACATATACCTAGGAGTGGCAAAATACATAGGAAAGATTTAAAAGGGTTATGGGATTTTTTTTTTCTGATAAAGGGAATATTTTCTCTATTTAGTTGAGCAGCATAATTTAATATTGTCCTGGTTTGAAGTAAAACAGACCTAATTTTCTGTTCAGGAATTTTACTTTTTCAAGTGGGCCTCTTCTAACTAACGAAACTCTGAAATGAACAGCATATTGTTCAGAAACTGCTCGCTCTCACAGTGAGAAGACCTGATTATACCAAGGAACGGTGAGCAGAGAGGCCCTTGCTTACACTTATTGCTATAACAACCAAGGTCAGGGAAATCTGTTATTTGCCCCATTGGAGGGTGGGAAGCAGAAAAGCGTAGAGGGGTCCCACCTGTGGGGAGGAGGGGACAGGAGAGTTGACCCAAACCTGACCAACAGGGTATTCCATCCCATCCGCATCATGCTCAGTATAAAAGCTGAGGGATCAAAGGGCCAACCCTCTTCCTTCAATGGCCGATTTCCAAGGAGGACCCTGTCTGTCCGTCTGCCTTTGATCCCGATCTGAGCATTCCTGACTCCAGATCTGGAATCCGGCTCCTGTCCATCCCTGAGTCCAGCCTGGGACTGTCCCCTGTGCCTGCTGGTAACGTGATGATCACCCTGGGAGCTTGAGATGGTTTTGTATACACTGTATACATTTTTTTCCTTTTTTTTCTTTTCCTTATTATTATTATTATTTCACTATTTATTTGTATTTTCATTATAGTAGTGTAGTTTTTTCTAAACTCATAAGTTTTTTTTTCTTTCCCTCTTCCTCTCCTCTCCTTTCCTTAGGGGGGGGAGGGAGGGGCCATCTGTCATTCTGGTTGGTCAATTCGGTCAAAACCACGACAAATATAGATTTTTTTTTTCCCATACTTGAGTATGGAAACCAAAAGATTTATACTGAAATACACTGAAAAAAAGAAAAGAAAATGAACTGATATCTGACTTTCTTCCCAAGTGAGAAGAAAGACCAGGGGTCTGGTCTCCTCCAGACCCCTGAGCCCAGCCCTTGTCAAGCTTGTGGTGGGCACTGTCATCTCCGAGCCCTCACCACGCAGCCCTCCTGCTCCAGGGGGGAGCGAAGCACCTGGAGAGGAGAGGAGTGCTGCTCACCACCTGCAGGATTCCTCCACCCCAGCACTATTTCCTTAATCAATCATTAATGAGGCGGTAGCTCCCGATCCGGTTTCTCCCCAGCTGTGGCAGAGCGGGCTGGGGACAGCTGAGCACAGCTCCGTGGCCGAGGATCCTGCCCTGTCCTTTGTTTTTTGGGAGCATCAGCACTCTCCAGCGCTTTGAACGGATAATGCTGTTTGCTTTAACCTTGCTGTAAGTACTCGCTAGCTGCCTTGTTTTTTTTTTTTTTCTCCATTCTGACAGCTTCTGGCCTGGTATTCCAGGCCTGTTATTATATCCCTGAACTCTCTGTTTGGGGGCAAACACGCACGGAAATAGGGAGAGAACTGGGGGTGTCTTGCTGACAGGTGGTGGGGGGGATGACTACCAGCCTTGCCCTGCCAGGGAGCATCAGTGTTAAAGTGATTAATTTCTCTTCTCCATTACTCTAAATTAGCTAAACAAATCCCTCGCTAGGGCTGTCATACTGATGTTCAGCATGCAAATTGGTTCTAATGAGTGGGGCACCGCGGCTGGTGGCGAGCTCGTAAATCCATCGAGCTTCTGACACGCGGTTCCCGCGGACGGCGTGAGAGAGGAGGCTCCGGGCAGGGGGCAAATGCCCCCACACAGCCCGAGACGAGCTCTGCTCCAAACACCTCCGCATGCAAAAGAGAGAAAAAATCTCATGGACAGTGAGATGTAGAAAGTTTTATGGAGAGAAAGGCGGTTTGGGTTTTTTTGGTTGTTTTTTCCCCCCCTCCTCCCAAATGGAAATGACTCAGCTGTGCTTTGCTAAACCAAAAGCACAGGGCCCTCAGTTTAATTTGATTTCACCTCCCTGAGTGCAAAATCCTAGCAAAAAAAATATAAATATATCTATCCAACCTTTTCCAGAAGATTCAGTGGGAGGGCTTTTTTCATAAATACTAATGACGTTTCAGCTGAACGTATTTCAGTGTTTTCTATAGAAAATAGTGATTTCTCTATTAATTGTTAGATTGTCCAAACCAAAAGCTTTTGGGTTAAAAAGTGAAAAAAACCTCTTTGTGTTTTTTTAAAACAAAATATTATTATTTTACATTGGAAAACAAATAAAACCTTTGCCCTCAGCCAGGTCTATTCCTCCAGTGACTGTTTGAAGGGGTCACTTCTTTGACCCCCAGACCCCTGAGACACCCTGCAAGGATCACAGCAGCTTTGCTTTCCTCCTTGCTTTTCCCTCCCCTCCACAGATTCACATGCACATTCTTAGCTTGACTCCAACCTGTCGCAGGATTCCAGCATGTGCTTCAGGTCAAACATGTGATAAGCTTTTTGTTTCATAAGTAATGATTTCGGGAGATGCTTTTGTGGCCTCTTGCTGAGATCACTGGGTGGGGTTGAGCAGAAGTTTTTCAAAGGATGCAGATAAGCACTAACTGGGAATTTCAGATGCCTGAGAGCATCTGCTGGTGATGCACCCTAGGTATGCTGCCAGCTTAAGTACCTTTGAAAGTCCTGGTGGGTGTCTATTCTCATTTTTTGGCATTTAATGCCTTTGAGTACCTACCCTGAGTGTATTAAAATGCCCCATTGGGTTAACAATGACTCCTGAAGTCTTATTATTTCTCTTCTTGACTATCCAGGCAGCAACAGAGAATTTATGAAAATGTTTGCAAATTTTTAATGTTTCACTCACTTCGTCACGAAGATTCATACCAGGAAGTATTTTATTCATTATTCATTAATCTTTTTCCTTTTACCCCCCTGCCTTTCCTGTTCAGAAGCATCATGTGTTGCACTTGACCAACCATAATGAATAATGAATTACTAGCAAACAGTCTAAAGCAAACAGTAAAAGCCGATAGGTTGAAAAAATTATTTGTCCAACCTATTTGGTGAATACTTACAAATAATAAACCCATTCGAATAAATCGGGATCAGTTCATGACAAGTTTGCTAACTGGACTAAGGCTCTGGTTCAACAGAGTGTTAAGGACATGGTGGAGGATTTTCATTTGTGCATATAATTAAGTGGTTAAAATGTTAAGTAACTTGTTGATCCAGAGCCTGGTGTCTTTATGAAATTGCTTACAACAAACACTGTCATATTTCTTAATGAGCCCAATCCCCAGTGTTTAATCTTTGGAAAACTAGAAAGAGAAAAAAAAAAAAGCAAACCACAGAACAAACCCCATAATATTTCTGTATTTGTTTTTCATATAACTCAAAGTCTTGCCCGCTCCAGTGCGGCACTCAGGCTCTCTGTGTTGACAACTGGGGCAGCTTAGACCATGTTTCCTTCCCAGCATATTTGTGATGCTGGTTGAAACTCATGAAATGTCTCTTTGGACTGGTAAAACACAGATCTGAGCTTGTTTAGCCCTGGGGTGCTGAAGCCAGGATCCTGGTAACGGTAATTCCTGATTCTTCAGTTACACGGGCAGCCTCTCCTGGAAAAAGAGACTGGAAGGCTCCGCTATGAGAAGTCAACACACGAATCCATCAGCCCTGGGGGAGTTGATGATTCAGAGGAAACGCTCCGGGTGCTTTGTCCAGCACGTTCACTTTAGCATTTGATCTGAGACCCCCAGAGTTTTCCAACCCCTGAGAACGTGTTGAAGCCCACAGAGTACCCAGAGCCTTATTAGGAACTTCCATTTTACAGTGTTACCTAAGCAAGATTTTTCTGTTGTTTTGAAATTGTCAATGTGGTTTTAAATACAAGAAAGAAAGGAATACAATAAACCTTACTTCAGTTAAGATACTTCAAACAGACAGGTGCTGTTTTTTTAAAAGTAATCTTTCCCAAATAATTGCTTTTTAAAAAGGTTGCATATTAACTTTTTTTTTTTTAAGAGAGAAGCTTTGACCAGCATTATTTATAACTGATGTACCTGTTCCTGTGTGATCCTGTTGCCACGAGTACTGGTATTATATTTATTAATCAATCTGTCAGGAATGGTTATGTCAGCAAAGACAATGCAGATTTCTCTAGATGATACTCGTCTTCTAAAGTTTTTAACTCAGCTATTCACATTTTAGAAGAAATAGCCAGCCTTCTGGAGCAAATATGATAATCATTAGTTATCCATTTGTTAGAAGTACTCAATGGAAAGATCTGCCTGATTTTTGTGGATTTCAGTGGACACAAATACAAAATTGTTATAAAATTCCTGATGTAACTCAATATTCTTTTGCACCCAAACAACTTTCCCTGACAACAGTTCAGAAAAAAAACTCATATTTTATTAATTTTTTTCTCCAGTAAGAAATTTCCATTACAAAAGCATTATTATAAAACCTCCAGGGGAAAAAAAATATAATATTTTGCCCACACACACATACAAACTTGTGTGCACAAGTTTCTCTTCTGAGTACCTGAAGGCCTTTCAGCAAACTAGCAAGAACAGCCAAGTCTGGACAAAACAAGAGAGTCCATTGGGACCAGCCTGAGATCTGTTCCTGAGCCAGGATCAGCCACCACAGCTCAGGGAAGAATCCAAAGAGAAATTCATGTCCTTGTGAAGCTGTGATTAAATATTCAGGATCACCAATGGGAAAACCAAAACAAAACAGAAAACTTCATTTATTTTCTGATTCTGTTCAAATACAGGAATCTTTGGAGGCAAGGTAGAACTCTATATGGATTCTTTAGAAATGGAGTATGTTTCTCTTACCTGAAATGCAGGAAGGAGAAGGATTATGTCCATTATAAAATAATGGCTTCACATTTGGTAATAGCCCAGCAAGTTCCTAAGGATCCCAGGAAAGCTGGAGGTGTCTTTTATGTTCCATTTGTCACAGATGAGAAGTCACATTTCCCTTGGGGAGGCCATGTTTATCTAGGAAATGTGGCTCTGGAAGCCAACAGATGGCAGTCGTAGAGCTTCTCTGCCAAGGTGGCATTGCAAACACCATCACCTCTGCCAGCTGGTAGCCAGGCCTTAGAGGCAGATGTAACCAATTAGCAGAGACACCCACTCCTCAGCCACTGGCTGGATTTGCGATGCGTGAGATTGATGCATGACAATGAAGGAAGACTTGTCCAAAGTCCTTCACGGGCCACTGGCAACACTCTTACAGAGGCAACAACAAGCTGCTTGAGGACCCGAGTACAGCTGGACCAAACCCGCTTTTCATTCAAAACAGACATTTGGTTAATCCCAGTCTTCTCATTTTAAGATGTCATTTAACTGAAGTTTTTGTGCAAGGTGGAATTTCTGGACAGAAACAGATGTTGATTGCCAGAAATGGTTAAGCTAGAGAGGCAGGAAATGGAGTTTCAAATCCATGCTCCAAACCAGGGCTTCAGTTTGGGGGTTCAGTGGTCTCAACAGTCTGATAATATTATTGGCCATTTCTATAGAATGTTAGTCCTTTCACCAGAGAGAAATTGATCTGCAGTGACAACATAACATAAATGTCCACGGCTTTTGAGGGTGTATGCCAATGTCAGCACTGAAATCACTTTGGGCCCTTAGGTTCCTTCAGAGACCTCTTTCTGTGGCAGCAACACAGAACAGAAGTTCCCAAAATTAACTGATGAATGTCTTCTTTCCTGGAAACAGCCAAGGCAGAGTCTTTGGAAAACCATGGATGTAAACTTACCAACTGAGCAAATCCTTAAGCCAACACGATTCCATAGCACTTCTGATATTGGGGCAGATAGAGATGAGGTGACACCAATTGCTGGACTGTCACAAAAAAGAAAGAGCAGGTCATCATGCCACGCAGCGTGACATGGAGAATTGTGGCTGAAATCCGTGAGCTCTCAGGGGTGAGAGAAGCCCTTACTGTCTTTGTGCATCACGAAGCACAAAATGGAGCCTGCTCTCAGTTGGGTCCTTTTGCTGCCAGAAGAAAAGAATAACATTCAGACAGGTAACCCAGAGCAGAACTGACCTCACTGATGGGCAAAAAGCACCTGAAAACCCTGCAGGAGTTGAGGACTTGGGTATAACACCTCTTAGCAAGTGCTACCACTTGAAGTGGTATCTATGGAGTGGGGAAGAGAGGGGAGGAACTTGCTACGGTGATCACTTCACTGAACTCTAAAGGACTAAGTTGAAGGACTGCTCATATAACAAAACTCATATACGTACCATTTCTAAGGACATTTCTGAACAAGCTGAAGAGAAGCCAGGGCCCAAACGAGATTTATAATGGCAAATAATCATGCAGCAGGGGCTGCAGTAGCTTCTTTTACCTTCCCAAAATTTAGTGGCAAACAAAACGTTAATGGCACCAAGAAGAGTCTGACAAATTTGATCCACCTGGTTTAAGAAGTCTTGCTGATGGTGAGCAGCTGGTGCTATTGGGGTAATAACTGGGAGGAGATCAGGGTTGGGTCACTGTGTAATGGACCCTCTGTGAGGACAACAGGGGCAGGGCTTTGCCTCAGGAGGTTTATTGGACTGTGGATCAGTAGTATCTCAAGAGGGCAATTACCTAAAGAAAAAGAAAGGGTTTCTAAATACTGTTGGTTATTGAGCTAAGAGATCTTTGGGAAGGATTAGAAAAGATGAGGGATTATCCAGGAAAACAACTGAACTTGTTGAAAGGCTGCGTTTTCGGGGTGTAAAATAGTTCTCTGAGTCATTAGGAGTGAAAGCTGTTCCCTCTTTGGGGTGTATTGCCCATGAATCAGGGAGGTTTTGTTTTGTGAGTGTGCATACACCACCTGGCACAGTGGGCCCTGTGCTGTGTTTCAGAGGGTTAGAGAGTAACAACATTTTCCATTATGTTCTATTTTAGAAGTTTTTTAAACAGATACAAAAAAATCAATTAAATTCAATGTAAGTGGAAAAGATCTACATCTGACCTCTCTCTACTGCAATGTAGAACAGCTTAATCCATTGGAGTCAAAGGAAATAACCTTGTGATATAAATGGGCTCACAATATGACCTGATGTTAGTGTGCTGGGGGTTGGGATTGTTCTGGAATGACATCAATGTACTAAAGAAAACAGTGCCAATTAAGTACTCTGAATCAATTTACATGCCCATGGTGTTACCTTTGACATATGCTTTCAACAGTACCCTTGAGATGACTGTTTTCCCTTGTGATGGACAATTTCCAAGCATATTTATTTAGATATGATGAACTTGAATATCACAAGGAGGTGGAGCTGTTATATGCTTTGGCAGACACTTTCCAGCCAGCAAGTTTAATTTTTTCTCTCCCTTTCTCTTACTTCTTTCCAGTCACTCTAAATGTTATTCCTTGTATGGCCATTACAACGTAAATTTAAGCCATAAGCCATTCAATGTGGCTTCACTGAAAAACAGGACACCTGAGAATTTCCCAATGACCTGACTGGATTTAGATTAGAGCACACCACCGTGGGTGACATAATATTCCAGCTGCAGTAAACCATTTCAGCAGGAATGCAGCCTTCGAGGTACGGAGCCACGGAGATTTTCATCACTTTGTTCTTGTACGGCAATGTAACGTTGGTGATGGAAGCTTTGGCATTAAGGCAGAGCTGGAGGTAACCAGGCTGCTGGAGTAGGGGTTACACAAGTGTTTTATATTGTCCTTTCGCTGTGCTTCCTGCATGTGCCTACCATGGGCTCCTTGCTTCAGCAAAAGAGGGAATGTTGCAAATACGTGGAAATCGAGCGAGTATGGAAGGGAGTTTGAGATGTAGTACAGGAGGAGAAGCACAAGAGAAGACTGGGTCAATTCACTCCCAGGTGATGTTGAAGTTGTCAGGTCTATCCCATTTCTGTTCCCAGGATTCACAGGGTGGTCAAAGATGGGATGGGTGAGTGTACTGGGGGATACATGGACCTTTACTGGGGGAAGGGAAACTGGGAGGTCATTACCTCAGAAGATCCACGTGTGTGCTCATATGGGAAAAGCTTACATGATTGTTGGGATGAGTGCAGAAAAAAAAAAAAGTCCCACATGACGTGCAAAGCTGTGAGGATCCCTCTTACCATCCCTATTCCCAGCCTCTCAGGAGAGTCATTACCTCCAATTTAGTTTCCTGAATGTCAGCAGAAATGCTGTAATGGTTTGTTTGGCGGAGGCTGGGCAGGCCAGGACGTCGGTGGGACCTGTCAGGGTGTCACTTCATCTCTCGCACACTTTGTTAGAGGCTGACAGCAGCTTGCCATTACCATTGCAGGGCCAATTATCCTTGCGTGGCAGGAACATGCCCCATTTGGCACCCCCCTTTCCTCACCCACTTGCCCTTCTGTCACGGATCATTAAAGTGATTTTGCACACACAAACACACACACACACACACACACACGTGCAGCTGGTCAGCTCAGCAGATTAAGCCAGTCCCAGCTGTGGGTTCCTCAAACCTGTCTCCATGGGCAGGAGTTCTGTAGAGTGGCAGGGGAAAGATGTATTTTTTATATATTTTAGAAATCATGAGATATTAAAGGCTTGTGTTTTCCCCTGGGTCTAATTACACTGAATGCATTTAAATTCCTCTAATAGGTAGTAAATCTCTGAAAAACTGCAGAACAGAAGAGGGTTCATCACCTTCACACAAGCTAGGGGGGATGCAGCTCTTCATCCCGGAGGAATTTCTCCAACATATAGAGAGGGGTTTTAACCAGCCTTTGAGTTTTGGTCTTCTTCATTCTACATCAGGATGTTCGAAGAGGCTTGACTTTCCCTGTCACAGACCATACACTCCTTTGTCTCTTTGGTTACTTGCATCCAGAGGCTGGACAGTCTACTCCCAGCCCTGAGGTACTCAGGCAACCAGGGCTCTCCTGTTCATGTCCATTCCACAATTCTCAAATTTGTGTGGCAAATCTGGGGTCTGTCACCCACCCACACTTTATACCTGCCCATCAGCTGGAGGGATGAGCTGTGCTCTCATGCCCAGCGTTGATTTTCTACCTCCATGCTGCATTTCCACTGTCCTGAGCACACATGGCTGATGCCACCCTGCTGTGAACTGAGACTGCTATTCAGGACAAACTTTTCTCTACTGGCCTCTGGGAATCTTAGCCAGACTGTCTTCTCCTTAACCCTATCCAACTGTACCATCTTTCTCTCTGTTTTTCCCCTTCTTTAATTTTTTTTTCCTTGCCACTTTTGTAAAACAACTTAAATGTCATCTTTCTGTAATTACCCACAGAAGAGAGAAATGAATAGGAACATTCCCACAGGGGTCCCTGTCTTAAATGAGGCTTTTGTTGTTATAAATTGTTACTCAAAGCAGTACAAGCCTTTGGAATCACTCACATGTTCCTGGTAACTTGATGCATGGGGCTTTGAATTCAGAGAGCTTGCTTGGAGTCTGCCAGCTTTTCTGGAGGTACGAAATCTGAACACATAATTCACAGCAACAGCAGCAACCCCTTTTACTTAATGCTCTGTGCCACCTCGCTGGGCACAGGTGACTTTGAATTGTGCCCACCATAGCTTCCTTGTCCCTGTACATCCAGTGGCCAGAGGTGCCTTCCTTGTATCTGCCTCGAGCGACTGAACCAGGGAAAAAACACAGTAGCAGGACTTGGAGATCTTCCTTACTGCCTTTGAATCCCAAATACCCTCGTTTAGGATAGATTTTCCCTGCCCCAGAATATTACTGAGTGATTAAAGCAAAAGGACTCAGCTCGAGGAAGGTCCAGGTGTCCCTTTGCTCCTCTGATGATGTTTTAAACCTCCTTTCAGTGAAGGACTCCCCAGGTCTCACTTTCCCCATCAGAAGTGTGAAAAGGTGGATGGTCTTCTCAATGCAAGGTGGGGAGGTATCAGGATAAATATGAAATCACTTTAATCCTCCTCTTGAAGGTTGGGAGAAACCTAAGTGTTGGCTAAACTCCCTGGTGAGCTGCAATCCTTGCAGCTTGCAGCACCTGGACAGAAAGTGTCATGGGAGGGCTAAGCCCTGTGATTGCATGGCTGAGGAAGAGAGCTTCTTAATTTATTTTTTCCCCCTTCCTGCAAGATTTAGGGATGGGAGGGTAAACACTGATCTTTGAGCAGGTTTAGGGAGAGAGATCTCAACAGCTGCCCAAGGCTGAGCTGTCCCACCTCCACACAAGCTCCCGGATGCATTGCTCTGGACCTCAGGATGCTCAGTCCAGAAAGCCAAGACCTACAGACCATGTACACCCACAGCAGGGACCAGACGGTCCCACATCCCCTGGGAACGTGGGTAGCAATCTTTGCCTACTGCTGCTGGGTCATTTATTTCTTTTTTCTACTCCTTGCAATGGTAAGTTAAGTTGCCAGCCTGAATTAAACTGTATAATGAGGGTGTCAGTCACTTCTGTAAAGCTTAGGGAGGTGAGAGGGAAAGGAGAGAGCCTGGCTCTGTCATGCTCCATGTATGAACACGCTCCCATTTCTCCTTCCTCTCTTTGTGCCTGCAGAAAGAAACAAAGCCTACTGCATCTTCCCAAACAGATCACAAAATCAGCATCCTTTGAGAAGGGGCTAAAAAAAGATATTAAACTTTAAATACCATTTCTTTCCATGCTGCTAAGCAGCTTATTTATCACAGCATGAGCCCACCTTAAGAGCTGTGACGACAGAAAGCTCCGCTGGTAATTACTGCAGGGAGCCAGCAGGCATGAATGAGTCACCACAATGCCAGTGTGAGCAGACAAGGTAAGGGGAGACAGACAGACGGGGAACAAGGGCCAGCCAAGCATGGTGCCTTGAAACCCTCTTGGGAAGGTATGCTGGTACATCTTCTCTGCCCCTTGCCAGGAACCAGCTTGCCAAACAGACTGATGCTGCTGGAGCTTCATCAAAGGGGTATCTTCAGAGGTAGGTCACTTCTGTGGGTGTGTGGTCCCGATTTACCAGAAGAAAATGAAACCTTCTTGTGAAAAAGGTCCTCAGCTGGCTTGGTTTGTGCATGCGTCCAAGCTGTGCCCTTCAGAAATGGTGCTGAGCAAAGATACCCTTGGCTTGTTGCTGGCTGTCCTCCCTGCTAGCAGACATGCTGGCTTCATCAGCAAGATCTGTCCTCCCAGTCCCACGTGCTGGGGGGAGTGGAGGCACTTCAGTTAAATGAGTGACATCGGAGTGAATCTAAGGCGACAAGCTGGGTCTGCTGGGGAGGGAAGGCAGCTCAGCACCAAGAAACCTTTGCAGCTCCTGCCCAGGCATTGGAATATGTCCCCTCCTCCTGTGCAGTGCTGGAGCTGACAGCAGGGTCAGCCCATGCCTTGCAGCAGAAATAGTAGCTCTGGAAAGAAGGGAGATCGTCTCCCCTTGTATGCTGGGAGATGACAGTAGGTGACATCCTTCAACCATCCTCCCCCTAGGGAACTGATGGCAGACATCATCCCCCTTTTTTATAATGTAATTGGATGCTGTTCTCAGAGCAGCTTCCAAGGTGTTTTTAGAAGCACTTTACCTTTGCAAAAAAGCAATTAAAACATTATCCGAGTTTGCTGATGGATGCTGAACAAAGATGTACAGTCCTAAAATTTCCTAGACTAAATTGCTGATTTAAATAGCCAAGACATGTTGCAGAGGGGAGGAGAGACACAGCATGGAGAACTGAGTTACCCACATTCACCTCCCAGTTCGGTGGCTGAGGTGGGGGCAGGACTCAGATCTCCTGTTTCCTGTCCACCAGGTTTCTTGGATCCAGGCCCAACCTGTTCCTCAAGATGGTAATTAAATGGGACACAGGCCTTGAGCAGTGTCTGATTTAGCTTCACACCTGGTGGGCTTAGTCACCAGCACACAGCCTCATCTCCACAAGAATAGTGTCTGTTACCTGTGCTCTGACACGTCAAATGTGGTCTTAAAATACCTCTGGGTTTCTGACTGGGCTCCTCCAGGATTTCTCCAGATCTGGTTCTCCTGTTGATTGCACTTAAATGATTGTGTTCTCTGATGGCTGAAAACTTTGTGGTCTTTCATTCTTCCTTGCAAGGGAGCTCTGGGCTCCTGTCCTCCCCACCAGTCCAGGTCCATGTCATACTCTTCTTCAAGTCTTTCTGGTGGTGTCTTTCTGTTGTGGCTACTCCCAGGAGCAGGTCTTTAGGCTTTAAAGACACAGAGGTAGTCTTGGCAGCCAACCCAGCAGTAGCAGATGGAAGTGTGAAGTGCAGGAGGAAAGGTACAAATGGCCCAATATGAAAAACCTGACACGTTCTGGGCTTGCACATCATGATCTCTTTCAAGCTGTGAGATAGAATTGACTCCTGAAAAGGGCTATTTCAGGCAATGTCTCATGGTGTTTGGCCCTCCCCATGCACTGGCCTTCACCTGCACGTGGAGATCACAGTTCACACAACAGTAGCTTCATCATTGCTCTTGTCCTTCCCTCCAGTGATGAATAAACACACAGCATCACACAGAGCATCATCCTGAGCAGCAGGGAGAGCTGTGGTGATCACTTGTGTACATCTTTTCCCAGTAATGATCTACAGTAGTTTTCTAGTGCATAAAAAGATCTGAGGCCCACAGGTTTCTCCCTCTCCTTTTGCAGATCCATGACCTTCAGGAGGTTCAGACAAGTGTAGAGCCATGTGGCTGCTCAGCTGGACTTGTTAATGGCCGTCCTGCTTCCAACAGAGAGGCCTGAGGGAAAGATGGCTTTGACTCCAGAAGGGAAATGGCTATTTCCATGGACGGTTATCAAGATGGTGGCTCTGTGCCATCCCTTCAACCTGAGGTCCTGACTGGAAAGTTCCAGCAGCCCCAGCAGGAAGAACTTGGGTCTAGCAGTGCCAATAATGAGGTCCAGCTGGCTCCTTGGCCAGCAGCTCTCTGATTCTGTGACAATAACACTGCCAAAAACTAGAAGAGCGCGGAGGGCAAAAGGTGGGGAGGCATAAGCGCAGCACCCACCAGCCTCAGAGATGCTCCATCACTGCAGTGAGATGGCCCTCAGGGATGGGAATGCAAGAAAACTGCACCCAGAAGGCCGGGGGGGGGGGGGGGGGGTATCACCCAAGTTAC
>JAOQGH010000007.1:7674118-7756484 GCA_025769975.1 Gallinago jamesoni | reverse complement strand
GGGGGGGCATGAACACAAGTTCCCTTATGGCCTTCAGAGCTCTCTTGGAATTTGGAGAAGCTCTCTATAATCCCAGTTTAGTCCCTCCCAGTTCAGCCTCTACAGAAGCTACCAATTCCTGACCCTGAGGGCCATCCCCCTAATTTCTACTGTATTTTAGATTATGTGAGAGCATCTCATATTGTCCATCACCCTTTCGCACTTCTGAGTGTGATGCGCCAGAGAAGGACAGAGAGACAGTCCCGGGTTCTGTGCGTTACAGATCTTATATCTAAATAGAATGTGTAGGTGGCCAAGGGGAGGCATAGAACAGAGGAATATTTCTATTTCAGAGGTAAAAGTCACCTAAGGAGGGTGCACGGAGAGGAGAGAAGGGAGATTCCCCCCTCCAATGTCCCTGGTCCCCTGCAGGGAGAGCTGATGCTGCATTTTTCCCATGCGGCCACCGGAGGGCAGCCCGAGGGAGGGAGCCGGCCCCAAACCTCCCCAAAAAGGGGGGGATGGAGGGATGAGGGGGAGGCAGAAGGGGGGGTGCTGGGGGGGTCCGCAATGGAGCGGGCTGCAGGATGCAGCCTCGGAGGGGAGCGGGAGTCAGGGAAGCTGCTGGAACCGCTGGAGAAAGTTCAGCCATGAGCTGGAGATGTGCAGGCTGAAACAGTCCAGCTCCCTGTTAGGGAGAGGAATTTTATGTCTGTGCAATGAGGAAACCAATTAGAGGCATGATTTAATCAGTGTGTTTTAGTGGGAGCATTAAGGGACCTGGATGCGGCATCGATAAGGAGCCGCCAGAAAGCCACAATGGTGTCCAAAGCGGTAAAGCCACCTCCTAAATGAAGCCTCTCCAAGGGATATTTGTAGCCTCCAGCCAGGTCAGGGTTGAAGTTGTGACAGGGCGAATCGCAGCTCCAGCTGACACCAGCTGGGTTTAGAAATAAGGTCAGGTGGATCTGACAGATCCCTCAGGACACCGGGGTAAATCCTTCCCCATTGAAGTTGGCAGGGCCAAGGGATGTCATGGTAGTGACTGGAGGGCCTGCCTTGCTCTGCTTGAAAGAGGTTTTGATAAAAGCATCTAGGCCAAAATATTCATCTGTGGTTCATGATCATAAAGGCCTCTGCCCTCAGCGCTGCTGCAGTGCCCAGCAGGAACAGGCCAAGCTGCTGCAGGAGGGCAGGGTGGCCACCAGGAGGGCTTCACCCCAAAGAATTCATAATTCAACAATTTGTGTTGACCTCTTGGGTCGTGTTTACCCCTTGAAGGAGCCCTCAGCGTTTCCGTCCTCTTCCGAGATACAGAGGGTGGTGTGGCAGGGTCTTGTGGCAGGAAGGATGGTTCGGAGACATTAGACACATGGATTTTGAGCAAGGCATAATACAGTCCCAAATTCCTTGTTTGCAATGCAGAAACCTGTGTTATTTTATTGCAAGGGGAAAAGACAGTGAAAGTCTCTGGTGAACTGAATTTTTCCTGCTTTGACTCCTTCTGCAATTTCCCTTGTTCTTCCCATGGCCTGTCAAAAATCCCAGCAGCATAGGTGCAAACTGCTTCCCTTTTTCTTTTTATTTATTTTTTTTTTTCCATGCAGTGGTAGGTGAAACAAGGCCTTCACAGATCATCTGCAAAGTGCTTAAGGACCCAGCAGGAGGAGAGAGGTGCTGCATGAAAGTAAAGTACTATGGCACCAGGAGAAGAAAGAAAAAGAGAAAAAAACAAAAAAAGAAAAAAAGGATGACTGCCATTTGGAAAGAAGTCAATGTGACCTTTCTTTTCCCTGGGAGAGACTAAGTCCCAGCTTAGTGGCAGGAAGGTGAGTGCTCTGTCTGTGGCAGCATTCAAAACCAAATAGCATTTACTTGCTGTGAGCTGAAAAGCGTAAGGGCACCTAGGGAAAGAAGTCTAAAAGGATGATAAATGCTGAGGTAAATGATTTAAAATTCTTAGGCTGGGGTCACAGCCACTAGGAAATGCTACTTCTGTGAGCAAACACTTGGATTTAGTTTTGTTACTGATACATACTTCTTACGTGGCCACGAGTGTGTTGCCATCATTAAAATAGGCATCATCTCACCTCTTTCAAGAGTCTGTAGAAAATAAATACTTTGCAAGCCATGATGTACTCACATGCTACAACAATATGAACTACGCAAATACCTAAAATAGATCCATTCCTGTCAGCAAATATCCAGACACTCTGAAATCATTCTCATCAGCTCAATTTCCAAAGATAGATGGTTCCAGACTAACCTCATTTCTCCAAGGAAATGATTTTTCTTTGAAAGAGAGAAAGGAACACTAATGTATTTATCCAATCTTGATTTCAGTGTAATATTACAACAAAGCCATATTAGTTTCATTAGTTTTGCTGAGAATTAACATAAGACTTGTAAACTAGTCTCTGCTAGTGGTTAAAGGAGACATAATAACAAATAAAAATGAAAGAGGAGTTGATTTTTTTGGAAGTTAATAAAGATTTCTTCACGAATGACCGTGAATGCCAATTTTTCAGACCTGATAAGCATTTTTTTACTGGGAGGCAAGTTTCACCGAAGCAGGCAGGAAGATTTGGATGATCGCAAAGGCTGGGGCAAGGGGCTGCCGTGTGGTGCTGTAATTCACACTGTTACATGTGTTGGGACTGGGAACGCATCCTCTGCAAATGTCACGAGAGGAGAAACATCAGGGTGTACAAGCTGATCAAAGGAGGACTGTGAATCACCAATGAGTTTTGTCCATGAAAATGTCAAGCGATATCCTAGGATGTACCAGGCAAAGAATTCCCCAAAGAGATAGGGAGATATTAATGCCATTATGCAAAGCCCTAGTGTTCTTTTATCGAGAAGACGGCATGACAGCCTTGGTCACCTAAGGTCAGAAAAGATAAATTCAAGGTGGATGGATGCAGAGAGACCATTTGAAAGGCTCACCTTTCCTTCACTCAGTTTTAGAAACGTGACAGTAAGAGTTTAGTTTGTGTGGGATATAATGGCTGAGAAGAGACGGTATCTCTCTCTTTGCCAAGGGAGCTAAGGCCCAAGAAACAGTGAATAATAATAATAATAATAATAATAATAATAATAAACCAACATCAGCATGAAATCTAGTGGTCATACATAGACCCAGTAAAGTAGGAAAACTGGAGTAAGGTGCTTGGTAATCAGACCACTGAGAAGCAAGCAATCTTGACCCTCTTTCAGCAGCTTATGGATGATACAGAGTGTGGTTAAGTCTAAGCAAAAATGTCTTTTCCAGTCTATCCTCTAAGAAAATTAGGATCTCTCATTCAGCTACGTGATCTTCTGTTCTCCCTGCCGAGGCAAGAGGAGAACAGGCTTTCTGCCTGCTCCAGTGTCTGCCTTCTGCAGCCCAAGGAGCTGAAGCAACTCTGAACATACCTGAATATCTCTCTTGCTTTGATTTTTCAACAAGTTGGCCTAGACTGGTCTCTTTTGTCATCTGTGTGTCCAAAAAAAGCAATCTTTCTATAAATCCTTCCGTAAACATGTAATCTGTATTGCATCAAGGTCTCCTTTGGTATAGTCCCTAAAAGAGACTTTCACATGAGAAAAATATTGGCCGTTCTCTTGACATTCAGTGCTGCATGGGTAGTCTTCTCAATCTCACTAATGCCCAATAAGTAAAGGATATTTTTGACAAGTCCTGACTAGTCTGGGATACACAGAAAAGTAATAAAACATATTTCAAAAAGAGATCCATTATATTTTCAGATCACAGTAAATCTTAACATAAGCTGTGTACGATACCAAGCAGCTATTTCTTCTGTGTCATACAAATGCAGCGAGCTTCATCTCCTACCCAGCACCCCCCAGCCAGGCCGCATCACAGAGATGCTGGGATAAATGTCCCTGTCTCATGTTTTGGAAAGGAACAGCCCCAAGGGCTATGGGGTTACAGTCTGTGGCTTGGGAAAACAAGAGTTCTGCAAAGCAGAGTTGTAACTCCCAGAAAAATAGCTCAGACTCACAGCAGGGCCTTGGAGAAAGACATCAATACCAAGGCAGCATGTGGCTCTCAAGCCAAAGACAACCACTGTAATTAATGTCTGTTTATTGGAAGAAGATGGCTCAGGAAGTGGAAGAGCACAAGCTCCTTGGAGGCTGGTGTGACCCTTCGGGGTGGGATTTCATCTGGGGCTTCTTGGATGGAAGCAGAAGGGGTTCTGGAGCAGAACGGGTGCATATTGCTTTTTCAGTGCTGATTCAGCATCCCCAGCCTTGCCAAGCGGTCAGGCTCTCAAGCCATTTACATCCAAAGGCAATTGGAGAAATCGTTTGACAAGCTTCATCCCAAGATGTTGGCAGATACCCAAAACCGACTTTGTTACTCAAAGATTATGTTTACAGTGAAATGATTTAGGGATTGAGGGATTATCCAACATGGGCCCACAGCCCAACACCTCCAGAAGTACCAAATACCTAATGATTCCTGACAGCAGGAATCAATCTCCAGGAGCCAAGATTCTTTTTCTTTTTAATTTTTTTTTTCCTTGAATAAAACAAAACTGTTCTGTTCAAACAGTGCTGTCTACAAATCATTAATAAAGGCAATTGGCTGATTTACATCCAGCATTACAGAGGTCAGAACAATAAAACATGACTTTATTTTGCAGCTAACACACGCTCTCTGCTATCTTTTATAAAGGCTGTCAAAAGCTAGTGCTTGAGGAGAAAGCAAGGTGCAGTACTGAAAGGATGGGGAGGACCAGGAATTATTAGTGTTGGGGAAAAATTCAAGAAGAAATGAGGGGGTGTATTTCTTAGAGGGTGGAGGGTTTTGTTGTTGTTGGTTTTTTTTTTTGAAAGGTTCATGACAAAAAGAACAGGGCTCTGGTTTGTTTAGGAGAGGACCACTGAGTTGTTCCCATCGGGGAACAGGTTTTTTGCTTTGCTTTTTGAAACTCTGTCTGTCATTGAGTATTTCCCAATGGAAACCCCAAGTCCTGTTAAGAAGATCTGATATAAAGTGTCTTTAGACCAAAGTTTGCATGAGTCTAGAAGTTGGAGAATTTCTCAATGAAAAATATATAGCAGCATTGGTTTGTAGTGCTGCAAAGCCTTGACATGCTGTTTATTTCTGACTGTGTAAGTCACACATACCTCTGCTGCATCTAGATAAAGGGGAGCACTCTAGTCCTCTCCAAAAAACTGATTGGCAGGGTGTTTCTTCCAAGGATGTGAAAATATGGAAACAAAGCAGTGGGCAGATGCCTGCACCAAGAACAAAGCTTTCCCATGCTCAGAAATCAGAATGATTTTTTTTTTTTAATGCATCTGGTCCAATTTATTTTTGGTTTTGGAAAAACATCTGACCTTAAATAGATGCACTTGAGCCAGGAGATGTCTGGGACAGAGTCTGAAAGCTAACGGAGATCCAGATCCTACAAGCTGCTTCACACAGCTGCACTCCAGCCAACTGCAAGAAGAAGCAGCCAGCCTCATATGGTGTGTTTGTTCCAATTATTAGACAGCATAATCAGCGGCCAGTGCTAGATCTTGAGCTATTTCCTCATTGTAGAAAATCACAGTTAATAAATTACTTTATCAGTCATACTCCTCACGTGTTTTTCTCAAATACCATATTGAGTATTGTGCCTTTTCTATACCCTAAGGCCTTCCCCCTCCAAAAGCAGAAAACTACTCTAACAGCTAAGCACCAAAAAAAAAAAAAAAAAGTGCTGAAAAAACCCTTTGTCATTTATCATTCTGATCAAAACCCTGGTTAAATGCTAGACAGCAGGTCACAGCCATTTTCTTAAACTCTAGGGGCATCAAATTTTCCTGTCCATCCCTCAGCCTTTCAGGCTGCTTCCCTTAATGATGATATTGATTTTGATTTTAGTTTCATCTAGTTTTAGTCTATCCCAGTGATGGACTCCCACTGCTCCCAACAGGAGATTATTCTATGCTCTGGCAGACCTCACTGATAGGAATCTTTTCCTGACATCCAACTTAAGTTTTCTTTTTTGTTTTGTTTAAACTTTTTATGCTTTGATTGGATGGAGTACTTAAAGCCAGGAGTTAGGGGCTAGAATGAGAGGAGAGGGAAGGGGAGGGGAGGCCAGATGAGATAAATTGCCAACCTACTAAAGAAATGTGCAAAGTTTCCTCCTGAGGCCTGACTTTCTGTTGCAGGCATAGGTTTGATAGAAAATATATTTGCCTGGAACGCTTTGTAAGGAGAAGAAAGAAAAAGAATCATTATTTAGAGGAACCTGAGCCCAACAGAAGACATATCAAACACTTTCTGTATTGGAAAAAGGCCTTTCATTAAGACATGAGCTTTGGGTTTTGGTTTTTTTTATATATATATAGAGTAAAAAATTTTAAAATATTGTGGAAATGGCTCTGATTATTTATGTGCATCATTTTGCTATTGCACTCTCCACCATTCCTGCAGTGCTGTAAATGTCAGTTCAGTCAGATGAGAAGACCACCTAGGCCACTATCCTGTCTCTGGAAGTTATTAATAATGATGCCAGGGACGAGTACAGGAACTATCGCTGTTCCCCACAGACCACTCAAAGCAATTCTTCTTTTCTTCCTTTTCATGCTTGCATTTCCCAGACTGGGAGTCCTTGTAATCCTCTTTCCTACCTCTGATTAGACTGGGTTAGGATCAGTGGCAGGTACACTGAAGGTCAGAAATCTTCTATATAGCCCATATTAATGTTGAGTGGAGTTGCCGATGTGATGCCCAAAGGGCTATAGTCTGAGTTACTTTTTGATCTCAGACAGTTATAAACTCACATCAAAAGAAGTCAGACATAAAGATCTCCATGCAGTAATCTACTGAACTACATGAACTACTGAAAAATCTGCAAAGAAAATTGCTTGGGAGGAGTAATCTGTATATGGGATATGGAAAGAGCAGAGGAGGAGATGCAAGATGAAGTTGGGCAGGAGGAAAGATATGAAAATCCTTGAACTTGAAATCCACCCAGGACAGAAGTCACATACATTTTTAAGGCCAAAGAAGGCCATTAGGATGATTGCAGCCTGGCTTGCTGCAAAACAGAAACTGCAGGAGCTCACCCAGTGATTCTCTCTTCAGGCTTAAGAACTTGTGATTTTAATTCAAAAATACAGCCTTTGGAAAAGTTCAGCAGCTTCACAAAAGAGGCTGACTCACCATACCTCTTAGGAACCTGCTCTGATGACTAATTGCTCTTATTGTTAAAAATGAGCCTCTAATTTGAGACATCAACACTGACAACCTCAAATTCCAGCCAGCTGATCTTGGTCTTTCATCTGCTAGAAGGAACTGAAGAAGTGGGTGAGTGCAAAAGAAGGAGAGAAAAAATAAAAGCTAAGTTTTTCTATAGAGTGTTTTTCTAGTAAACTGCAGACCCAGGGAAAGTTAATCCACTGAGACAGGGAAAAAAATGCAAAAATGGTGACCAAAGCAGGGATATTATTAGGATGTTACTGAAAGAGGGAGAGAACAATTTATATTTGGAACATTTGGATTTCATGGTCTTTTTGATCGTTTGGGGAATGGGAAGTCAAAAACAATCTCTACCTTGGATTCCTCAGGGAACAAGGAGGGGTTGGAAGGAACAGAGCAGCAATGAGAAAGATACGGAGATGAAGGGAAAGGCTGGGTAAGAGGGTGGTGGTTTTGAGAGAGCAGAAGCAGAACCAAGGGAAGATGACACGGTGATATGGACTCAGATGTAGAACTGGATGGATGAAGTGATTTGGGCCGAAATTACTAATTAAAATGCGTGGACTGGCATATGAGTTGTAAGTGTGGACGAGGAGCCAGAAAAAGACTAGATAAACTATGTGGCATCTTCTGTCTAATTCTACACTCCTAGCTACTGGACCTAAATCCTGACAGCCTAATTGAAAGCAGCAAATTTCAGTGTTGTTTTGCAAAACGGTGATAGAGAAATATGATTCAGACAAATGTGGTTTTTGCAAAAATTAACAAATAAAAACCAATTGAAAAAGTAAAATTTAATCTAGACACCGTAAAGCAAGATTCCCCCCCCTCTTGTTAACATTTTTTTACCCAAATATATGAAAGTACATCTACTAATTACATTCCGACTTTTGCATGATGAATTCTGAGGTCACAAAGAGTCTATTAAGAACAGGAATCACAACAGGTGAGTTCTGGCAAAACATATGTTAAATCCACACAATTCAACAAACTTGATTCCCCTGACACGCATTTCTGCAACCAGCTATAACTGTGCCCCTTCTAAAAGACCCAGCATATAATTTTGGTGTTCTGTGTGTACCAACAGACAGTTAGACCAGGACTCCTCGTTGACTGGTGGGAATTGAAGTTCATGCCCTGGGTCACTCAAAGGTAATTTCCTTTAGCTTTGCAATAAACTCTCTGTATTGACCTAAGACCTCCAACAGTACAAGTGGTTAACAGCATCCATAAAAATAAAATGTGGGTACAAAATATCTGAATTTGAGTAGATTTGCTAGAATTTTATTAATTTATAGAAGTTGAAGGTTATGCCATATGTCACTAGAAAGTAATTTTCTCTGAATGTGCAATAAGGGCTTAGATTTGATTTATGACCTAAATATTGCAAGATATTAATACATCTCCATGCCAGATGGTAAAGTACATGTGAGGAAATGTACCTTTTCTATCCTAAAATTGCAAGAATTTTCTTTAATTTACTAGGATAAACTCAATCAATGGCATTCATTAATTTTTGAACACTGAATACTCACATGGAATGTCCCCATCTCTCAAACAGATAGCTGTGTTATTCTTGTATGAAATAAATTCAAAATGTTTCCAAAATCTGCTTCAGAGACTATATATGTGGTACCCACTTGTATAACTACTAGGGTTGTCCAGGCTTGACATATTTCTAGAAAGAGACAATGTTTTAGACCCTTGGGATCCAATTTAGATGCTGTTGGGTATTACAGCTGCAAACAAATGAAGGGGTAATATATATTCAGAATCCAGATACAGAAGCTAACAAACACATCAGGCAGGTTGGAGGGAAGGGCCCCTTTACAACTCCAGGGTAAAAAATTCATGAGAAGGCTGTACAGCTATTTTAAAATTTTCCAAAGTGGTTTTGTGAAATGCAAAGCTATCCCCAAACTTTGTTTTCTAGGGACAAGAGGTAGTTCACTATTTTTTTGCTGGTTGCTCATAGCTGCATTAAGCCCAGCCATTTCCTGAAGAGATGTTAATATCTTATTTATATACTGGGTAAACAATATGTACTTTTCTACGTCCAGAATAAAAGCTGTGCACTAGAAATTCACATATTTCCTGGCTATCAGTGAATAAAATCAATCTGCATGGCAATTCCTTTTGGAACAACAAATACAGGCTAAATAATAAAGGTTTGTTTCAAATAAGAATTTCCAAAGGGAAACTCCAGTCTTTCAAACAGTAGTTTCATCTTGACTCAGAGGATGTTAATAGGATGTTAATATGACAGTCACTTGACCCAAGGGAGGAACACATTGTGTGATGGGAATTGAAGTCCAGCTGAGGAATTCAAATCATGGGGAAGAACAGCATCGATGAACAACTGTTCCCAGATCCTCCCGCAAAATCCATGTTAATGTTGTTTCAGTACAAAACAGTAATTTTGATTTTGCAGGTGGCTGCTTTCATTTCAAATTCACCTCTCTCCTGCTCAGTGGCATTAACTCAACCTAGACGTGACTTTAGCACAAATGGAAAATGTGGTCCAGGGAAATGATATTATTTCAAAGGTTAGCTAGGCATTTTTCAAATGCATACTGCTGCGTGTTTAAGGTTTTGCTTCGTAGTTTGTTTGTGACCTCAGGTCACCTTGCTGCTTTTAGCAAGGAGCCAGAGTCAGATCCACACTCACGTGTTTCTAATACTGGGCTTTCAGCAAGTCTGATGTTCACCTCAGCTCTGCCTGTTGCATTTTTTCCCTGCATCCTCGCAGGGAGCCGTCAAAAAAGGTCTTCAGGCTCTAGGATTTCAGGGAATGCTTTACATGGATTAAGTTTACAGTGAAAGCACGGACCAAAGACCTTAAACGCCTTGCGATTGCCTGCCGGGAAGCCGATGGGCATGCGAACAGTGGGGGTCCCTTCAAATGACAGAGGAGATGGGTTATTATTTCCCCTACCCTTCCCTGCTATCCCAGACCTGTTATTTCAGGGCAGAACAGTCAGCAGAGGAAGCAGAGCCTGACTCCCCAGCTTGGTTAGCATTTCAGATGCAAGACACCAGGTGGCTGGAGTGACGAGAGGCTGTCACAGGCTGAAGTGTTTGCTGTCTTGAATGAGAAATAACACTCTTGAGAAAAGTCTCTCCCCTGCAAAGGTCCAACTCAGACCAGTTGGAGATGCAGGGCGGGGGGAGTTACACGGGTTGGCAGCCAAATTCCCTCCTACTTTCTGGTTATGGCGTGGACAAAGGCACAGAGCACCAGCCAGGGCTGGGAACCACGGGAGGAGATGTCGCTGTGACTGCTGCATTGAGAAGCAACGGGAGCAGGAGGAGTGAGTGACTGATGGCTGATTTGTCCTGAGCACATGTCGAAAGAACAAGCTTCCTCCTGTAAATTGTTTTCTCCCTGCCTCAACCAAGAGAGGGCTGCTATTCTGGGGAAGTGACAGATACTGCTACCAGTCATACGACTAAGCAAAAATGCTCTCATTTTTAGGAATATGGGATGAAATGTTCTAGTATCCAAGGGTAATTTCTTACTTTTTATTCTCACTCGCCCCTGGCACATCCCCTGCTATCTATTTCTAGATTCTTCTTCTTTGGTATCAGACTCAAGTCTTTTCTGTAGTTCTTCTTACAAGCCAGAAACAGGAAAGTAGAGTATTTTTTCTGCAAAAATACACACAAATACAGAGATATTAATACAATACTACATGTGCCAGTCACATCCTAGAGCCATTCCTGAGGGCTGGAGAATCATTGTCATATAGGCACAAATGTGACCATGATGTGAGAGTAAATGAGAATCAAATTTCACAGAAATTTAAAGCAGTATTTTCCCACTTAGGGAAAGGGGGACACAGTTGCCTTTTGTCATTTCCGTACCACTACTCACCTTAAGCTGGGACTCGGTCATGTATATGTACGTAAAGAATGAAAATCAGACACTGTTTCAAAGAGTTTTCCATCTAGGTATAAAGCAAGCAATGCATAAGAGAGACAGGAATGTAGGGAAAACAATGAGATGAAGTTGGTCAGAGTAAGAGATCAGAACCAGAAGAGTAGTTGTAGTTGCCATTGGTTTTCCAGACATCACAATGATGATTTGATTTAGGAAGCATTTGAGGGGAGTATGATGAGACAGCCTTGTAGATGTTTAAGAGGAACTGTGGGATAAACACAAGGGTGGCTTGTTTGAAGATGTCAGAAGTGGGTGAAGAAAGACTGGCACCAGGGGCCAACTGAAGGTGAGAACCAAACTTTTCAAGCTGAATGACAGATGAGGGAGAGGGTGGGTGAAGATGGACCCTGAAAGCAAATATGTACAACATATGTTTGAAGTGATAAAGAACCGGTGCCACCGGAAAGGAGGATACCGAGGGTGACACACGGACAGCAGTGGGCTGGGAAAGGGATCTCTGCATCCATGTCCTGGAGAGATGTGTGAGTGGAGCCAGGCTGCATTTGTTAATTCCAAAGGAAAGGGCAGTCCCTGCAGTCATTATGAGATATGAAGTGAGAGGCTGGACAAAACTTTTGGCTGTGAGGCAGGAGAAGAAAGGTCACATCTATTTAGAGATGTTATGAGGGAAAAGGCTTGTAGAAGCATAGCCTGGATCTGAGGCTTCGGGCTGTGATCTGGGCTGGTGCCCAAGGTTACGGGGCCAGCATGGGGATACACACACTGCAGGAGCTAAAAGGCAGCAGGAAAGAAGTGTGGTAAAAATTAAAATCTTTGCAGTAGCCTTTATGACTCTGAAGTGATGGTTAGGCAGTCCCAAGGAGATGTCAGAGATTTCCTAATAAAGTGATAGAAATAGAGAAACCATTGTTATCCTGGAGAAAAACTGTAGGTGGTGTTTATCCAGTGTAGAAATGACAGCCTGATGCCTCACAAGAAACTGCATGGCACTGATTTGTCTTTGGATAATTGTTCATCTTATGAGTTGTAAGTTACTTGTTGGCTAACACCCAGGCCTCCTCAGACAAGCTTTGGCATCCCCCGTCTAAGCTGTGATCATTTTCATATTTCACATGTCTTGGCTTTCACATAGGCGCATGGTGTGTGTAGGGTTTTCTTCTGAGAGTGGTGGGTACCTCTAAAACAGGGATGCCACGACAGTATTGCTAAGAGATGGGGCTCTGCCCCAGGTCCCCACGAGCCAACCTGGACCTGGCTGTATCTGTGGGGCTGGGTTTTACTCTCTGCAGATGCTCATAGCTGTCATTACACTGGTTGATGAACCATGCTTTTTATTTCTCTGTTTTTCACTACTCAGTATTTTTTTATAATGGGAACACATTTTCATTTTTATTTTCTGCAGTCAGAGGAAGTGATTTCCACAATGTGGACTATAAAATCTGTGTAAACACAGGAGTAGGACAGCCCTTTTGATTCCTCTCTACCCCTGGATATAACCCCATCACCAAGCTTTTCCCAAGGCAAGAGTAAGAGCCACACGACCTGGCTTCTCAACAGTTGGGTCTCTCAGTGGATCCTGATCAGATCTTTCCCAACCATGTTACTTAAAAACATCAACAAGGCAGGTGGTAGCCAGAGTTTCTACCCTTCCACCCCATCTTCCAGAGCCTCTGGCAAATAACAGTGAGCAAAAACTTAGAAGCAGCTTCTCTTGACAACGAAAGTCATATTTTGTTTTGAAAATACCCTGTGCTTAGGAAAAAAGCTGAAATGAAAACTCTGCGCCCGTAACATCTATCCTTTTCATTTACTTTGGCTCGGTGTCATTTTCTCTCCTGGGGAACTACTCCGGCACTCTTGCTGCAGCCCCCAGCTTTGTGCTCTTGACAGTTTTGTCCTCTTCTTCTTTGTGGGTCCAGTCCTTCAACAGATCAGTGTCTTTTGATCTCACTCCTCTCAGCATTGTCAAAACAGCCCTGTCAAAACAACCCTGGGACTGGGACTGGGAATGAGGAGTCCTTCACAGCTATAAACCTCCCTGTCACATCTGAGAGTTTACATCTTATCTGGGCCACTCTCTTCTATCTCCTGTCCTCCTTTTTGTCTCTTTTGCTGCAGTGATGAATTCCAGCAGGGTGACTTTACACAGGTGCACTGAGGGGCATGTGGTATTAATGAGTCATATTGCAAATATTTCCTTATTTTCCTTAATTTTTACCACTGGGATGCCTGACCACCTCATGAGACCAAAACATGACAGGGAAGCATGAAAATAAAGGCATGTGGAAACTACTCAGTTTTTGTTAAAAGTCAGAAAGGTTGTCTGTGAAACTTGAATGATAGGTTTCATTGGTCCTGGATCAATAAATCTTAGGAGAGCTTAATTAAAATTTATGCTAAAAGCATCCTACTTTTTGTGTAGCTAAAATAATCAGGATAAGCCACTGCTATCCAAGGATATATCATGATTCCCTCTTATGCAAGGGGCATCTAGAGAAGGGAGGAAGATGATTAAAGAACTTCTAAGCTCAATGGGCAGTGTTTTGGAGGAAAGACTTTGGGATTTAGCCTGTTATCTGCAGTTTTCCACTTTCACTAAGACTCAAGAGAGATAGGAGAACTAATTTCTTCTCTGTTTCCATTATAAGGAGCACATTTTTCCAATGTAACCCCTGGAAAAGGTATCATCAATCACTGCTCTTTTAATCTGGGAGTTGTGACTTCCAAGAGTTTGATGAATAGGTCCAGAAGTTACTGTAGTTTGTGACCTTCCTTTCTGGACAGATGGAAGGAGAAATTCTGAATTTCTTATACTTTATGCCTCTTTGACTTTGATTAGGAGTCACAATGTAGAGAAGATTTGGAAAAAAAAACCTTGGGTGGTTATTGGTATGGAAGAATATTTGGTTGAAAACCGTAGAATTTGTCACCAAAAAAATAAAATAAAAACAACTCCACAGAAGGAAAACCAATTTTTTGGTGTTTCTTTTCCAACAACTGCCCCCAAAAAACACTCTATGATGCTTTATTTATAAATTAGAGGTATCTGATAGGAAAGTTTTAAAAAATAGTTTGACCCACTATATATATAATTTTATATAAAAATCAGTTTGCCATCTGCAAACAGACATGTCCAATATTTTAATAACTGATGTTAAGAACCAGTGAGGTTCTTAGAGGACAAACTCTCTGAGGTGCCTTAGTCCATCATCCCTGAGGACCGGCCCACTGGGGCTGCAATACCTGTAACTCCACAGAGCTGCTCTCTCTGGTATGACAACAGCTGACCCAGGAGAGAAAACCAGTAAAACCAACTTGTATGTTATCACTTTAACATCAATGGATTTTAGAGACTTCAGATACAGATGAATGGCAGCTTTATTTTAGGGGTAATAGGGTAAAAATCTTCCAGCATCCCAGGCTTCAGACTTGGAGTCTTTGATGGCAGAAGATGCCTCTGACCTGCGATTACTGTAGTGTGTGAGTGTGATCCTGCTGTAATTCTTCAGGTTTGAATCAATCATGCCAGCAAAATCAGTGCTTCTTTGATCTGAACAGCTCACTGTCCCGCATGGCTGAAGGTATAAAATCACCAACCCTCCTGTTCGAAGTAGAATGGGCATTCATAAATCAGCCTGGCAGACCATAAATTCATTTACCCAACAGAGACACGGTCAAAAGCAACTCAATGGGCTTTTAAAGGCCTTTGTGCAATGCTGGAAATAAACAATGGATGGAGGAGGTGTGGGGAGAAGAAAGTGGCATCTTTATCCTCTGCTGAGTGAGGTACTGCTGGTCTGATGTAGGGTGGCTTTTCTTGGCTACTTGGAGATGAGGGGCTTTGGGAGGCTGGGGCAGGGTCCCCCAGACCTGTGGCACAAGCAACTCACTGCCAAAGCAGAAATGGGTTGGAGTAGGGGCTCCTGGGTCTCTTTGCAAGATCTTCTCGATCTGAAAGAATCCTACCTGTCATGGCTGGTGCACACTGTCTCTCCTGCCTGCTTCTGCTGGGCTCCAGCAAAAGCAAAATAGGAAATAAGCTCACAGCGGAGTCCCATCAGACAAAGGGGACTTTGTGGTGTCTTCGGTGAGGGACATCTCAGGCTGAGCAGCAGGGACCCTCCCTGGCTGTGTTTCTGGGAAATGCCATGTATTTGCCTCTGGATTTAGCATTGTGGGAGAGGAGAAAGACCATCCCGACTCAAGTCTTAGCCCACTCTATAAAAACAGAGTCAGTTTAAAAGCCCACACGCAGTCATGCAAAGCACAGCAAATGAAACCTTTCAAGTGCATCAGAACAAACCTGAGACACAGAGTTTCCATGGCTGTTTCCCCTCCCCTGCTATGTTGAGAAATATATATATTTAAACAATATCACAGCAATTCTTCCAGTTGCTTCTAATAAAATAGCTCTGCTGAAATAATGCAGTGTCTGAGAGATTGGGTGTAATATGGTTAAATGCTTTTACAATCCCCCATTAAAGTAAGTGGATAGAAATTCATAAAATATTTACAGCATTTGAAAAGTGTTCATTCACAGATCCATCCAGAATGCGAAGCAGGCCCAGAGCAGCGAGGGCTGAAGACAGATGTTGATACCATGATGCTTCTCTCGCATGGAGAGAGAAGATGGACTTAGGTTAAATGACATTGCTGAAAAGTAGGAGGGTTGAGACCAAATCCTGTGCTGCAGTTTGTTTTAATCCAGTTACTAAACCAAGCAGCGCTCCTTTTTTCCCGCTGAGTATGATGAAAATAACAATCCCAAGCTGGCAAGGATGCTACGCTTCTACTGTTCTGTGGTGAGTCCAGGGCCATTAACGAGAGCTTGGAGTGGGGAAAAAGAGCTACAATTCAGATCTAAGTGATGAGAGAGGGGTTGGTTGCTTTTGAGTCAGCGCTGAGATGACCCGATCCCTCGCTCGAAAGGCGTCTGGCTGAACGGCTTCCTGTCTGTGGTGAAGGTAATAGCAAAGCTGGCTGCATCCCCCTCTTTGGCAATTATACCCGAGTCCCCTGGGTATTAGCATCAGCTGGCACTCCCCCAAAGGCTAGGTTTTAAAAAAAAAAATGAAGAAGAAGAAAAAAAATAATAATAAAGGAGTCGTATCTCCGGAGCTGCTTTGCACCTGAGCAAAGTACGTGTCTGTCTTCTTGCATCAGGTCCCGCGGCCGCAGCCACAGACTGCTCGGTGCAGCGCCTGGGGGAAGACAGAAGGGCTTGGAGAGCTCAAGGACCATAAAAATAACTGCAGGATTAGAAGAGGTGGCTGTGAGAGGGACTAGGATGAACTGCCAAAGCAGAATTAAGTCAAGACCTGGTGTTAATCCAGCATCTTGAGGTTGAGAGCAGCTTTGTACTCTTGGATGAAGCTGTGGATGAGGTTTTGACAGAAGTAATCTACAGCTGCAGAGGAATAATCACCTCGACAAGTGATGGGAGGGAGGAAATCTTCTGTTTGTGAGGAAAAGGAGGGAAATGACCAGTGCAGCACCTCTGTGTGGCTGTGTCTGAGGTGTCACTCCGGAGGAGACTTTTGTAAATCACACATAGAGCAGTCCCAGACTCATCTCTGTCACTGGGGTTTAGAGAAATTCCTTTGGAGGGAAGCATGTAGGAGAACTTAAGACACCTGTGGATCCCAATGACCACTATCCCATGGTTGAATTCCTGCTGTAAATATTCCAGAACAAGTTTGGGACACAATCCAGGATAAACATTTCTTTGTCCTCCTGTGCTAGTTTGTTTTGAGCAGTCATCATCTTCACATCTCCTGCAAATATTGGAAAGCTCCTAGCAGTTCCTGTTCATTAGAGATCCCAATTCTCCTTCATGCCAGTTTTACCTCCGTGTCACTCAATTGACTCAATAGCAAAGGAGAAGAGAACCTGGGTTCCTATTTCTCATTTGGCAAGAACAGCTGAATTAACCCTGGGGTCAAAGCCAAATGCCAGCCTCTCTGAACTCTTCCAGGATTCAGTGCCCGTACAGCAGCATTGCTGTAAAAGTACCCCAGTTCTCTTTAGGCTACCAGTGTGCTGCTCCGAGTGGGCAAATTTATTCTATTTTTTTCAGGGCTTTGTAGTCCTCATCAACCTCCAACCTGCTGGTATCTAACTCTAGGAAGCTTATATTTCCCCTGTATACAGACCTTTAATATAGACATCCTCTCAGCTGGATACAGTGGTTAGGACTTTACTCACTATAAACTAGGAATAATTTCACCAGTCCAAGGAGTTTGTCCAAGTTTCATTGGAAAAACAGTCTTTTACTCCCCAACCTGTGCTCAGCTGTGGTGTTGCTATTCTGGTTGTGCAATTACTGTATCTCATCTCAGGGACTGCTGCACATCGGAACCGAATCTCTCACTGGTGTGTAAATTATAGTAAAACAGAGCTTTGGGGACCATTAGGGAGAAAGTGTCAATCTAAGGGTATTTTTTGCTTAGGTTTGCTTCCAATATTCTTCACCTTGTTTTATCCTCCAGCATGGCAGCAAGTTGTGTATGTTTATTAAATGCACTAAATACTCCCTTATAAATATGTATTTATTTAGTTTGCTTTAATAAGTATATATTTACAAAGACATATTTATATATACATTTATAAATATTAGTATAAATAAATATCTATTTATATATTAGTACACTAAAGAAACACAGCTATTAAATTAATTAAATATAATTAAACGTTTACTATTTTCCATCATATTGGCAGCTGATCTGTCTGTCTTCTCTTAGCTCTGAACTGTTATCTGAACTTGCCTGTGTGTTAAACTCTCATCTCCTCCGCTTCAGGGAGTTTCTCTCATACTGTACAACAGTGTACCTGTCTAAACAGAAGCAGGAAAGTTGGTCTTCTGATTTATTGCTGATGGGGAGCCATAAATTTTCTTTAGGGGAAGCACAAGGATGTAGATCATAGATGTGGGAACTCTGGATCGATATTTTTTTCTTTTCTCTTATATAGGGTGTAAGTAGCCACTGATCCGCTCTCACCAGAGCAAGCAAAGTGAATCATCTCTCTGTGTTATCTTCTTCAAGTCTGTGCTACTACAGGAAGACAAGTCCAAGAAGCCCAAATATATTTTTTTTCTTTTCCTAACCTTTACAGTGGTTTTTTTTAGCCCACACTTCTCAGGCCCACTAAATGCTTAACAAATATGACCTGTTCTCTGTGCAAGAATCCATCCCTGTGGCTTCTGTAGCTGTTTCTTCCACCTAACATGTGAAGGACAGCATTATAATCACTCTATCATCTTCTCTTCAAAGATGAAGATGAAACAGTGTGTTCCCAGCAGCTGAAAGAGATGCTCTAGTTAACATCTGAGCCTGTGAACTCAGGAGGAATGGGAATCCCCTGCAGGCTTCCCCAAAAAGACATGCTCCCCAAATGTCCTTGCTGTAGAAGAGTGAGCCCTCAGTACCCCAGGCCAAGCAATGGACTCTTTGCAATAATACTTTATATTCATACAAATCATACAGTTTTATTCAAGACTATTTTTTTTCACTGCCTTTGTCTTTAGGATTACTGGACCACTAAGGGATTAGCTGAGTGATAACAGAGATAACAGAGATGACATACCAGAAACCTTTTGTTTAGAATAGCTGTGATCATGGCTGTTAGATCCTGGACGTGTCCTGTCCATGGATTTAAGCCCTCTTACAAATGCTTATTATCTGGTAAAGAAGATATGTTGTGTTATAATCATCACAATCCTCTTGCTTGGCTAAAACCACATATTAAATCCATGCCTGAGCCTGGAATTAGAACCTGCAACATGGGCCCCTCCTGCTCCCTGTCCCCCCAGGAGCTCATGTTCTCCATTTGTCTGCCCTATAATGCAAGAAAACAGGCATTTTCATGGAAATTTGCCCTAGTCCTGTGGTAAATGTACAGAGGAGCATGTGGTAACCTGCTACTTGCTGTCAAGGGCAGATTTATTCAGCCAAGATGGGCAGTTCTACTTTCTAGTATTAATGGATGCTACTTTTGAAGGACCATATGTGCTTTTCCTACACTGCAAATGCATAATAACCTCTCTTTTTCTCTCTTTCTCCTCCTTTTCTCACTTACAGATGCTGACTGCACAGCTGGTAAAATAGATAGGTCTTTCTAACCCTTTCATGCATGCTCGGTGAGTCCAGGTAGCTTTATAAATATGGTAATGGTTCCCAGAGCATGTCCGGACTGGAAATAAGACAGAAAGCCACAGAGGCTGGACTTGGAGAGATAACTGCAGAAACAGCTCCGCTGCAGGAGAGACTAAATCCACATTCCAGGTCAAATTAACTGCCTCCCCCTTCCCCCCCATTAGTATGAGGAAAGCTCTTGTGCTCACCTGTTTGCTGATTGCATCCATGAAGAAAGCAGCAGCTCTTGTTTAGTTTATTACCAGAAGGCCCAAGCTTGTGATAAAACACATTGATTTATACAATGGGGGATCCTGCCTGACACTTCAATGCAGTTGTCCTGCAGAGAAAATTACAGATAAACTCTTAATTTATTCTCCCTTTAAGGGAGAAGGGAAAAGAAGAGAAAGGGGAAAAAAAGAAACAACCACCCCACACTCAACAACAGCTTTCTGATATGTGCTGATGAAAAGGTTAGCTTTTACTAGTCTGCTTCCAAAGGCTGATTCCCTGGAGATATCAACAACTCCCATAAAGGACTGGGCCCAAGGACCATTTGTTATTGTCCCCCACGCAGAGCCCTTTCTCCCAGAGGCTGGCTCATGGTGGCTTCTCGCTCAGGTGAGTGGGACACCATCCTCTGTGCACCTGGTGGCGAGGATGTGGCTGTCTCTGCCCAAGATCACCCTCAGGCATTTCCACAATGCTCTGGAAAAGTCATCTCCTTCTCTATAGCAGAGGATAATCAATAGTGACTGATGGTTTAGCCAAGGGGGGAGGCAAAGAGGGAAGCTGTGATTTCAGGGACAGGTTACAGTAGTTTAAGATGAGGGAGGCAGGAAAAAAAAGCAAGGGAGTGGCAAGAGGAAGGAGATGAATCTCAGCTTCACAAGTGATGCCTTTGACAAATGTTTGAGATCTAACCTTGCCTTAAAAAATTAATATTGCCCAGAGCCCAAAAGTAAAATGAAGCAGTACATCTAACCTGCCAGGAGCGCAGCACTGGCATTGCGCAGGCTTTTCCCCTGTCAGGTGCTTGTTTATGCTGGAATTTTGGGGTGACTAACAACAAAAACGCTTGCTGAGGAAAGGAGCCACTGGTCAGCAGCCCTGACTTCCCCTGGAGCTTCTGGAAACACCAAAGATTCTTAACTAGTAATGGGTTTAGAGGGCGAGGGATGCCATGCTGAGAGGGAAGACATGTTCAAATGCATCCAGTGGAACAATAATCCAGGTCCCATGAGCTCTGTTTGGGACTTCCAGCATTGTGAAAGGAGCCCAACACTTGAAATGAAGGGTTGTCGTGGATGAGCAAGCAAGTTCAAGATGAAGTCACTTTTCTCTCACACGACACTTAAATGTATGTCTACTCTGCCTCTTCCTTTTGATGCCTGATCTGACCAGGTCCCCTCTTTTATTAAAATACATTTTGTTTCTTTCCCATTTTGAGAAAACCTGAGTTCTTCAACTACTACTGGTGTCACGCTGTTTGCACTTTGTTCTGTTTTCTTAGTTTCTACAATACTCTTTATACAAAAGTGACCAAAATGTGTATGTTGTCCCTGTTCTGACAACAGAGCCAAACTTTCTCTATCTGGGCAGTTGCCTGAAAACACAGAACAGCCCTCCTGGCCAGTCCACTGGGGCCTGGAGCTTCCAGCTGTTAAGAATAATCTGAGTCTTTCCATGTTTGAATGGCCTGGCATAATATCTTCCAGGAATTCTAGTTCTGTTGGTGAGGCAAATGCACACAAGAAATGTTCTCTAGTTTATCCCTACACATGTATTTATCTAGAGGTGAAAAAAAGTATGGAAAAAATATAGCAGAAAAATAAAAGAGCTCATCCTTTCCTGAGATTTTCCTTGATAATATATGTGTGCAGCACAGACCTTCTCAAGCTTTTAGATTTATTTCCTGAAGAAATAGCTGGAAGCTCTACTCCACAGAATATTGCTCTAACCTCCCATTCGTTTCTGACAGTGATAGATTTTGCCTTCCTCACGTAAAAAAACCTTGACCTCAAACATCTGTCCCTGGATAGCCAGGAGAAAAATCAAACATACGTGACCTCTCTGTCCGCCGTCCTTACTTTGGTGGACCATTGCCCAGCTCCAGCCACTGCTCTTCACCCTAATCTTTCCTGATGTAACATTTTCCTAAAATGGAGCAGGAAAGCATTAAGGAGAGAAGATGAAGGAAATACTCGGGAAGAGCTGGTCAGTTTTAACCTCTTTCCCACCTCAGAGTGAGCCTGTTCTCTCTAAACCATTGAGCTCCATGGCTGCAGAACTGTCTCTGTGCCAAAAGCTCTACCCCCATACAGGTACTATCAGGAGGAAACCAGTGCCAGACTCTGGTTAGGTTTTTGTCTCTCAGAGGAGCTGGCACAGGTTCCTGGCTGGCACAGGTTCCTGGCTCACCGTGTACCTGCCAGTGCTTGCCCAAGACTTTCCACACATCCCGTAGCCTGGTGTCTCATTCCAGTTGTGCTTTCTGCATGGATATGCCCCCGTTTTCCACCCTGATGGCTAGGACAATGTGCTCAACAGGGGCACCATGATGCCCAGTCACAACTTCCCTCCTGCCACAGTTGACAGCGTTTCCCTCTTCAGATTGGCAACTTCTCATTTTTGTGTGCTCCTTCAAACAATTTGGGCTTGGTTTTGTTTTTTTTTTTTTTGCCTTTCCAAGTCCACAGCAGCTATCTTTAATTAAATCACAATTCCCTAGGTGGTTTCCCTCTTCTGTTGCTGATTAGCATAGTCACTATCTATAACTCCCCCCCTCCCACTGCTGGAATCAAGCCTTACAGGTCTCTCGTTTCCCAAATCTCTTCTCCATCTCTCTCTAAATACAAGTGTTACCATTAATAATGATAAAAGCTGCGCACGGAGCTTCTCCTCATTCCTTTGGGGCCCAGAGGGCTTTTCAGACCACGACGGGAGATGATAGGATGTCTGCTCACCAGCTCGGGCAGAGCTGCTCTCCGTGGGGAGAAACGCAGCCTGTGCCCCGTGGTGGGAGCACAGCACAACAGAGGTGGCTTCTCGCTCGAAAGCTAAGGGAGGATCCTCTCGCCCCGACCCCTCTGCAAACCCACCTGGGCAGCCCGTGCCACTGGGCGAAGCCTGTGTCGGGTGCACGAAATCCAAATGTGAAAGGGAACGGCTGTCGTGCCTGTTCTCACAAGCTGCTTTTGTGCAAACCGAGAGGGGATTACCGTAAAGGTTTGGCAGAGCAGCCCTGGCTAACACAACCACCGTCCCTCCTTGGCTGAAAGCAGCCTTTCCCCACACATTTTCCTCTGAAAGGCCGATCCTTTTCTGATTCAGCCCGTCTCCACCTCGTACCCTGCTGCAACTGTTTGCCTAATGCTACGTCTGAAGGAAAAGCATCAATTACTGAATCACTCACCTTCCCCTCCCGCAGCACCAGGCGCTTTGTAGCCTGCTCCCAGCCCTCTGTCAGCCCGGGCTGATGCTAATTGAGTCATAGCACAACTGTGGCTCGGGGCATTATGAAGGACATTATCACTGTATTTTAACCCCATCGGTATTTGTCTCGATACATTCATTTCCCTCTTCCACTCCTTTCCTCGTGTTCCTCTCTTTGACATCTTAATTCTAGGGCTCCACAGGACTGGGTTTTTAGAAGGTTTTTCTTCTCCTCTGCAGATACGTATTGCTTTGTCACAGTCTGTTTTACTTCAGAAATTTTTCTCCTGCATCCATCATTTTTGTTTTCTTTCAAAAGATATAACTGCCAAAATGGAATCAAATTCAATGTAATTTTTATTTAAAAGACTTTGATTGCAGGGGAAGGAGGAGGTTAAGTGTCAAGGAATACATTGCTCTAGCTTTTATGAGGAGAATTTTAACTAATTGTTGCATATGTGCATATTTTTATATATAAAAAAATTATCAGCCCCCAAGAACGCTCACAAATTTCTTTGACAAACCTGACAATGGGTGAGAAACAACAGAAAAAAATACTTTTAACTTAGAGGTGGGACCTGAGGACTCCATGTGTGGTCCCATGGTTGTTCCCTACTTGTGGGATTGTACAGGATCAGGGAAATGACCAAATCTTCCCTGGGCAGAGGCCAGTGTTGATGCAGAGCAGGGGCAGAGCCTCCTGGATGGGGCCAAGGAGGCAGAAACCCTGCCGGTGTCCCCTTGTCCCCTTAAAGCAGCTGTAGGGTCTCACCCCCAGTCTGGGTGATGTGCCCCAGATCAAAAGGGAAGTCTGGAAATTCAGACGGGTTCCCTGAGGTGGTTGCACTGCTTGAAACCACGCACTCCTATGTCCTCCATGAATATCTCAGTGGCATTTGTCACCGTGGTGCCATTTGGCAGCTTTGCTGGGGCTGAGCAGAGCCATCCCCTGCCTCTGCGCTGGAGGAGACACAGCCCGGATCCTGCAGATAATTTGGTACTTGTGTTTGCAGCATCAGCCTCACAACTGCCTTGTCTCTGCTGTTTCCTGGGGACCTGACCAAGCCTCTGTTGGCCTCTTGATCCCCAAGTGTTTGAAACCCTTCTTGCCATTTAGCTTTCCCTTCCCCGCCACCACCACCTCCTGCTCTGCCTTTGCTTTTCCCCCATATGCTGCTTCACTCTGTTTATCGCCAAAGTCTCTTTATATTCTCAGTTGCTAATATCAGTTCGTGGCCCTTTGTTCTGTTTATCCATAGGGAAAAAATGTGGTAAAAATCATGAGCCCCGGAAATCACCAAGTTGGGCCTGTGAAGGTGTGTGTAGGGGGGTGGTATTGCAATTTTTCTCTGCCCAGTGAAGAGCCACCTTGAAAATAGGGATGAACCAACCATCAGGTGGCTCTGAGCTCCAGACTCATCAATTCAAAATGTCCTTGATATTACAATAACAAGAATCAAGCCTATCTAGGATGCTGCCAGCACTTTCTCCCTCTCCAGTTTCATTAGGAAGCAGGGAGGAGCAAAAACTATTTCAAATCCTCAAAAACAACAACAAAAGTATGAGTCTGAAAATGCACAAAGGTTTGGCATTTAAATATCACAGCTGTAGCCTTCTTAAAATACCAGAGATACATAATGAATTATAGATTGGGCTGAGCTGCACAATCCACCCCCCCTGCTTGTCCTTTAGTGAAGTTCTGGTCTGACTCAGGGGTTTGGTTCAGGTCCATCTCTAATTCCAAGTTCAGTTCCTCCGTGATCCCTGACTTTTCCCTCCCTCCCCCAGGTTTAACTCTGAATGTTAATGAACTGGGAGGCATTGTCAGGCAAGGGGAGGCAATGCCAAGGTTTGAGCATTTGACGCTTGAGCTCAGGGTGGGGTTACGGTTCCTGCAGATTAGTATGACTTTTTGTGCTCTTTTTTTTTTTTTCTTTGATAGCTCTCTTCTGCTCCAGAAATAGTACTGTCAACATTCCTTAAGATGAGAGGTTAAAATTTTCAGGTGTCCCTGTCCAGCGATGATATCAGAATCCATCTGTCCTGAAGCTAAAGCTGCAGAGAGGAAGAGGGAAGATGCCCATGTCTAGCAGTCTCAATACCAAACCCTCATTTTTCCCTCCATCACCATGGCCCACTTATTTACTTTTGTTTGTTTCGCAGAGACACCATAACCTCATGATGTCTCCTGCATCTCAGTATCTTGTCCATGTTTTCTTTCCTCGGAAGTATCTGTCATGGAACAGAATAGCTGAGGTGGGAAGGGACCTCTGGTAATCCTAATCCTCTAGTCCAAACCCCCTGCTCAAATAAACATTTTAACCCAATAGAAAAGGCCTTTCTTCTTCCCCCTGATAATGCTGGCTCTTTTGCTCCTCCCTGTCTCACGCCACTGTCTCCTCTAGCTTCAGTTTTTTCCCTCCAGCATGGGGCCACACTGTCAGCATCCCCTCCTCGTCCAAAATGTAGCCTTCCCACAGCCCTGGGAAGCCTCTTCAGGGCTCTGTGGGGCTGGGGTGAGGGTAAAAAGGTGAGCAGCAGGAGCTGGGATTTATGGCAGGGAAAGGATACTCATCAGCAGAAGGAGAAGGTTATCAGTCCCGAGAAGCACTGTCTAAGTGAAAATTGAAACTGTCAAACTGCCTGTGCTCCCTGCTCTGTTTCTGCTCTGGGATTTTTAATTATTATTTCTCATCGGATTTTTTTTTTTTTTATCCCTCCTCTCTTAGTTTCGTTTGAAAAATGTTGTCTGCAGATATAAAAGCAGGATAAATCATTCGTGACCTTCAAACATGCCACCTTGTGTTTCTCTCTTCCTACTGCTTTCGGGCCAGCCCCGAGCAAAGCCATCCACACCTTTCCCCACAGGACCCCACGCTCACTGACCTCATTTTCCTTTGGGGAAGGCTTTGCATACTCTCCTACTAGCACTGCTCATGCTTGCACAGACAGGACAAGAATTACCTTGGGATAAAAAATACTTTCAGCCCAGCTTTTTCCCCCTTGGGTCTCTCCTCTGCTTCCTCCACGGGGCAGGGGGTGCTCAGGACATCCTGGGGCCATGGTACAGCCTCTTTTTGTCCCATCCAGCTCAGACATGGCTGGTGAGTCTGGCAGCCGATGGGACGTGGTAGGCAGTTACCATGCAGGAGAGAAGCTGCAGAGCCACACAGCAGCCAGAGCATTTGCATCTTCTCCTTTGAGCTCTTTCCCACCTTAAACAACTGAGCCTTTACATCGCTTCCTCCCCATTTCAGTGCCAGGGCTCTGTCTCTTCTTGCTGGGTCCTGCTGCTTAAGCATCGATCCTGAATGAACAAGAGCCAGAAGACACAGGTGGGCTGTGCTATGATTCAGGACACCAGCATCTCCAGTCACCTACCAAAGCCCCTCTAAAATCCCTTCTAAGGAGACAGTGCTGCTCCTGAGAGCCCTGGGATGTACAGTGCCCAGGACAGTGGTGGCAGCAGCGGAGAAAAGAGAGCAGAGACACGGGCCAGCCAAGCTCAGCTCCATCTTGGCAGTGCCGCCTATAGATCCTGCCTCTGGGAGCCTTAATTTGTTAAGCAAATGGAAAATGCAAACAGCCTGACCTGCCCAGGACCCCTGACAACAGCCACATTCCCAGACTAGCAGGTGGGCTTAATCTTCCTTTGATAGGGCACCGCAGGAGGACAGCTTACTCTCCAGAACTGCAATGCTGTTCCTATCAGACAACCACAGTCCCACCAAGAGGACTTTCACCCTCTGGCTGATTAGCTTTGCTCAGCACTGTTTGGGACAGATATATACAGAAATAGCAAGAGAAGTGTGTCATAGCTGGGAAGACACACTGTTTTAATATTAAAGATATTTTAGCTTTGTTTTAAAGATAATACTCACACAGACACCTGTAACACTGGAGTTTGGGGTTGTTGGGTGGTGGAGATTTTTTTTATTTTCAGATCCAGTCATTTTGTGAAAAGCTTAAAATGAAAAAATGAGATGAAAAAAAAATCTGGCAAAATATAAGAAAACAAGGAATGAGGTGGAAGTGAAGCCAGAATGCCTTGTAAACCACTCTAGCCTTTTGAGATAGAGTCCCACAGTACACTGAAGTCACCTTGGTGGGCTAACTAGTCTTGAATTGCAGAGCCAGAGATGGAAACCCATACTAAGGTTTTCAAAGGGCTCAAACAGATTTTGTATGATGATTTCTGAGCCTCATTTCACTTGCAAGCACCCACATACCAAGCATGAAATGCTTGTTACTTGCAGACTGAGGTTCAATGGCTTGTTATTTGCAGACTGAGGTTCAATGCGCTGAAGATACAGAGCACCACCACCATGGGTGATATGCCCATCTTTTGCACAGCATTTTCCCATAGCCATTAAAATCTCATTCATGGAAGTGGAACTGAAGGATAAGGTATGGGGCTTTGAGCAACTTGGTCTGGTGGGAGGTGTCCTTGCCCAGGGCAGGGGGGCTGGAACTCCATGAACTTTAAGGTCCCTTCCAACTCTAACCATTTTATGATTTCATGATTCTATGAACTTTTTGTTCAGCAGGAACCAAACACTTGCAAACCCTTCAAGCGTGGACAGGCAGCCTGCCATAGCCCTGGCCTGGAGGACCAAGGACCAGCAATGAAAAGTCGGATGCAGAGACATCCCATTGTGTCCTCTTGGATCTGCCGAGACTCATCCTAACAGTTTTCTTTTTTTTTTTTTTTTAATCTTTTTGCATTTCCACTTCCCATTAAGCCTCCTCAGCCTTTTTATTAAGGTTTATTTTTACCTCAGTGCAAGAGGTTAGGAGCACGCGGCTCTGGCTTTGACTGCTTGGCATTTTGTGAAGATTGTGCCACGTGGTATGTCAGACCTCGCCAAAAATAACTCCCTGCACACAGGAGCTGCTTACCTACCTGCAGAGACCACTTATTCCCGACCCTTTGGGGTTTGTTTTAGGGGGATTGCTGGGAATTGCAGGGTAGGGGGAGAGGGTGAGTTTGAAGCCTGAGGGATGGGGAAAACCAGCGTGACATGTTTCCACTTTTTCAAATAGACGGTCCTCACTTTTTCCTCCCTCCCTCTTTGCCTCAGGAGAGGAGGAGCAAGGAAAAGGCAACATCTCTCAGCTCCAAGTGGGCTGTTTGAAAATAAAAAGTATGGGCAGTCTTGGAGGAAAGAAAAGATTTGTTTTAGAGATGAGCGATCGTTGGAGGACATTAAGAGCATCCTGGGGAAAATCAAATTGATGTACACCCACACACTGCTGGGGGAGGGTCCCTGCTGAGACCAGTGTGAGGTCCTCATGCCCTCAGCAGGAGGGATGGGGACCTGGTGGCTCCCAGCAGCGGGTTTTGTCACGGCAGCTCGTCCTTTCAGAAATGGAGCGAGAGGAGGAAATATAGAGCCATAAGGTATCTCTGGTGGCCTCGTCACTGCTGCTGTGGCACTGATGCCCGGAGAGAGCTCAGACACAGACCTGCCAGAGCGGTTCCTCGCTTGCTTCCCCTCCTGCTCCGGTGTGGATGCAGTTCTGGTGGCAGTGGCTGTCCCCAACCTCTGTGGGCTCAAAGCAGCAATCAACCATTCAACAAAAAATACAAGTGAAAAAAATAACTTTGTCATGCCTGCTTACCCCCTGCTCATCCAGTCACTCACCTGCACAAGGAGACCTGGGCTGTTCCTTGGGAGCCCTCCCAGGAGCCGGCTGTGCCATATCACTGTATGCTAAATGACATATGTTACAATTTTCACCCCAAACCAAGCTGTTCAGGATAACAAACTCAAAACACAGCTGAAATGAATCAGTTGGAATATGTTATTTTCAAACTCTTTTCTTTTGAATCTTCACTTTTCTTTTAGTGAAAATGAATGACAACTCAAACCTGTTTTTTCTCCCATGAACATCAAAATAAATACTGACAGCCTTATTTTCTGCAACCCATCTCTTTTTGTGGTTTTCGTTGTTTTTTTATGTATTCTTGAACTGGAAAAAACACTATAAAGTCTTCCTCCCCTTAATTTTAGTAGCTCTTTGCCTTCCAAACAGAAAAGGGAAAGAAAAGGTTATTAAATCTGAAAATTCCTTGTTCACCACATTGCACTTTGTAGCAGTTCGTGTACAAATTCCACCCAATTCCACCCTTTTGAGTATTCAAAATCCACGTTGCTGAAGCTCAGAGGAGGGACCAAACTCCCTGCTGAAGCTGATGTGATGCCTTCCCGTGTGATATCCTGCCCCCTGCGCTGCCTGAGCGAGGGGATCCCATCCCACTGGGATAACACGTGCACCCGTTTCTGGAGGTGCAGTGAACGAAATAGCAGGAGCGACAGAGCTGGAGGTAATACTGCTCTAAACAGATAGCTGCAGGATCCGTCTTCTATATTAAAGTATTGATTTTTCATAAACTAAGAGCACAAAAGGCCATGGAAAACAATCAAGTCCCAGTGCAGGAAGCTGAAAAATTAGACAGCACTCTCAGGCCTCATGGCAATGTGTGCCAAGACTTTCAGTTAAAAAAAGCCTTATTTATAGACAGCAGACTTCAAAAATATCAGAGGTGTGGTTCTAACCCACTGAAAGTTTGTTTCCTTTCAAACGGGATGCTGTGAATCTCTGATTCAGGCAGGCAATGTCAGCAGAATCACTCATGAATTTCTTGTGTGTTCTGCTTATGGCTATGCTAAATAGATCCTCAAACAGCCTTTCATTTCAGCATTTCAGCTGTTGCATTATCATCCTGTGATGGGAAATGAGATATGCAAAAAGACAGAGACAACACGCTATTTCCTTTCCTTTACTTTCTGTCTGCCTTTCTACAGAAACTCTAACTTCAATCAGAAGTGGAGCTAGAGAAGTTCAAACCTGAATTAAGGTGTCACCTGGTTTCCAGTGAAAGTGATGAATCACTGGAAAATCCTTTTCAGGGAATGTGGTTAGATTGCTCATCCTGAGACTGGTGTTAAAGACTGCATGTCCCTGCTTAAACCATAACTCAATTGAGGTTCATGCAGAAACCAGTAAGTGGAAGAAATCTATGGCTTTGGTTATACAAAAAAGCAGAGCAGTAAATCATAGTTGTCTTGTGTTTGAAATTTATGAAGCCATTACATTCAGAATTTGTTAGGTTTCAAGTTTTTGTTCTAGATCTTTTATATTTCAACAGAAGAAAAGAGGACAGTTATGATTTTGGTATTGTGCTTAAATGTAAATTAAGGCACTGTCAAACAGGGTTGGAAATCATATCTGGACCTAGACTTTGATGTTTTTCAGTTAGCATGAGGTTGGAAGCCTGGATCCATTTCTAGGAAGCATTTGTGTAGGAATTAGCTTCTTAGATTTTTACTCCAAGAAGGGACCAAACCCCTAAATCAAATGTAAAGACTCTCTAGACTAAGGTACATACCTGATATATTGAATAGGATGTTCTCCTCATTTACTTTGTAAGAAAACAAGACATGCCAACAAGGAACAAAGGAACAAGCAAAAATTGTGGGTTTTTTCTACAAAAATCTGTTTCTCCTGTCATATCATGACCCACGGGTCATAGTGAGGTCTATGCATCCAACGGGGAAATTTCCAGCAGCAGCAAAGGGACACGTGTCACCATGTGGGCATCTCAAATGTGCCAGGAACAGAAACTAAGATTCCTGTCAGCCTGAAATACTGCTGTCCCCATCACACACAAGGGTTGCTTTCTTGGGTCAGGAGGCAAACCTTCGGTGGAGACACCTGAGCTGAAATCCTATGGTTTTGTAGTCAGGACCCAATTTGTATGGAAATAGTTTGTTTGCTTTGGAAGGATAGACCAGAGAAATAGTTCAGGTGGCAGAACCAGTGACCTTGGTAAACTTTCACTCTTGAGCCTTATGGCTGTGTCTTTTTCTATCAGATGTGATTTTAAATAAACATGAAGGGACCAGACAGGCCACAGATGCAGGTTTCTAAGCAACACAAATAGATCCACATCTGCTTTTATAGGTGCAGGCAGGACATCTCTGGACAGTTTTTAGTAAGTTGTTTTGTTTTTTTTTCTTCTCCTTCATTTCAGAGAGACAGAGTTTAAGTACACACCACCAGAAATAAAAATAATAAACAAATAAGCTTTCTTTCCCGGGGACTGATAATTTTAAGGGTCTGTATGATGAGAGGCAGCAGAAAAGGTGTCCCCATTCCCAGGCCTGCTGTGATGTGGCTGCAGATCTGCCTGTTGTTATCACATCTGGACATTTTGGCCCTGGCCGTTGACTGCCCAGGCCCCAAAAGATGCTACAAGGGAGATGATGAAAAGCAGAGAGGTGTGTATCGTCCCCATGAGCAGGCATGAGATAGGCGAGGAGAAAAAGAAGGGTAGTCCCAACCTTGCAGAGTGTCACGGCAGATGATAAACGACTGCACAGGACAGGATATAAACCAGGACAGAAACACCGTCTCACGGTCTGAAACTGCACCTTTTTGTTTGTTTGCTTCTCCCATGTTCAGAGAGACGCTCGCTCGCATGTGTTGGGAGATTTAACTCCGTGCAGATGGGAGGAAATGATTTTCAAAACCGCCTGTTTGTAAGCTAGCTGGGGAATGACAGCGCTGCCACTGCTTCTTTTGTTCTAAACACCCAATTAAACTGGCTGTTTACACCTTCCTGCCAGATTCCTGTCTCCCAGCTGAAGGGAGCTGAGCAGCTAATGAGGCACAACACAGAAACCGGCAGGGGAAAGGCGGGAGGTTTCCGAAGAATTGCAGACTCAGCCCGCTCTGGTGGTGAAGCAGAGGGAGATGGGGCTGCCCCAGGGTGGGATCCTTCCCAGCCCCCTGGGGAAAGAGGGACATGTCTGGGTGACAGCCAGGACACCGAGCAGGTTGTGGGCAACGGGCGCCCAAGCCTGGACTCCTGCTCTAGGACACTGAAATTGATACAGCCACATCTTCACCCTTCCTGGCCCATGATGCAGCCAGGACATTATAATTTCAGGATGGAGTTTATGAGGGTTTTTTTCATGTTGTAGGAAGGGTAAGGAGGAAAAAAAAAAAGAAGATACTGAGGGATGCTGGAATCACAGTGGAGGTAGTCATCAGAGGGCTGTGGGATGGAAGAAACAACTTTTGGAGTAGATTTAAAGAGCTTCACTCCGTTCTCAGAGTAGTCACAACGAACTTGTAATCTAGAGCTCTCTCAGACTCTATTTCCCTGGGAAAAGATGCAAGTGAACAAGAAAGGGGAGAGGAGAAAATCAGGGATAGATGATTTCTGGACATGTCTCAGAATTTCTTTTCTGCTGAGAGAAACAGATTTTGCTTTTAGCAGTGGGGACTTGGTCATCAGAGCAGCCAGTTTGCCCAGGTAAAATGGTTGCTCTGATGCTAACAGAGGTCATTAACACGTTGCTCTCCAGGATAAGTGATGAGTGTTCCTGTGTCCTAAGACTGGTGCAAATGGAGGCAGCTGTGTCTGTCTTCTGCAACTGCAGGACTTGATGAGTGTGGCAACAATTTGGGAAAAATCTGTGCTCATCAACCCCTGGAGAAAGACTCCTGATGGAGGTTGGAAATGACATCTCCCAAGTCTGTGAACTCCTCAAGCAGGAAGCCCTGCATTCCTTCTTTGTTGAGATAAGAAGGTAAGGCAGTCTTCTCCCGTCATTTTGAGCAAGACAACCTATGTTTTCATGGTACTGGCTTAAACTACTAGCAACTCGCGCCACAGTAGACTGTCTATCGTAATACAAATGCATGCTCATTTCCTAGCTTCCTTAGTGCCCAGGGAATAAGGCAAAATTTATATTGATCTTTAAATAAAATTCTGGTAAAGGCAGACCCTTGTGTTATGAGTTGCAATGCCCACTGGCCTTGTGTTTTACTAGGAACAGATGCGAAAGTTCCATCCGCTTTCTGAAGGACTCTGTTGTAACTTCAGTGTGATGATCTAAGATGTGTTTCCTCCCCTTTTAGAGAGAGTTGGAGATCTGCAAACAGGGTAAAAACAGCCCCAAAGGGAAAACTTTGCTCAACAAACTTTCAGATGAGCCCTTGAAGCTACAGCCTCTCTGTGTGTCATGAGGATCTCAGATGTTCTCTCATCCCAAGGCTATGTGAGTCTGATTAGGTTTGATTGCATATACTGCAGGCATTATCGATCAGCTACATGATTGATGCGCTGGTTGCTGTCAGTGCCTCATCTTTGATGTAATTGCATGACTTATTTGCCAAGGCCAAGCACTTTGTCCTCAGAAGTGTTAACTATATAATATATACATGTGTCTATATTTATAAAATTTCTTTCTCAACAGAGATTAAATTGTTTCCAAAGGTTCTGCATGTCTCCCTGGGATTGTGAAGAAGCACAGATCCATGAGTAGGTGGATTGACACAGGTGGAAACCTGAAAGATTGCATGGTGTGTGATGACTCCTCTCTCCTTTGACACCTTCCTTTTGAGGCTGTGAGTGGCAGAAGCTTCACTGACATTGGATTTACCCTACACGGGCCCTGGTGCTTTGGATCCTGGGGATCAGAAGAGTCCCAAGCAGTAAGGCTTGTGACCCTCCTCTGAGCAACTCAGCACAATGTTTATCCTTGCAAGCGATGGCAGTACGTATATAAATATATAGATATTATAGCTGAAGTGGCACCAGATGGATAATTGCAGCCCCTGAGTGCCTAATCTACTCTCCAGGACATGGGCAGTTTTCTGAGCCAACAAAACTTAATTGAACTTTCCGTTCCAGCTGGAAAAGGTTATGGATCTAGCAAGTGCAAACGGAAGGCAGGATGAAAAGGTCAGATGTTCTGTTCTCTTTGTAATGGATTGACCGGGGACATGTTTTTATCTTTCTCACAACCGCTGGATTGTAAAACTTAATTAGCAAGTCACTTTTCTCCCCTGTCTGAAGGCATGTGTATGATGATTACACATAGATCACATTTTATGGACATGTCATGTTTTCATTTGAGAGTAACAGCCTGCATGAGGGATGTTTTTGCCACATATTTACATCAGTAGTTCAGAGAAAGGCCAGTAGGACAAAATGGAGAGCTTTCCTTGACACCAGATAAGCCAGTTCAGCTGCCGACAACATCAACTGATGGAGCCACAGCTGCATTAACTGGGCGCTCACCTGCTGTACTGGGAGGTGGGAAGGGAAGTGTGGCAAACACAGGCAAAACCAAGAGAGGTGGAGAGGAATGGACACACAGACAAGGAACAATATGACATGATGGTGAGAAAATACAAACAGAGAAGTAGAAAAACGGAAGGGGGTTTGTGTATGGTAAAGAAAAATGTGTGAACATGCAATGACAAACACAGAGATGTCTGAATTCAAAGGACAGACCTGCTGCCCATAAAGCCTGATTGGGGAATGATACTTTCACAGTTGGGAAGGGTGGCCTCATCATTGGAAAGCACATTATTCATGTCTTGGAAGAGGTGAGAAAATAGAGATAATTGTTTACTTTAGATTAGACCTGCAGGAGAAACATCTAACAGTAAGGACAGTTAAGGACTGGAATAGATTGTTGTGAGATTGGAACCACCAGAGGTTTCTAAGAGCAGGTTAAACAAACATCTGTCAAGAAAGATTTAGATTTAGCTGATCGAGCCTTAGGGCAGGGGTGGACTAGGTGACTGCCTGAGGTCATTTTTTTCCAAATTTATTTTCTGTGGTTTTATGTAGTTCCACTTTCTTGTTAGTGAAGCTTATCACCAGAGCATCAAAAATGGTCTTAGTGACTTGGGAACTATATGTAGGATGAAATCTGAGTTAGTCATACACACACACACAAAGTCACGATTCAAACCATGGCAGCTTTTTAATTTATATTTCAATTGGGAAAAGGAGAAAAAGTTTAAAAAGACATTTCAATTTTTCAGTAGTACAATTTTGAAATCTAATATTTCCTTCTTGATCCAATAATATTTTTCCCTATTGGCATTTTACCTGGATACACGAGGCTATAACTTCTTCAAGTTTTAGCATAACTTGTAAAAAATCCTGCCATTTTTCTGGAAAGCTTGAACAACTAAATGGAAGAATAAAGAGAGCTGCACTTTAAGTGAAAAAAAGAGAATATCCCAGGGCTAAAGGGAACTTCTTACAGTCTATAGAGTTCTGGGGATTAAGGCCCCGGTGCAACACAATTTATTTATCTCTGGAACCTTTATGTGTTTACATTCCAGGTGTTGCTACAGTCAGGCTCTTCTTTCTTTTTCTTTTTCTCTTTCTGTGTTTAAGTCTTTTCTAGAGGTCATCTGTGGTCCTCAAGAAATGTGCCAAGACTCATATACCTCAAGCTCCTACTTCCCTCTTCACACCTCCAACATCTCTCACATTCACAAACTTGGGAAAAGAGCCCAGAACTGTGCTGTAGCTTGGACTGCACATTTTGGTAGGACCACACATGATAAGAAATGCTGGTGGAAAGCAGAGTCTCTGGCTGGCAGCTCTGAGGGAGAATTTCTCCACCGTGTGAGTCTCGGGTGGTAGGAAGCCATTTCCACTCTTGTGGCACATGTCAGTGTTTAGGCACACCAAAGGATCTGCAGGAGAGAGATGTCTTTGGCAACAGCAGTCAAGATGAATTCAGATTTTTTGAGCAGCAGTTTAGTTTTTTTCACCCCTTAAGCTTTGAGACCGAGGTTTTTTGATTTGAATCTTTCTCTTTTTAAAGACTAAGTTAACCACTTTCCTTCATAAGTGGATTATCACATTCATGAGCACCTTCCTTATGTAAAGAGGAGGGATTGCTGTAGGGATGGCAGAGACAATCCAGGAAACAAAGGCAAAAAATTCCTGCTGAGAAACTCCTTGTGCTGTAAAGCCAGCTCAGGAGGGAAGTGGTGAAGCTGTCAACATAACTGCACCGGGAAGATAAAGAGACAGGAGACACAGACTGAGCATATCTACAACACATCAAACAACACCGAGTCAGTCAAAGCGTCATTAATCCATTGGACTATGAACCTTCCCCTCGGATGCTGCCAGATCCATCAGTCGAGGGCCAGTGGTAGGAAAGCAGCATAGCAGGTACTGGTCGCCAGGGACAACAAAGCAAGAAGCCCTTTGAGCATTCTGCTCTGCCTGGGAATCTGGGGAGAGAGTCAGGTAGATTCAGGCTGCCAAAAAGAATTGCTTGAAGGGGATTTTCAGGAGTGGTGGCTTTGCCACTGGATGAATTGAGCCGTAAACAGATGCTGTGTTTGTCTAAAAGGCTCCAGCACTGCCCTCTGCTCTCCTGCCTTCTCCATCCCAGCAATATTCCGTGGTTAGGAACATGATTCCTGGGGGAAAAAAAACAAACCAGAACACTAAAACAGCAAAACTAAACAAAACAACCCCAATACTCAGCTTGATGTAAAGAGGTATTACAGTGTAGGTGGAAAGAAAGGGATTGATGCAAATTAGTGGGTGAGAGACAAGACAGCAGATTAAATAAAAAGTTCCCAGGCATCAGTGGTGATGTGGAATCTACTCCAACGTGGCACGGGAATGTTTCCAGGACAGTCTAATGCCACCTGCTTGCACATACTCAGGTTGCAACCTGGAGCCAAGAGCTACTATATCAAAATGGCCAGTGATGGCGACAAGCAAAATAAATTTAGGAATCCACAAGTGAAATCATCATCATCTTCTTCATTATCAACACCTCTTCTGCCATTAAAATTTCTTAATCACCTTAGCCACAGTTCAGCCAATTAATTGCTTGGAGATTATCCAGCCCAGTAATCTTGATGACTTAAAGACATGTCATGAAGACAGCAAAAAGTAAAAGTTGGGGGAGGGGAAGGAGGGGAAGGTGGGGAAAGGGGGAGAGAGAGAAATACAAATATAAACAAGAACTAAATCTAAGAAAGAAAACCTCCCAATTGTCAGAGGTAGTTTGTGATCCTGGTGGAGGTATATTCTGAAGATATGTCTGGACAAGGGAAAACCAAAGTCTCCTGTTCCATATTTTGCCTTTTGAAAGCAGGAAACAGTCCCACATTTACCTATTTCTAATCGTTTAAAAATAGTGAAAGATGATGAAAATGCATATTTTGCTTAGTCTATATTTATTCTGGCTTTGATTTTGACACTTTTTCTTTTCCTTCACATAATCTTTATGACTGAATTTCTTTTTAGCACAGGTGGAAATGATTTCATTAAAAATTCTTGCACAGGAGAAGCTTTGACAACCTTTAAAACATCTTTTGGGTTGTTGTTTTTGTTGTTGTGGCTGCTGCTGCTCCTGTTGGAAACATATTTTAAATTGACCTTATCCATAAAAGTGACATTTACATGGCATAATTCAGTGCTATGTAGAGATACCTAAACTAACTGAATACATGAGGCAACACAGGTATTTAGTACACAATTCTGAGTTGATCTACCCTTCTGAGATCGTATTTAATTCATACTATATTGATGTTGATCGGTAAGAATAAGCTACTCTCATTTACTGTAACCTACAGTGTGCACGTAGACGGATAGTTTGAAGAGACTGATGTGCTTAAAGTTCAGACCATCAGTTATTGCAGTAACTTTTGTCCCTCTAGCCACAACTTTAAATTGGTGAAGTCCCTCAGATGGAGAATAATTTTTGTAATCACAGGTCCCAGCTTTGCCTTGTTCTCAGCCTTTGCCTCTGGACAAAATTCCTTGATCTTTTTGTGCAAACATTTCTCAATTTTTAAACGGAACAATAATTCATTATTTGGCTCTATAAGAGCTCTGTGAAGCTTCATCCAACCAATGTTAGTAAAGTGCTTGGAGATCTCTGGATGAAAGCCGCTGCATAAATGCATAGTATTATTGCTGGACTAGCAAATGTTATTACTCTTCTGAAAAAAAAAAAAAAAAAGGTATGTAGGTAGAAAATAGCCAATCTCAATATTTATAATATTTATGCTTCCTCATAAATACAGAAGTTCCATAATCCTCACTGGAGCTGTTGGTTATTTATCTGTATTTGAATTTTAATGAATAAAAAAGACATTTTTTTTGTCACAATTCTTACAGGCCTAGTTCCCTGAAAATTCTGCTTTCCATTTCAAAGAGTTTATTTTTTGTTGACTTTTAGCACTGGGACCAGATTGACTGACAACCCTAGACCTGAAAATCCCACTACTAACCCACAAACTGAAATGGCAAGACAAACTGGTCCTTCTAAGCCCACCACAGTGCCAGAACTGCGCCAAAAAGGGAAGGTCCATGACTCATCCTAGTTGAGAACCTACAAAGCCAGTCTTGTGGTTTTGCTTCTTTGGATGAGGGAAGTCCTTTCTGCTACAAGAGGGAATGCAATGCACAGACTCTTCACTGAATGTTGGGAGAGCCTGGGCTCAGTTCCTGGATTCCATGTGGACTTTCCCTGTCGTTTCTCCTGGCACCTCTTGCTGTATCCAGATTTTCTGGTATGTCTTTCTTGTCCATCCTGCAGTTTTAACAGAGTAGACACCTGGGCAGAAGCTCTCTGTGTCCATTGGGCACATGAGATAGGCTCTACAAGAAAATATGCAGTGATTTTGAGGAAGCTTCATGACTTGCTGTATGCATGAAGTGCAGTTGATGAGTGTGTATGCAACAAAATACACCGACGTCGCTGTGCCTGTGTGCCATGTGTGCACCCTGTGCCCATCCATGTCTACTCTTGCACAGATCTGTGACAATCCTTACACTGCATTTACATTTACCCATGTGTAAACAGGACTGACTTTTTTTTTATAGCAAAAGATATTACCTGGTTATACCACTGATTCGCTAACATGGGGCATCTTACTATCAGCAAGGGACATATCAGTATCTACACAGACAACACGGAGGGAATCAAACATCAATAAAGAAAAAATAATTGGAGTTGAGACTGTACCTGGCTTCCAAAAAAACTTTTCAGGTTTTGGACGCATGCTCCTGACTTCTGGCAACTATCAGTGTTTCTACCAATGATGGAAAGTGGGAGCAGCATGTATTTTCAGGCAGACATTTCAAACTAGGAAGCAGGGCCAAATAATACTCACATAGTCTCTTTTCTCTGGAGTAAATAACAACACTAGAGGAAATATGCCCAAAAATTAGGCCTGCATAGTCTATGTTGATATGCAAGGTGAATCCTAGAAAGCTAATCTTTCAGTGTAGTTGAAGAGATATAATGTCTTCAAAGTCAGAGGACTCTTGCAATGCTTAATGGCTACCACTTGAATGTGAAATTCACTTGTGCTTCCATTATCTCTTCTCATAACACTCGGTAGTTACAAAGAGCAACAATAATTTCAGCAGATGAAGCTTTACAGTGTCCCAGTACATACGATAAGTATTGTCCTCACTACACAGAGGAGAGAAGCACAGAGAGATGAAAAGACTTGCTGCAAAATGTGCACAGAGTCATTGTTCAAGGTGGTTTAAAAACCATGTCCCCTGATGGCTCGTTCTGTATTTCAATATCCAAAGCACTCTCCTGGCTACGGAGCGTAACTGTGTGACCTGGGTAATATCTGAAGTGACGCCTCTTAGATGAGGATTCTGTGCACAGCATTATTCATTCCTGGTGAGATCCAGTCCTTTACCTCATGTTCTCTCGGAGTCCAGCGCTAAGGAGTGCACTTCGGTCAAGCACAGGATCTCTTCCATCAGATATGCCTTTTCCAAGGATTTCTGCCTCTTTTTCTCTCTAAGGGTCCTTATATGCTCAGTACCAAGCCGATCTTCCTTTCCTTTCTTGCTTGTGTTCAAGGTGTGAGTCAGTTTCCCAGGCAAAGCTATCGGTGTATTAGAAAAAATCACTCCTAAACTGAGGGTGAAGCAGAGAAAGTAAGTTGCTGCCTTTTCAGTTTCGCTGATGATTGGAAGCAGTTTTAATATGTGACAGTTCCACCTACACAGCAACTCTGCTAGGAGCAAGACAAAATTCTTGGCAATTGATTTCTTTTTCCTAATGGAAGATGACTATCTAAAAGGGGAAAAAATATCACGGTGATCCACATTTCTGTTGTGGAAAATAGATTTAACCCTTCAAGCTGTGCCATCACTGAAAACTCTGATCTTCAAACCAGAGGGGAGGTTACTGCTGGTGAAACTTGCTGCCTCTTCCCTCCTGCCCTTAACATGGCACTGCTGCTGCATTTGAAGTGCTCCGTGGGTTATGAGCACAAATACTGAGAGCTGATAGTTATTGTCTCACGGCACCAGTTCTTATCCATGTCTGTGAAGGCAATTCTCAGTCCAGAAGATGCAGGCCACGTGATGAGGAAGAGGCCCTGACGCTCCAGGGGACTGCTGACTTGGTGCTGCTGCACAGATAATTTTAAAAAATGGTCTTCCCACTCTCAGTAACCAAAGAGAGAACTCCACTCTTTTGGGTGTGAAATGATTGTATTGACTGGGGCCATAAGATACCACTGAGGGCTCTTCTCTTCATCCAGCTGCCTGTCTTCACGAAGCTGGTAGGTATTTTTGTCCTCCTTTGCCACGTTTGGTTAATATTGGTCAAGAGGATCCAAAGTTGGTGGGGAGGGACAATCCAATTGCATAACCTTGTTTTCTTAGGAATCCTATTTAAAAATAAGAAAGGAAAAGGTCTCATCTTCAATGAAATACAAATGAACTTGAAACCTCAGTCGTTTTTCACCCAACAGTTATTTGTCCATCAACTTTACAACTCAACCTCAATTTTAACTGTTGGTTGAAGATGTAGTTGACCCAGATATGGGCTCCAGTCACAGGCTTTGCATGGCCCTGTAAGTGGGGTGTCAAGGCATGACTCTGGAACCCCGGATTCACTTCCCAGCTGTGCTACTGACTTGCTACCTGGCAGAAAGGATGTTATTTCATCTCTGTTCATCACCTGTATTTGATTTTCTTTTCTTGGTCCAGAAGCTAAACCAAGGCTCAGTCAAGGTTTCTAAGGGCTTCTGTATCATTATTACTAACAACAGAAAGTGACTTTGAACGTGAAGGACTTCCAGATCTTTGCTATAGCTCTTGTATCCAGACTTGCAGAAATCTGTGATGAATAGCAGATGATTGCTCTTTTGGAAGGAGTGGGCTTGCTTCAAATTTAATCAGTAAACAGCTCCTGATTATTTTTTCTGCTCTGTAAATATCCCTCGGTGTTTTTGAGGTGACCGTGGCCTACTGCCTCTTTCACACCGTGAACTTGGCCAAATGCATGATGCCCTCCTCCGCTCGCACACGCCCACTGAATTACTCTGGGAAATAAATGCAGCAAACGCTGCCCTGCAATTCCGAGCTGTCATCCGAGGGTGACCAATGACTCCTGGAGTCTGTTGGACAGAGAGGCGGAATTTGTCCTTCAGGGACAGTGACCTTTCCTTCCCATGTGAAGAACTAATAATATTTTCCAAACAAGCTGCGATACAAAGCTACTGCAAGCAGATGGGCGCATGCAGGCAGATTTTTACATGCCCTGAGATTCTCCCTCACTCTTTTACGATGAAGGGGATTAAGCTGAATGAGTATCTGGCTATTTTTGGCTATTTTGGCAAACCATCACCGATGTTTCAAGACACAACTACATACCGTCATGCTGCTAGATATGACATTTTTTTCACAACCTAAAACAGGGCTGAATTTACATTATACTTGGTAATGTTCTTGGTAATTCTTTCTTTATATCAGACAATTTATACATTCCAGCTGTTAGCACTCGGGCAGATAATGATCATGTATGTGTCTAGCTCCGATAATAACGTGCAGAATATAGAATCCCAAATAGGATCAAATACAAGTGCAGGCACGAACACTCATACTGGGAAGTGGCTCCTGATAGGTATGCATCTCCCTCAACATGTGCTATTGCAAATTCAAGTAGTCATGCTGGGCGAATAAATATCTAATAACAAGCCATAAACCACCAAACTCTCAGTGTCTGAACCTCAGGGCCTTGTGCTACATAAATGATGCCTGAGATTTTGCCCAAAAGGAGGACCAAGGGCAGGTTTTCTATATAGTGAGACTGTAGAATATTTAAGCATTTCGAGATATTTCCCAGCCCTATTTTCTCTCTTATTCATGGTGGAAGAATTCCAGTGAGGAGAGTGGGTTTCCTGGTAATCCACAGTCACTCTGCCAACTTTCCAAGAGCACCACAAGATACATCCTCTCAGCAATGCCTTTGCATGAATTTGAACCATTTCTGAGTCACTTAAGCCTGATTGTGGGAGCAGAAGGAGGAAGCCTGTTTCTGCAGCCTGCTGTAGACAGTTTGATTTAATGTCTGTTTGCATTTAATTTGTGGCAGCAGCCCAGATGCTATGGCCATAGGTGCCTAGAAAATCATTAAGCAAATGCAATAAGACACATGGAAACCTAAATCAGAGCCCAAGGACACATGCATCCTGAGATATTGTCTCATAGCCCCAGGACATTTGACCTTAGCCTTTATTCCATGGTCATGAGCTTTTAGCAAGCAATTGGAGAGGGACCAAAAAATTGCAGAAGGAATGTTTTCTACAGAAAATGGACTGACCTATTTTTTATGCTAACAGTGTGCTTCTTCCTCGAGTTGAAGCTTAAGCTGTGGGTTTTTACACAGCTGTGAGGTGACAGCCTTTACTCCTCAGGCAAAGTTTAACAATGGAAGAATTGTACTTTTAGGGCTGTAGAGGTGGAATTGACCTAAAGGTGAAAGACAAGGTCTTTATGCATGTTGAGCAGCATTTTGCCCCATTGGATAACATTTTAGAAGGCCTGAAGGCAGAAAAGGACATCTCAGTGTGAATAGACCAGGGCCTGAAAGAAAGAGCTTTTCTTATTGCTAAGATCTAGGAAACATGGTTGCAAAAGGCTCCCCTGGAAAGAAATGGACAAACTAAAATCAGTTTTGAGCAAGCCAATAGAAACATTCTGTTTTGAAATTGTAAGAAACCCTGCACATTTCAACTTTGAAATATTTCTTTCATCCCAATTTATTTCAAACTGAACCACTGAGCATAAAATATGCTTTTATTGCCCAACAATTTTTTTCCCCAAAAAAAGGGTCACGTGGTTGGAGCTAGAATCTCTGTATGTGCAGGAATATGATTCTAGATTTGAACACTGGAAATCCTATAAGGTTGACAGATACGCCTTATTAGAGCAGTCTGGACCCTGTTTGTGACATGAAATTTTGCAAAAAAAAAAAAAAAATAGAGGTGGGAGAGCTTATCCACAGGCTGTTTGCTTGGATTAATCAGACTTCTGGGGTCTGCCACGGGGGTTTGGAGGCGTTCCTGAGGATTGCTCTTATTATTGTATCGATTCCTTTCTGCTTTTAATCTGTTTGCTGCAAATCGAAAACACAAGTGAAGTTAGCTCTCTTTCAGTTTTCATCTTTCCTCAATGCCAAATAAATTTGTTTCCAAATGGGAATGAAGATTGACAGGGTTTCTTGCTTTCTCCAAACAGTTTTCCATTTCTGGAAACAATAACTTGGGTCTTTCTCGGTCAGAGGTGAAAAGTCCTTGTGGGACAGCAGGTTCTGGTGTGTTTATGCTTCTGCATTCATTCTGTACCTCAGCATCTCCCTCGAGCCCAGGCTTTGGGTGATCCGAAGGGCTTGTGCTCCGGCTCAGCTCTGGATGCACCAAATTAATTCTTCGGGCGGAGAAATGAGGCATTTCATGTGCATGGACAGAAGGGTGACTCTGAATTTTGAGTGTTTTCCTTACAGACCGTATGAAAGTTTCTGGCTCACATGGTAAAGCACATTGAGCTACAAAACCAGGCATGACCCAGGTACTCCCCAGAGTTTAAAATCTGTGGTAGGTAAGTCTAAACACATAACTCCAGCAATTCTTGTGAGGTGTGTAACCTCTGATGTATTGGAAACACAGCTGAAGGTGTAAAGATGTTTTTTTTTTCATGCCGATGGAAGAGAACTAAGCAGAGCAGGCCACTGCCTGTTCCCACACAGCCCTTCTTTTCCACATCAGGAAGCCCAGTGGGGGCTCCACAAGGGAAGGAGACCTCCTCAGCCCACCAGAAGGAGCCAGAAGCAGCTGCCCTCAAAGGAGTAAAGCGACCTTGAAAGGCACCGTGCCACCTGTCGAGGCATCTTCAACAGAGCCTTCCCTGCTAGAATAGTCACTTTTTTTTTTTTTTTTTTGAGGCTTCACCTGCCAAACCGCATTGCACGGGATACTTCTAGTCAACACCTGGATCCTGTCCCCCAGCAGCGTGGACCCTCTGCAGTCAGAGCAGTCAGCTCCCTGCTGGTGGCAGAACATTTTGGAGGGGACCGCTGCAGGGATGGTAAAACAGCTCCTGTCACCCGCTCCCAATCGCTCTTTAATGTAACCAGAGACTTAAATAGGGCTGAGTTAATCTTTGAGGAAAACAGAAAATACTGTTACAATAAAGGTTGTAACATGGTTACAAATGAGAGCTACTGCTCCCCTCTGCATTTTGAATTCCTGGGATAATTCTGTGGAGCTTCATTACCGGAGTATAATTGTGTTATAGAACTCTAAATCACCCTGCTACACTTAACTGGCAATAACATTAAGATAGCGCAGATATTCATTTTAATTAAAACATAGCCTCAAACTATTTCCCTGCTCTAAGAGGCAAAACTTTCCACTCCTTTTTTTTTTTTCTTCCCAACACCAGAAACTTTCATTTGTTCCCAGTGTGTCTCTGTTCACCAGAGGGTCCAGAACCAAAATGCAATTAAGAAACACCTTTCTGCGAGCCCTCTCTTTCTTGTGAGCAGCTTTCTCTGGGTACGTGTGACTCCGCTGCAGGGAGGGGGATGGCTTTCCTTGGTTCTCTCTAATTCTAGCAGAGCACGGGCGATCTAAACTGAGTATTTTATCTGATTTGTGCTACTTCTAGTTAGCCACCACACTTCAGAGCAGACCACCCATCCAACCCTTGAAGCCTACGAAGGCTAATATGACTGGAAAAAGCCAGCTAAAGAGAAGCCATGAAATGCCAGCAGTGGCACTGTGACAGCCTCTGTTAATAAATCTGGCTCTCCACATCAGTGCAGCCTGTTGACCACCCCAGCAGAGACGCATCCCAAAGCCCTCCCTAGCCTAGTGTGTATCTAGAAATGAGGAACTGGAGAAAGGTGGTTTTGGACCAAATGGTCTTTTGGAAGAGATAACCAGTCATGACATGAGCAAATAAGGTGCAAGTGGGCTGAAACACCTTGAGATATCAGGTGATGAGATCCCCAAAACACAGTAGAAAAACGTACACGAAGTTGGCATGTGAATGCCTGCTTTACTGAACTGTTCAAATTTCTCCCAGATGTACAACAATTCTATTCCCGTTCTCATTTGCTCATAAACTTCAGCACAGCTCCTCTGACTCTGCTAATAAGAACTTGGTCCTAAAGAGATTCCACTTGAAGCCAGTTTCAACTTAAACTCTTCTAGTGCAATCTAGTCAGCACAGATCTTGGCTAAGCTGGAATACAGTTGTAGTCTCCAAGGTTGGATAAAACCTATTTCAGCTCAGATCTGCCACCAAGCCCCGCAGAGGGCTCATCCTCACCATGACCTTGGTTAGCAGTGTATTTTTGCCTTTTGGAGCAATGGTACAAACAAGAGCTGTGCATTGTTACCAAGGGCCTGTGGTGCTGGAAGATTCCCCTGTAGCTCTCATGACTGCTCTCTCTCTTTAAGACCAATGCCAGTGCTCCTACTATATATTTAAAGCTGTCTTTATGGTTGAACATTTTCATATTATAAATAGATTGCCTATGCATCACCTTCCTCAGTAAGAAACCAGCAGAAATGAGGAAACAGACAGAGACGTTTTTTCCATCAGTGGGGAAAAAAATAATCATATGGAGAGACCTTTAAGTTGGTTTTGGAAAGTACAGAAAATAACAGTTTACAAATCTTGGGAGAACCAAGACTGCTTATGTTGTGTTCTCAGTTGCAGAATGAATTATATTAGAGATGAGAAATGACAATCTTATGATGCCTCAAGGTTTCCATGCAGGGTTTTCAAACATTTTTAATTTCTTCAATTTAACTTAATTTAAATTTTACTTAGAGGTAATTGGGATGAATTAATATAGTTACAATTATACAGAAATCAATCCATTAATGTCTGGAAAATCTTGTTAATATGGTAGCAATTTCATGGATACAAAACAAAAATCTACCCACTTAAAATAATCTACATAGTTCAATTTTAGATAATAGCAATAAAAACCTTCTGAATTTATATAAGAAAAAACTTTTTTTACCTAATAATTGTCCTGGCTGATTATCATTGTTATTGCAGCCATAGCACCTAACAAACACCACGAATCATTTTGGCTTAGGGTCATTCTTTTCATGTTTCGTTTTTTTTTTTTTTTTTTGTATACCTCAGACTGCAGTGTTCAGAAGTTGGACTCCAAAATGTTACTGCTATACAGATAAATGAATGAGTACTTTAACAATCAGTGGGCTGTGCCATTTATTTACCAGCCAATATTGGTAAATAACATATCATTGGTATACTATTACCATATTACAAAAATACCATTGGTATTTTATTCATTTTGAAGATGATCAGAATCAGTAAAGGGTTTAAATTGCAAGAATAAGAGGAACAATTCTGATAAAATGCTAGGAACTCTGTCATCTTTCATTTAGCCTGATGTCATCTCTTTGACATGTCCTCCAAGTCAAGTTAGCATCCTTTCCAGGTAGTAGCTTCTGGCAATAGTGGCAAAGTTTATGGAGAAATAATCCATACAGTGAAATGTATTGTGCTGATTGGTAAGAAAACTGCAAAATTGAAAGAATATGGAGGAAATTTACCTTATGGACTGGAAATTATTGGATATTGTCTGATTATGAGGAACCCATTTTTATGAAGATGAAAACTCGGTTGACTGCTCAAGGGTAAAGATGCCATAATGTGTTAAAAATATTAATGAGAATCTTAGAATATATGTTGGGCCCAATTAGGTTAATAATGCATGGAATTTATCAGAAATGCAAGCCTTAACTAGAGGGCTTCCAAATAAGAAATTTTGGTCCAAAGAAACTTACAAAGTGCTCAAAACTGCACCCTGGTTTTCTTTGAAGTGCCCATCACTTGAATTTGAGTGACATGTAGCAAGGGCTTGTGGAATGCCAAATATCTCAATCTAAATTATGCCTGGCATGTTTCAGATTTGATAAGAAATAATAGGCAAACCTGATAAGATTCACTTTGGATGACTATCTAAAACTTTTCCTAACTATCTGAACACCTTATATTAAAAAAGAGGGCAAAGACTATATATCTTTTAAGGACAGCATTTCTTGAATGATTGCTCATCCTTATAGGTATAACAGGAAAAGCATAAATACTAGTATTTTTGTAGGTATAGGTGTGCAGGCATGTGTGGGGCATTTCAGCAGTTCCTTTCTAGAGAAGAGAAAGGAAAAAAAATTCTGTTATGTTATGCAAAATTCAGTTCAAACTTCCAGAGGTGTTTGTATCAGTATGCAAACTGTTTCTCAGATCAATAGACAATAGAAATGTTGCATTAGAGATACTCAAAAATCAGAACTTCAGTTCCAGCAAAATTATTTAATTATTCAAAATAAAGTCCCAGACAGACAAAACCAATCTATTTAGTTTATCACAATAAGCAGAATTTTCCCCACAGAAGCAAAAACAGAAATAGATGGTATTTTATTTGTTTGAAAGCAATGGAGCCTAGGGACTGATCAGCTGAAGATGAAACAGGAGTAATCATTCTGAAGCAATTGTAATGGAAGAACAACATTATAACCATGCCATTTGCTGGACCAGACTCCTCTGAGAACTGAAAGTTCAGGGAAATAAGGGTTGGGTTTTTTTCCCCTACCTCATTTTCCTTCTTCTCCATTCAAAGACTGAGAGATTATGGAGGCTCAATGGTATAAAAATGCAAACACACGTCTCTTAAACGGCCTGGGTGACCATGGAAATCATCCTTGTGGAGATGAGGCCATTGCTCACAATGTTCTGCACTCTTGTTCTCTCTAGTACCTCTCTTTCTGCCCTTAATAATTATTGAGATGACTCAGTTATTTCCTGGCTCTATTCACAGATCATGGGCCTTTCAGCTACTTTTAGGAGCCCTCTGTTCTTTTTTTAACCATGCCTCACAGCCTTGGAGATCACAAAGTCCCTGTGACTCGCAGGAGGACTAGTTCTGCTCATTTTAGCAAGGCTTCTTCCAGGAGAAGCTGATCTCTGCAGCTGGGAATGGTCATATCAAGACGAGATGAGTTGAGATCTTTACAGTGATCAACTATTTTTTCAAAGTGCAAGACCCCTGTTGAGCTCCAAGTGAAAAAATTAAATGTGTCTGAATGCAGACAGACAGACACATATGAGCTCAGGGTTTCAAATGTTTTGTGGGTTTCAGTAACCTACTTTCATGAAGAAATATGAACATTGGAATTCTTTTTTTTTTTTTTTTTTGAATGTACAACATGGCTGTCTGGAAGCAATATTAATCAATAACTAATTTCATAGTTGGACAACTGTTTTTAATGACTTTGTACTTTTGATGCATTGTTACAAAAGGCTTCGGATCATTCCCATAAGAACTTGTCAAGGAAAGGGCAAATTCATTTACTTGTCATCATGTGAGAGCCAAAAGGCTCATTAGGCTAATTAGGAAGAGAATCATTTGGGTTTTCGCTCACTCAAACACAGCAAAAACCTCTTGTTCCTGATTCAATGAAAGGAATTTGCTGTACCTATCAAAAGAAGGGGGCTGGGAGTGGATACAGGACAGGTTAAAGCTATCACAGAGTTGGATTTCTGTAGTTGAGATTAAATAACTCATTGCTTGTGTCCAAAGTGACATCTGCCACAGGAAGTCGTCAGGCTTTGCCAAGGAGTATCTGGCTCTTGAAGTCCTGTTTCTAAGAGATGGAGAAGTCTTTCTCTGGTACAGCTGTGGCTCAGCCAGCTGTGCACGGAGCACCTGCCGGGCCACAGCTATCTGCACGGACCAGCTATCTTGGACCAACAGCAGACCCAGAACATGGGCCTGGAGATTCTTGTGGGTGACAAGGCACTGAACACAAAACACTTCGTCTGCCAGGGTGGTCTGAGTTCAGTTTGTACCAAATCTCCCACCTTTCAATTGACACCATGTTAGTGCACGGAGCTGGCTGAGTTTCAGGGGTGGTGAAGCACTAACCAGCGTAGTCCTGTCGCTGCTTTTGCTCTTTTTAGCCAAAAGTGACCAAAAGGGGTGTTCATCAGCCAGAACACATTGGAGGATGCATAATGTCAGTAGCAAGTTGTTTCCCTCCAACATCATGCTTAGCAGAAGTAATTATTTATTGTCAAGGGTGCCCCTGAGGCCGTTTTCTTCCTTTTTCTTTCATTTCAGAATTTGAATTACTTTGTAATTCATTAAACAGCATCTTTGTAGAACAGGTGATTTAATCATGTTGTGACACATGCTCAGAGTTTTCTAACAGGATCACAAGATACGGAGATGGTGTATTATTTCTTTAACTAAGCATGGTTGATGGAGAATAACACAACTAACCAATGCCTTTATTTTGTGAGTAAAAAGGAATTGTCTGGGAAAGTTCCCTATTTACTAGCAAGTTATCAAAGCCAACTTGAAGCTTCTTAACATTCTACTAGAGTGGGCTAAATAGCCTGTTTTTTATTCCAAGAGGGGGGAGGCTAGTAATAATAGTGGGTAATAGGGTTTTGTTTCTTGTTTACGCTGCACTCACATCTGCTGGGAAGTGTTCTCTGCTCTGCATCTGTGCATTTCCCCCTGGTGACCCATGGTTGTGCATCTGATCCACACTCCCTAATTTTCCTGGAGCACAGAAGACCATCCTCCCTGCCAAGCGTGGCGCTGAGAAAGAGGCCCAGGCAGGCAGCCTCCAGGTTGGAGAAAGAACAGATATATGGGGGCCGATGCTCCATGCTTGCTCCTCTTCCAATGCCTCTCTTAAAAAGTGATGTTGATGTTGCAGCAGACACTTCTGTGTTGTCTGCTGCAGTGATTTTGCTTGCATTTCACCTGGGCAGAAACAGGATGCTGGGAAGAGACGAAGGCAACGTTCTTTGTGAAAACTAATTCACCGATATATGGCATCTGCGGGAAGTCATTAGCAGTACGTTTCCGTTCAGACTCAGCGTGTGAAGAATTCCAGGTAGGACAAAAATCCAAGGTTAAAATTAAGAAAAAAAGGAGAGGTAAAAACATTTTCCCACGTTTCTGTTTCCCAGCAGAATGTTTTTACTTTTCCTTCTGAAATAACACTTTCCTTTTGAAACTGGTCTATTTATCCTCTGTTTTTTAGAAAAGAAAGTGACTAAAAAAAAAAAAAAAAAGACAGGAATAAATGCCTTAAAATAGAGCAAACTTTCAGTTTTAAGTCAAAATTTGTTGAATAACCTTGAAGCACTTTGTTACTCCATTATTTTGCCTCATTTTGACCACTGAACCAAGTGAGTCATTATTTGCAAAGCTGGAGATGCTAGTGAATGCTGACACTGCTGACTGTATCAGAGATGCGAGCATGGCATCCTGTATCCATCACATTAAAAGAAAATGCATTCTATCTATTTTTCACCCCCAACCCCTTCCCACTGGTTAAATGAATGAAATTAACTCCACGGCTTTATTGTCTGAGGCCAAGAAAAGTTAATGGAACTGCAAGAACCGAGACTGATAAATGTCCTTGTGATGCTTTGCAGGGAAACCCAGCAACAAATGCATCCTGCAAGGAGGGCTGGGATGAGCAAAGAGCCAGGCTGTGGGACACACCATGGACCATTCTGTGATCCACAGCACCAGCTGGGGAAAACCACAGCCCTTTGCCAGCAACGCAGCTGTGTCATGATGTTGGTATCATGCTGTAACAGGATCCTGGGTTGGGTTCTTGTCAGCCATCAAAACCTCTTTCATCCTTATATCTATTTCCATGCCTACTTACTGGTGAGGATAGTTCCAGGGTTTAAGGAGAAAATTGGGTGGATCTCAGTCAAGCTGCTAGTAGAGGTGAGCATTCCCCTTTAAAAATACCGCATCATTTATCCCTAATCCCATTTCATGTATCATCCTAGTGAAGGCCACAGCATGCAATAATATTTGGCCATGGAAATGAACCTATTTTCCTCCCAAAAGCCACAGAGAAGCACAGAGAAGCGCTGGTAGTTACACCAAACACATCACCTGTACTGTGTTTAGAGAAATCCAGCCCTAAAACTGTCATGCCAGCTCGGGTTTCCTGCTGTAGATCCTCATTCTTTCCTTTTCTGTTTTAAATGCACCAAAATGATCAGCCACTCCATTTCACATGCAAATTTAGCATCTTTATCTGGTTTCCCCCTTCTCTCCTGGTACTTTATTCAACTGAGAAAACTTGAACGTGAGAAAGTAGGAAAAAACAAAACCGAAACCTTTCCTCCAAAGGCTTTAAAACAGGGTGATGAAAAATAATCTCCTGCTGCTAAAATCTGGGCATAGGACTTCTGCATGGAAATAAAAGTAAGATTTACCCCCTGTGTGCATTCACACTCTGCAGCTCACTTTCTCTCACTCGCTTTCTCCAGCTCTTGTTTTACATAAACTTTTTATTGGTGATGGACTGAACAATAAAGCTTGTAACAAAGCAATCAATACGCATTACTCAGCATGAGTTAGACACAATATTGGAGACTCCACAGCCAAGTAAGGCACAGAATAATCTTGTTCCTTATCTTTTAAGAACGGGAAAGGGACAAGCAGAACTGAATTTTACATCAATTCTCATCATTCTTTTTGCTTGTTTCAGTGGTTGTCTATATTCTGCAACATCTTCTTGCAGAATGAGACCATGTTAGGATGAGATGTCTCCCTGTTAAAGGACTTTTCAAACCCTCTGTTGAAATATCTGTAGTATTTACACTTTTCCAGGAATGGATCAGAGCAGTTTTAAGTATCTGGATAAGCCTGTTTGTTTTACAATACAACTGGGCCGTTGGAGGGAGTTGTGTTATTTTGTTGTGTCAACAGTGACAACTGCACTAAGGGTGATGTTAACTGTCCTCTTAGTTTAGAATTTCTTCAAACTAAAGTAAGGGCTGAACATATATTGCTCTCCATGTCTTGATTTTGACTAGTAACAACCAAATTCCAGCTTCCATTTAAAAAAGAGACGTTGTCCCTGAGCCCAGAAATTGTGAGAAATACCTTGAAAATGTGGTAATGTCTGCTTGAGCCTGCAGACAGCCCAGAGCAATAGCTCTCAGTCAGCTGAGGTGCTCCATCCATTGCAGAGATTTGTTACCTTCGGGACCAGCTCCTCTGAGTGTCCCAGCCAGCAAGTAGGAGGTAGACTGCCTGGGGTGGTATCACCAGAAAAATAAAAGGTCAGCTCCTCTGCTGTTGGGATGAGGTGAAGTCTCCCTCTTGAAGATTTGCTTAGGCATAGGAAAGAGTGCTGTTGTGAGGTTGGAGCACCTCTGGGTCCAAAAAAATAGGCAGAAACACAGTGGGTACCTGTTTCCTCTCTATCTTTTCCCGTCCTGTTCTTTTCTGCTGCTGGCTCATTGACATCACAGCAGTGTCTAGCTGGGTATTTGTGTAGCACTGGGCACACAATGGGCAGCGTAGGACAAAGTTCCTGTTTTCCCTTGCACTTCACCAACAAAGCTGGAAGATGCCGGTGCAGACAGTGCCATTTGGAGACTGCTGAATCCTGAGGAAAGCCAGATGCTTCCCAGAACATACATTGCTCTGAGCGGGGCTAGCAAGGGTAGCATGTGGATATGTGGGGAGGATGTTGCTGCCAATGTAAAATAACTGTGTCAACAGCATTTCCGAAGGATATTTTTAGCTTACAGATTCAGTGTCTTTTGTGGGCTACAGTCAGACCGACACAATAGACTCTTAATGACTTCTTGGGGACTTCATTGTCTTTTTCTATACACAGCTTATTAATGTGCCCTCTATGCCACTCAAGGATGCAAGAGCCAATAATGACTTCAAAGGGGTCATTGTGGTCCAGAGCATCTGTACACAGGAATAAAAAATAAGCGGAATAAATACTCACTCACTAATCCATGGTACAATAGATTTTAATCAGTCTATCAGGGTAAAGATTATTTTTTTACAGCATCCTTTCATCCAAGGCATTTTCAGAACATCTTTTCATCCGAGCACTCTGTAGACATTATAAATTGATCATCTTAAGTTCTTTGACAGAGCAGAGGGGAGCAGAAGTGCCTTTAGTGGTTGGAAGCTGGGCCTCGCTTGTGGCAAGCAGAAAAGCAGATAAAAAGTCTGATTTGTCTTTTCCCCAGGAGGTTCTGTAATAATCCCACAAAAGCAGTGCTCCCTGGGCATTTGAGAGAGTGGGCACATTCCTGAGAAAACCCTGTGTAAGAGGGACAGTGCCCTGAGCAGCAGGCAGAGAGCATCTCTGGAAACTTTCAGAACAGTGCCCTGATCATTGTGGAGCCACTGGCACAGGGATGGACCAAAATTACATGAATAAATTACATTTGCCTGGATTTACATCATTTGCTGTAGGGGCTGCTTCAGCTAGGGGTTTCCCACAGACAGAAGAATTTTGATCTGCTGGAATCCCCTTGTGTCATCCTAATGCCTAATTAACACTCAGGTGACAAAAGTCAGTGGCCCCCAAAAGTGGTGGAAGACAGTGGTTTTGACACCTCCCTTCAAAACTTATTTGCTTTTACAGTGTATGGGTTATATGCAAGTTGTGAATGCTACCAAAGGAATTAGATGCTGCTGCTCAGCCATGTCCACATCTTTTGGTTTTTATGTTATAGGATTAATGAAATGAGTAAATGACCAGAAAAGATTGTTATTCAGTGAGTATACAAAAGATTAAGGTGTGCAGGAGTCGCCTCCCCTTAGGGTGGAAAAGGAAGGGGAATGCGGAGAATCTGTCACCCCCTGTAATAGGAGAAAGGACAACTTTCAGGTGTTGGTTTAGAAAGTCATGATAAATAATATATCAAAACAGCAGAAAGTCCAACAAAGGTGTTGCAGGTACCTTTCCTTGCAGAAACCTCTGTTCCCCCTACTGCAGAACCAGAGAAAGCCACTAAGAGCTCTGGATGTCCTGGGAATGCACAGCTTCACAAATACAAGCCCACGGGAAGCAAGGGTCACAACTGGTGTACATCTCCTTGGCCCCACTGTCTGCTTCTGTGGAGCTTCAACTTCTTCCACACCACCACACTGCAGGGATTTTGCAGGAGGGAACCTGCAAGCTTTGTGAGATAAGGAGCCAGCCTCCTCAGGAGGCCAGAACAAGATGCTTATTTGTTTTCCATTTTGTGACAATCTTTGATAAACTTTCCAATCTAGGTGTGGCCTGTGATGTGGTGGAACAAAGAAGTCTTTACCCATCTGTAGCTTGGTCTCTGCACATGATTTCTGGAGAAAGCTGACTCGCAGCTTTCATGCAGTTTCCTTTGGAGGTGACAAAATTGTATAATGTGTAAAATTCCTTAGTTTTAAGTTGCCTAGCCTAGCAAGGAAAATTCACTTGGATCAAAGTGCATGATAGATATTCCCTTGGAAAGCCATGCCACAGAAGTGAACTGGTTTCTACACTCTGTCCTAGTTGCACCCTAATTTTTGATGCATTGACACCACTTTTCACAGGAAAGAATTCCTCACAGTGTGCAGTAATGGGAAGCTACCATGTCCATCTCACTGGGGACATGGGTATCCAGGGAGACTTGGTCAGCTCTGTAGATGAAGTTCTGGGAAACTCACAGACACTGGTTTCTGGCAGTTTGTCTCTCCCTGAGAAGATCCACTAGCTGCTGGCAGAAATCTTCACACAAAATGATCTGTTTGACTATTACCATGATCATCTTGACTATTATCATTTATGCTGCAGTAGTAACTAATCCCAGCTCCTCTGTAATTTCAGCCCAGGGAAATGACTGTGCTCTGAAGTTACTAGGATGGGCACTCGAGCAAGCCCCAGAAGACTTTGCTGCATTTTGTTGCTCAGAGATTATCCCTGTCTGGTTTGGGGGTTTTTGTTTTGTTTGGTTCAGTTTTGTTTTAAAGCTAAAATACCCAGCTGCTTTTGTATTCCTGCTCCATACAGGGTAGGTAAAACTCAAATCCTCCTGAAAGGAGAAAGAGATTTGCCATCGACTTTGGGACTTTTCTGTTCTCCCATCTCTGCAGCCAACTCCAATTTACAGAGTTTTAGTGAGAGACCAATTGTACAAATGGCTCATGTGTATTAGGAAAAATCTTCCCATCTACCTTCTCTAATCCTACCCCCTAATATTGTCTTGGCACTGTCCCTACCCATAATCATCAATGTATTTATCCCTCCCATTGTGCCATTATACACCACGTAGTTAAAGCTCAGCAGATTCTCCAGCCTTGCCTGCCTTCTTCATAAAACTACCTTTCCTTGGAAAAACAAGCTAAAATCTAATCCAAGGCAAAAGATAAAGGAGGGAGCAGCAATCAAAAGCATGGAGTGTCCTGCCCTCCCTTCCTGTGCCCATCGCGGAAGTCACAGCACAACTTGCAAGATTGTACAGTGGCCAAACTACTTTTGTAAAAATAGCAGACAATTCTGTAAAAATAGAGCAAACTTCACCCCTGCTGAGTGCATCAGAAGAGACTACATCACAAAAAAAAGTCAATGTTTTTGCTTTAGCAATGGTTTTCTCCAGGCTGCTGTATTGCAGAAGAGTACAGCAGTATCCTCCAGCTCTTGTCTTAAATACCATTGCAAATCAATTACCTTTCAGGCCATAAACTTTACTTAAAGAGACAGAACACAACCAGACATCTCCTGGTAACAAACCCAATTATACTGATGCTTGAGCATTTAAAGTCTCATATATTCTGTGTGTGTGTGTGTGACTTGTGATTGAGGATGAGGGGGGCAAGAAGGAAGTTGTCTTAAACTCTGGGGTTTGTAAACAAAACACAAGCATATTGATAGCAAAAGGTAATCTCCAGAGCACAGGCAGCCAGCCACCGTGGGGAAAAGGATGTCTGAAGGACAGGCAATAAGCACTTCCACAGAAAATCCAGGACTGACAAAACAGCTGCACCCAGAGCACCATCGTTTCTGAAACCAGACATTTCCAATTCCAAGACAATTCGTAAAAAACAAATACAAATCGTCCAATTCATTCCCTCATACGAATTAATATTTAATGCCCAAATAATGAATCTTTCAATAAATATTTAATGCCCAGACACCAACATATATGGCAGAGCAGACCAGAGCCTCTAGTAATTTAAAGCAATTGAGTTTGTACAATAGTGGCTGTTGACAGAACCGGATAATGCAGATTGGGATGTGGCAGAAAGAAAAGGACCTTGTCACAGTGACGATGTTTTTGGTCCTTGTAAGCTCTTTGCAGAGCAGGCAGGAGAGAGGTGCCTGTGGAAATAAACCCAGCATAGCTTCTAGCAACTTGGTGCTTTTTCGTCTTATGCCAGAGTTGCTACTTACAGGCCAGGTTCTGGGTGAAAAGCACATTTGTCATGTCCAAGCAGCAGGTGCGAGGTTGACTGGTAACATCCCAGGAAGCATCTGTCCATGAACAGACCCGTGCAGAGATTTAACACTACCCTCTCTGCATCTGTCTTTCCAACCCTGAAAGAGGCCTTTTTCCACAGGTCAGGTCTCTGTATTCCCACTCAGGTAGCGTCCACACCTCTCTACTGCTGTATGGTCCAGCAAGCTCGTTCTCCAGATCCTTGTCTTCTGAGGGATAAAGCATCCAGCCTTCCCAGAAATTGCTCTGTGAACTATTACTGTGCTTGAAGCTGCATTAACCCAGGGTGAAATCTTCCAGCACAGTAGTGCACTCTGATGGCTGGACTAAGCATGGATGCTGAAATAACACAGCTACCCCAGGGCAACTGGAAAATGCGGAAATGCAGTTATTTCTCCAACTTTTGGTAGAGAAGGTCTATTTTTCATCCTGAGCAGGCTACACGGGCACTCCTGACTGGATTCTTTAAAATCATCACCGAAGATATTTCTTAAATAACTCAGTGTTTCTTGATAAGGGGGATCTTGAATGTGGAAATAGCCCTTGAAAAAGCCATCTTTGGAAGAAATCTTATCTTGGACATAATGGAGCAATCTACATTCTCTTTACAGTGGGGTATCACCTAAGGTGGTGTCTTTTGAAGAGAAATCGTTCCCACAGCCTCACGTTGGAAATAATCCATGCTAGAAGCAGCGGGTATCTGGAAGACAAGGGGCTGCCACTCTATTTTCTCCTCTTCATCTTCCAAAGTGGATCTTCTAATATATCCACAGATTCAAAAGCCACACATATGAGTGCTGTCAAACCTCAAGTTGAAAAAAATCCCCTGAATTAGCCCATCCACACCAGAACATCTGCTGTTAGGTCAGGTCAGAATAAGCCCTTGTATCCCAAATGCCACATCAAGCCAGGCACATGGATTTATCCAGTGATCCAGGGCTGCCACTTGCTCAAGAGTACTCATGCAATTCTGTGCAATCCGTCACACCTGAAAATGCTTCAGTTCCTCGAACACAGCACCACACATCATTCACAGTGGGATGCAGCTGACATGTGCCCCCATTTCTGTGAGGATCTGCATTGTTCTGCTAATGCATCTCCACTTGCTTCTCTCGCTGTATTCTCCCCTGCGGAGAATTTACTTTCTATCCATGCGAGGTGGTTTCCTCAGCATTTCATTATGTCATGCACCGGGGGGTAAAGAAACACCTTGCCTGATTGAGTCCCCGGCTGCTGAAGTGGGAATATTGAGCTCTCTGTGGCTGCTGAGGGTTCTCTGCGATGGATTTCACTAGCAGGGCAGTTTGTGTTTCCCCAAGCAGTTCTGAATCTCAGTTACAAGGTGAGTGAGTGGCCAGGGGTGTGAATGCTGGTTTTGGGTACGGCTGGCAAAAGGATAAATGTGGCATTGGGATGTTGGTTCAGACTTCTTTCTTAGTGCCCATGTATGCAATTAAATGTGAAGATGTGCACTCAGACACCACACATTAAGAGTTATCACTTTTCAGCTGAGTCTCCATGCCTGATGTGTTATGAAACTCCTTCACTATGGCAAATGTAAAGTAATTCATCCCAACTTATCCCCTAATAAAAGAGCGGTGTTGCACTGTGGTTGCAGTGGGCTCTCAAGTCACACATAGTTCCTGCCAAAGAGCTAAGGTGATAACTTAGTGGCCACAACTCAACCCTGTATCTGAACCTCATTCTTTTTCCATTTGGGGAACAAAAATTGAAAAGCAAAGCCCATAGGTGCCCTGGAACCCAAGCAAAAAAAGCTCACTAAGCAGCTGGTGATACACTATTGCGAGCTGAGTAGGAAAGTTCTACAATGCACAGTCCTTCCTTAACCCCCCAGAAGTAGTTGAAGATGTTCAGTGTGATCATCTGCATGGCTAATGCTTTCTGACTTAAACAGACTCTTCTCCTGCAGTATAAAGGTCTCCAGCCCTTACCCAGTAGACCGGAATGGAGTCAAATAGAAAAACAGCAAAACAGCAGAGCTCCAGGACCGTGTTCTCATCTCACCCCACCCCATATTGCGTTAAACTTGTGTAATCTGTGACCCCAGCCCTGAAGGAGACACCACTGGGATGCTGGGGAGCGCGATGGACTGTCAGGCATAGCCAAAACTTGCAAACAGTGGGGTTGGGTAAAATAAGGAAATAGGGGAAAACCAAATTATGTCCTCTATCTGGAGGGGATGAACTGGAACATGCTAAAAAAAAAAAAAAAAAGGGTAGAATTTGCTGCCTGAATACCGGGAAGCTTTTTGCAGCCATTTGGAAATGAAGTGAAGCAAACCAGCTCGATGTACCACTTCAGGGAAGCAAGCTAAAGCATGTGCAAGGCTCCTCCTTGACTGAGGGTCCACTAGAGATCAATTAAACCAATTCCCTGCTTTCGAAGCAATGGAAGCCATTTATTCCCTATAGCAGACAAATGCTGCCCTGGCAGCAGATAACTAAGTGGATTTAGTGCATGCTTTCCCTCCTGATCCTTTCACCAGCCCTGTCCTGTCCCTGCACTCTGGCCAGGCAGAGCGCTTCAGTCTTTGGTGCTGTCAGCTTGTCTCCCCTTTTATCAGCCTGCAACAGACTGTGCCATCTATCCTTGTCCATTAAGAGCACAGAGGACTTCAGTGTCCTGCACTTGTGCCTGCTGCATACTGTGACCCTCACAGAGCTTTAGTGCTGTCCACTTCTTGTCTTTTTTTTTCTTTTTTTTTTTTTCCATTTCCATGCAATCTCTGTCTTTCTGAGTTTTCCAGCTAACAAGCTATGGAGAGTCCCTCCGGCTATGGCTCTGTCCTCAGGATAGTCCTCAAAATCCAGCCGAAATACTTCAGAAGATGGTATTTTCAGTTGCTGTAAATTGGTGCTACAGTGAAGCTTTGCTGATTTACATCAGTTGTGGATCTCAGGATGAGTTTGGATCCTGATCTAACTGTTTAAAACACCTGCCATCTGCCTATTCACTGGGGTTCGTTTCATCCCATTATGTAGGGCCCGATGTACCAGCATCGGTTTGGGATCCAGATCCAAAGTGAAGGAGGGTGAAAAGAGGTGTCTCTGCGTGTGGCACAGGGCTGCTCTTCTGCATCTGTCCCATTTCCTACAACTCAGTCTATCACGGAGACATGAGACACAAATGGCTCTATTTGCTGGCTTCCCAAAGTCATGCAACAGCCTCAGTGGGAATTATCTTCAGTGGTGGAAGGGGACAATTACCCAGCTAATGAAGCACATTTTCCTTTTTCTTCTCCACCATAAAGCTGCATGGAACCTGACTCTCCATCCAGGCGCGCAGAGAAAGTGCCGAGCGCTTGGAGAATGGGCCCCCAATCAGTAGTGGCAAATGCACTTAACGTGCCTGCTGGAAAATGAAATGACTGATACCATGTAATTAGGCCTTAATTATTTATCATTTTTGTTTAATTATTGCCACTTGGAAGTTAACAGGTTATAAAACTCTTGGGCTGTGTTTATTAAACGTTGGTAGATTATTAGCAAGTAAGTGCCATTTCTGAAAGTTAATGAAATATCTGTGAAAAGCCCATGGCCAGAGGCACTCCAGCACAACCATCGTACAGGGGAGCTACGGGAGCTCAAGGTTAATTATGCCTCGCAGGCAGGGCCATGGGCAGTGAGAGAAGGGTAAAAGTCAAAAGTACCATCACTAGTTTGCACCTAGATGGATTTCTTCCCCATTTGCCTTTGCCCGATGTCATCTGTCATGCAGGTTGGGAAATGCTCCTGCTGCTGAACACAACACATCCATGCTTGGATCTGCCCTGAGATTCTTTCATGCCATTGTAGTGCTGGGATAAGGATGTGCCATTGCTGTCGTTCAAAAAGCTAGTTTGGGGTAAAGCAAGGTCTTTGACCTTATTTCCCCTTCCTTGGGCTCAAATCTCAATCACTGATCCAGTCTGCCTTTCTCCTTGAAGTGAGATATCCCTCCGAGCTGCGTCAGAGCTGGTTTCCCCGTTGCTCTTTACCCTTTCTGAACACACTGCTCTGGCAGGGATGTCTCTGCACTGGTCCTGTCCTCAGCTCTTCCCAAACCGCCTCTGCCCGTGGCGTGGGAGCAAACTAGTGCCAAGGGATTTGCCTGCAGACGCCAGCACTACACCTGCCCTGCTACTACCAGCTGCCAGTTCCTAAATTATAAATGGAAGGATATTTCATCAGAGCATTAAAGGCTAAGAAGTGTCATTTTGTACTAACCAAAACTTTCAGGAAGGAGACAGGCTGTAAATTATTTAGGGAAAAAGTCACATTTTATTCTGCTGGAGAGCGTGATGGGGAAAAGAAGGTGTGTTTTCTTCCCTCATTGTGGGGAGAAAAACTGCAGAGGAGGAAGAGCTGCTTGTTTACCCAAGTGGTTCCCAGTGACCTCCAAAGCCATTATTCCTGAGTGTAAAGAAAAATGGATGTCTGGCCTTCCTTTCCTTTGGAAGGATGGACCCAAGGAGTTGCAGAAAGGTTTTCCTGCCCCTGCTGTGAAAACAGGCTTTGTGCCCAAGGAAACATAGCTAATTGCCTGAGCTGGAGCACTTCTGCCAGGAGAGAGTCCAGCCTTTCCTCTCTGGAGAGTCTCAGCCTCCTTCAAATTGGTTCATTCCCTTTGCACTTGGGTAGCCACAAATATTCTTCCTTCTCTGAGATCCATCAAAATGCTCTTCAAGACACTTTCCTAAGTCAAAATATCCCACCCGGTCCCAAACAGTGTCATTTCTGTGGAAGAAACAGCAACATTTCTGTTCAAACTGATTTCACAAACAGGGGTGTGATTTCCCTTTCATCTCTTCCTCCCCTCTACCTTCCTCCCCGGCCTGTGCCAGGGGATGGTCCCCACTCCCCAATTCTGCAGAACCCTCTGAGGGCCCTTCCTCTCCTGCCTGGGAAACACCTGCACATCCCAGGAAGGTGCCAACCTCGTAAACATGAAAACCCTGCTCTATTTTTCCCACACACCCCCCAAGGAGAGTTAAATACAGAGATTATTTTTAAACCCAACCAGCAGATTAGCATCTAATTTCACCATTTCTACGCTGCCGATGAAAGATGAGCCGGAGAGAAAAATGTTGCATTTTTTCCCATTTCAACCCCGCACCAGGCTAATTAAGAAGCCGAGGTTAAAAAGCTCATCATAAACTGAACAAGTTCCAACCCAATTTCATTAGGATGCCAGGGCTTCATTGATTTAGGCAGGATTAGCTATTGTGAAATGGAAATGATGCCATTAGACGCATCTCCCCCTGCCTCCTGCTCCCCCCCCTGCCTCCCCACGCCTCCCCACACATCCACCCCTCACGCCGAGCCCGGCTGGCACACTCAGCCGAGGCACAAAGCTGGCTCATTTCATTATGGAGAGTTTAAGCAAAAGAGCCAATCAGCGTTTATTCGTCTGGCTGCAGCTGGAGTCAGCTCATCAAACAAATTAACAGGATTTTCATGGAGGGTTTTGGCCAACGCACCACATTTTCACTTGAAGTTGACTAAACAAACCTGGGCTGTGTTTCATCAGAGGAAGGAGAGAGCAGGGAGGATGGGAAGGGATGGGGAGAGGATGCTTGGGTGGGGAAAGGATATCTTCCCTCTGCTGCTAGACAGGGGATGGGATGGTGCTGCTCTTCTTAGCCCCTGCCCTGGTGGGGTCCAGCTGGGAGGGAAGGGTTTGGGGCCAGGAGAAAGGGGAAGGGGCCAGCTCTCCTCCAGAGCAACAGCAGCTGCTCAAGTGTCTGCTTGTGAGCGACAGGGAGGGGTTCAACCACTGCACGGAGGCTCTCATCACTGCTTTCTGCATCTCCACTGGCTCTTCACCCTTCTCCTGCCCTTCTATCCACTCCATCCTTTCCTTTCTACCCACATGCCTTTTCATGCTGTCAGAGAGGCAGCTTTCCCACAGTGTGACCCCTCATGTCTTGCTCCCCCACTGTAAATACAGGTGGAGGCAGCAGGAGTGGCTGGGAGAGTTGGGATTGTGCAACCTGGAGAAGAGAAGGCTCCAGGCAAACCCTAGAGCCCCTTCCAGTCCCTAAAGGGGCTACAGGAGAGCTGGGGAGGGACTCTTGATCAGGGAGGGGAGCCACAGGACCAGGGGTAACAGCTTTAAACTGAAAGAAGGCAGATTTGGATTAGATATTAGGAAGAAATCCTTTACTATGAAGGTGGTGAGGCACTGGAACAGGTTGCCCAGAGAAGCTGTGGCTGCCCCAATCCTGGAGGGGTTCAAGGCCAGGTTGGTCAGGGCTTTGAGCAACCTGGTCTGGTGGGAGGTGTCCCTGTTGGAACTAGATGATCTTTAAGGTCCCTTCCAACTCTAACCATTTTGTAATTCTATAAATTAGGGCACACAGAGACGGAGCAGGTCCTGTGGGAGAGATCTCGGTGTGGAAGGGCCAGGATCCACCAAACTTGCCCCTGACTGGCTGAGGAGGAGGGAGGCAAAGGAAAGGCAGTTTGCTGAGAAGGGAGAAAAATGCCTTTAGGGGGAGAGCAGAGACGAACAGGGCAGCAGGCTGAAGAGATAAAAGGGGGAGAAGTCAACTTGTATGTGAGAAAGTGAGTCTAAAATATTCCTGGAAAATGGAAATGAGATCTGGGATTAGCCATGCTCCTACAAAGAGGAAAGTTCATGTAGCACAGCACTGTGTTATCACAGATATATACATATATACACACACACACACTTTGGGCAGCAGTTTGTGCATTTCTTGAAATAAGGCAGAATGAAGTTGGTTCATGAAGGAGGGTCCTGCCAGGTCAGCTTCAGTTCCAAAAAAGAGGTAAAATACTCACGACAACATGATCTTGTTCAACTTAATTTTTCTGCTGGGTTGTTGGCTCCAACCTAGCACACAAAAGTATGAACATTGAGGGATGCACTGCAACCCAGAACTGCAATTGTGGCTGAGCATTTGGGAGAGTAACACCAAGACCTCTTAGATCTAATTAGATCTAGCAAACCAATCTGCTCTAAAGCTTCTCTTGTTCTGCTTTGGAAAAGTCAGAGTTCAAGCCCTCCAAAAACTGGATGATTTATTACTTATTTATTGCACCTAAAATTGTTGAAGAATTCGATAACTGTAGTATCTAGCTCTATTATTTAAATATACTCTAAGGTTTTCATTCAATTAGTCCCCAGGAGGAAAGTATGGTCACAGTTCCTTGTATTAATTGGCTTCTGGGACAATAATAGAAAATTATTTGTGGGAGGATGTCCATTTTTAGCTAAATCCTGGAAAATCAATCCCTCTTGACCAAAAAAGGACTAAAAGAAAGTGAACACTCCCAGGTATGTCAATTATCCTCCACAAATTACCTCAGGAGACCCATTTCTCACAAGCCCTTTCGGTTTAATGTTGGCAGACCTGTTCTTCTTCCATCAGACAGTGCAAGAACATGGACACAATTAGTGAAGCCAAAAAGGCAGCTCAGGGAAATGCACCCGGCATACGGGTGACGTTCAGAGTTCAGTGCCTCAGGGAGGTTATTGAGACAAGAATTCCACCAGGCTCCCTTTTTTTAAGAAGGTTTGTTATTTCCCCGTGCAAGAAAAGCATCAATTGCCACGCAAGCCAGAGAATGAGATCTCAACTCAGTCAGACAGGCCTGAAAAGGTTTTTCACTTCTCCAGTGTAAGCTATGTACAGCGGGCTACATATGTAATGCAATATTTAGGAACAAGCTACAGGTGACTGACAAAATTTCTCCAAATCATTGGATACTCATGCAAAATATCAGAATAAATGAGTGATATAGCAGGACAGATTAAAACATTGCATAACTCAAAGAGAGGAAGGATCAGGAAAAAAACAATATTATCTGCACATCAAAGCAGTGGCATGTCCTCCTGCAGACTTTTGCCCTCTCTTGGACTCCTACATGGAGTAGTCCTCTTGTCGCATGTCTAAAATATGAATCTTTAGTGATTTTATTTCCAGAGCTCCAGGGATGTGTTCTCTCTTGCTCTGCACTAGTATTCTCCAAGGTCATATTTCGCAATATATTTTCTTGTGTCTCATTTTCTATTCTGAATGTCTTCAGGTGTTTGTCAGTTTATAAAAATAAAATTATAATATTAAACATTTAGAGAATCTGAGCCTTGTGTTTCCTTTTCTAGACTGGGTTTCTAGAGCTCTTTCTTGCTCTCCTCTTTCCATAAACTTGTCACAATACAGTATTTCTGTGTAACAAATTCTCAGCTTTCCCAGGGTTCTTCTAGATAGAGAGAAAATGCAAACTATAAGGGTAACTTGGTGTCAAATTTACTGGATTTCTGTTGCTGGCTTTCACATTGATCTGTGCTTTGCAAATGGATCTCTTTTTCCTCTCTCCTCGCTCAGTCTCCTGTTTAATTTATAGCTTAGACTTCGTGGGTCAGGAATTTTATCTAAGTAGGTGTTTTATACATGGCCTAGCCCAACAAGGCCTCAACCTTGGTTGTGGCCTCTAGACACTATCACACTACAGATACTAAATACTAAGTACTTTCATGCATGCTGCTGGGTGTTGAATAGGACATCTGTCTTGGCTCATTAAATGCAGCACTCCTCTGTTTTTCCAGGGAAAGTTTCACCTTGACAGAGACCTCCCCACTCCCACGGTGAGGCAAGAAAAAAAGGAAGAAAATGTAGCCAAGGCTGAGCTAGAGACGCCTGCCATGCGGCGGAAAACCCACGATGCAGCGCGTCGGTCCATTCCTCCCCTCTCCTTTTGTCCTTTCCCTTCCTCCAAACAACCAGGCTTCTGAAGGGGAATTATCTCCTTCAGATCAAAGCAGAGGGTAACCTGACTATTTCTTGCGGAGAAGTAATAATTAAGGCACTAGAAGGATGCAATCTGCATACATTATTGCAAGTTATGCCAACAGAATGTCAACATTTGTGTCATAAGTAATCTCGAGCAGCAATTACTCTGCGCATTGGCCTGGAATCCATCGAGAAAGCCAGTGGTACTAATTACAAGGGAGCTTCTCCACTGGAGGATGGACAGAGGATTACAAGAAAGGATCGCTGTGCAAAAGAGATCACCACTGTGAATGTGCGGCTGAGGAAGAGCCTAATATCCTAAAAGGGAAACAATTGCCTCTTGCTACTGAGGAGATGAACATTAGGCAAAATAAATCCGTGACATACTTGCGCTCAGCCTGGTCCACTGGCAATGTTTTCCTGGCAGGATGCAAATCAGGAGAGAAGATCCTGGAAAAAAGTCACTACAAATACTACAAAAAGTCATGATTTCTCATCAGTAGGGGAAAACACTTTGACAATAGGGGAAACAACACATTTATTGAATTCGGCAGGGTTTCTCAGTCCTGGCAGAGTAAGCATTAGACTCAGACACAGTATAATCTAAGACTCCACAGTAAATAAAGCTGCAATAAGAGTCAGATTTAAGACTTGCTTTCATTTCTTTGCTTATTGGCACTAAGTTTTGATATCACTCACTTAAAATAATGCCTGGCAACACTCTAAACACAATGCTATATTAATGTCATAGAAAGAAAGATGCTCTTAGAGTTCATAAAAAAACATTTCCTTCTTTAATTTACCCTCCCCACTTTCCTTCCTTTAATTTACCTTCCCCACTATCCTAAGAGATAAAAGCCCTGTGATATTCACTGGGGACTGTCTTACAAACTTTATCTTAGAAGTAGTTTTGTTAATCTGTTAAACACACAGTTCTGTAATGCATGAGTTCTGTTTAGTTCCCAAAGAAAAGGAATCTCTTTTTCAGCTGTATAAGGCTCACCCTTAGAAATATGCATCTTTCTCAGGCCTCCAGTCACTCATAACTGTACATGTTCATGCTGACCGGCAGTGAAGAAGAGACGGATTGCACCCAAATTTTCCATATTGTCCTTTTCCCAGCCTAAAAACCTGGACTGTGATCAGAAATTTTGCCTTAAAAACAATTCCTGAAAAGATATCATCAGGGAAGACCAGCTGGTGCTAAATAAAGATAAGCCTTTATCATCTTCATCATTTCTGAGGGACAGTTCAAAAATGCAATCTCTGATGTTTGAAACTTTTGATGACTTTGGAGATAATAACTGTTAATGTTTAGCATTTTTGGAGTACTTTTTAATTTTTTTCTTTACTTAGACCTGGGAGAAAAAAAAAGCATAAGAAGGTTCTTGTTCTTATGTTACTAATTTCCCAGACCCTAAAAAATGATATAAAGAATGCCCAGGATTTTTATTTCCAGGAAGAACATTAATGTATTTTGTACTTTTCCACACTTTGCTTCCATGTGCTGCTCTTCCTGTTTTGTTGTTGTTTTTTTTTTTTTTTTTAATTTTTATATGAGGGATATATAAGCTGCGGCCAACATTTTAGTTAGAACCAATCCTTTATCTGCCCACTCCATGCTGACTCCAACCCCTTTGTTCACTTGCCCTGCTTTGCCTACGGGTTAAACAGAAAGCATCATTTATTGGCTCCTCTCACTCCACGTCTTCCACAAATTTGCACTCTGTTTTGCAGATATGCAGAAATCTTTAGGCATCCCCCCTGCTATCATTCCCTTTCCTCATCACTCCTGGAAGCTTTATGACCTAAACCTCCTCCTGTCCCTTGATAACGTGTGCCCATGACCTCCCCCTGAGGATGCTGGCAGAGATACTCTCGTTTATACCAAAACCCCTTGGTTTATTGGGCAGGATGAGGCTTGTGAAGAGTATCTTCTTGAGATCCCACCCACCGAATGCCTGTCAGATGGTCTCCACAGTCTGGGGTGAGTGGTCTCTCATCCCTGGCACACCAAGCTCGCTGGGTCTCACACATGCCTGAGAACCAGAGCCTTCTTGCCAGGTACAGCAACGCTCCAAGGCCCCCACGCCTCCCCAAGGCCTGGAGCACACAAAAGTTGCATTTTGTCTTAATACTCTGTCATTAAGTGGAGTTAAAAATAAAGCCTGTCAGAGCCTCACAGCCTGCAGGGAAAAGGATATTAATTACAGCAGGCAGAGAGCGGAGAGGAGCTGCCTTGAGTGAGAAGTCTTCCCGCTGAGCTGTCACCTTCCCCGTGTCACCAGCAGAGCTCTGCTCCGGCTCTCACACAGCGCAGGGGTCGGCCCCGATACCCACGGAATGGCAGGGCAGGAGGAGATGGCAAAGGGATTTCGTGGCTGGCTCTGGCATCCTCGCTGGCACCGGCTCCCTTGCCTGCAGAGCAGAGCCCTGCACAGCTCGACGCAGGGACACGGGATGGGGGGTGAGGAAAGGGCAGCGGTGGCGGCTACAAGGGACAAGGCTCTTCTTCAGGGACCCCAAATAAGATTCACTGCTAAAGGCTTCTGTGCTCGGGATTTCAGATGTAGGGAAAAGGTGGATCATTAAGGACCAAGCAGACAGTAGACTCAGCAGAAAGTGGCATCCAATTTTCCTCCAAGATGTATGAAAAGAAGATTGAGCTGCCAAGGGATGACTAAGATCAAAATATTAGTATCATCTCAATCTCATAGCTTCTTAGCAAGGGAGATATATAGTGTTACATTTCCTTTTCTTCTAATGGATAGACATGAAAATATCCCTTCAGAAGTTAGGTTTAGCCCTGACTGCTCAACTCTTTGCATAAAGTGTATTTAGGACAGATATATTCAGTATGGAAGTGTATATACATTCATTTCTATTACAGGGAAGATGCCTTGTCTGAGTGAGCCATTTCTTAGTTGGGTCATAGAGGGGACCAGTTCCCCAGCTGGATCTTCACCTCATAAAGTGGTTTTGAAGGATGGAGGGTAAGGGCAAGGGGGAACAGATCAGCCAGCCAGAGCACCCTGTGTTTCTGACAACAGGCCTCCATGATTTAAATAACCCCTAAACTTTGCTGGAGGCGACACCAGAGGGAGAAGCATAATAAAATTAAAGAAAAGCAACACCAGGAGCCAAATATTGTGAATTACTGTTTGAATCTTTAGCTGGGCGAATCAATCAAGCTGACAGTGCAAGCCCTTCTAATGGGAAGGCTCCCAACGCCATTGGCTGAAGGGCAACGGCAGGGGGACAGTGCCGTACCAACCCTGCCGTGCCAGGGTGTGCTGGCACCTACTTCTTCTTTGTCAAAGCCTGACTTTGCCCAACAGAGCCATTGACAGAGAGCAGCTCTGTGTGCCAGTGGCTGACAAACTTGGCAAGGGCTCTCCCTCTGCTAGGGAAGACTTGAGAGTTCACTTAGAGGGCACTACAGCATCCCATCCCCATCTGCGAGAGAGCCCTCCACTGCTCTTTTCAGAGCACTGTTGAGGAGAGAGGGAAATGAGAGAGAAGAAAAGAGTAAAGGCACAGAGGCTGGTCCTTGAAACCAGCAGGAAAGAGGCAGTGAAAGAGCTTAATTAATGGCACATCAGACTTCCCCAAGATGTGTGTCTAACGAGGCCTTTGCCTGGCACTTTAGCTTTGCTTGGGAAAAGTTAATGCAGGCAAAATATAAGCAGAAGGCTGTGTGAAAACAGGAGCCAGCGTGAGCAGATACATCCTGATTTAATTCTCTCCTTTGGATGACAGCCCTCTGTGCCTCCTCCCCACTACCCCCTTCTCAGGGACATGCTTATTACAGCTATTTCAGAGAGAAGAAACAACCAGTCAAAAATATAGGGAAAGATCCACTTTTATCACGAACACTGAATGAATAAAACAGGGTCAGAGTGTTGACTTAGAAAATTACAGTCTTCCTGGCTCCTGAATAAATCCAGACATGGTACCCTATGCCACTCAGCTTTTACAGAATTTAATTTAGAGCAATTGATTTATTTGCTGTGGACAGGTGGACTCTATAAAGAATTTTTAGGGCAGAATTTATGGTGGGCTTTATTGTTGGTGAGCAAAGAAGCAACAGGAGTCTGAGAGGCCTTTCCTGGTTCCCATGGGCTGCCCCTCCAACACAAGCCAGAGGTAGCTGGAAGGGAGCACAAGGCCAGCCAGCAGTGGCAGTGGAGGGGAGCCAAGGTGAGGAAGGCCAGAGCCTGTAGGAACTGTCAGGGATTACACGTAACACAAGTGTGCACAAGGTGTCAAGACCGGGTGGGTTCATTTGTTCCATTGGCCCTGCCCTACAGGTCTGGGCTTTCTCTGCACAGAAATCTCACATCTTCTATAGGGATGATGGTCTCTGGTTAAGCCTGAATGCAGAAGTTAGGGCTGGGACAGTGCTTGCCAGCTCGGTGAGATACATCCTTAGAAAAACCTCTCCTTAGAAATTCTTCCCTCTTTGTCACCTTCTCTTGAGCTTTGAGTTTTGAAATGTCAGTTTTAGGAGATCTTCCCTGTCCTTGTGCTGCAGTTAGGATCAGTAGATGCCTACAAGCCGAAAACACCTTGACATTAAAACAAAAACAAAAGGTGAGGGGGAGCTTTAAGCAGGAAGGTGTCCTCAGGATTTCATGCGTTTGACAACTGCTGATTTCAAGGACAAATCGTCATATCTGAGAAGCTTTTGGTTGCAGAGAGCTCAGGGTGCTTCAGCTTCTATATCCTTTCTGGGTTTAGCTGGGTCTCCCTAGCACACAGCAGCAAGACATCAAACAAGCAGCAAACAAGCATCCTATGCTGCATGTTTTACAGATCCTTAGGGAAGCAGATGACTGAGACAAACAACCCTGGAAACTCTTCCCAGTTGAAAGGGTTAATTGGAACAATCAATAAGCAACAATACCCTGATTTCTGGGCTTGATTGACTTTGAAGAGCACAGCCAGTGTTTGGATGTGACACAGCCACAGCTGTGAAAGCAGCAATTGCTTTGTGCGAGTCAGCGAGATGCGGTGCCCCAGCACGTGGAGGCGGGTGCTGTCTTCTCAGCCAGACCTAAGGCTGAGAACCTGGTATCGCTGGGCAGTTTGAGGTGGCAACATTGCTCCTCTGAGCTTTCTACTCAGTTGCATCAAATCAGCCCCCTTAAATAATGAGGGCCAGAGGAGAGTGTTTGCCTCCTGTCCTAAAATCATCGGTAGATCTCCAAACACTTTACCAAGGTCACTGTTGCTTTGTTCTTTCTCAAGAAACTGAGGCACAGGGAAGCTGAGTGAGCTGCTAGATGATATTTAGTGATTTCATGAGGAAAAGATGAGGCCTTGTGGATTCCATACCTCTCATTTTCTATACCATAAAGTATATTTATTCAAAACTAGAAAACTGGCCAAAGACACAAAATTAGGTTTATACTAATTCTAAGGTTTAACAAGTTAAACAAAAACATGCCGAGAACTGAATCATAAGGACATAAGGAGGCTCAGACAGCATCTATCTTTCTTTGAGGCCTTTAAGGAGCAGAAGGAGCTACTGAGGGAGTCTCTGTGCAGATATTTATAGAGTGAAAGCCAAGCAGAAACACAGCTACAAAACACTTCCCGTCTTCTGGGGGCATTACCAGCTTCCCTGACCAACCTGTTCCCACTCCAGTGAAGAGGTCTCCTATGTGAACCCTGAAACCTGAGCCTGCTCCTACAAATGAGCATAGTTGTGAGCAACTCTCTGATCTCCATCAGACAACCACAGTGGAGGATGTACCTTTTATTGCTAGGAGTCATCCCTAAATGTGGGTGCCTGCAGGTCCCAGAGCTCCCACCTTATCACTGAGGACCCCAAAAGAGCTACCTGTTTCCCATTAGCCAATTGTTTCAAGAGCTACTTAAGTTTCCAGCCCAGGTTTTGACTCTCGTAGCCTGAGTGTGTGTTAATTTAAATAAGACCTACCCAGAACAGAAATTTTGGCTGCAAAATACTGGTAGTTGTGAGCTCAGCAGCATGCAGTGAGAGTGAATGAGACACACAGAGCCCAGCCGAGTACAGGAGACACAAAGCATCTGTGTGAGCTCTTCAGGAGAGCAACAAATGAAAAACAAAGCATTAATGTGACCCAAGAGCAGACTACTCATGGGTGTTTTTCAATTACAATAGCCTATTATAAAGGGACAATGTTCTCCTCTTTACAATAAATTTCATCAATTTATAAATCTTTCCCTTATTTAAGAAAAACACACAATACAATACAAGCTCCATCTGGCTCCATTTAGACTACAGGCCTTTACATTTGTACAGCCAGAAGCCATCAATTACTGTGTCAAGACCAGGGATTTCAAGGCCCTGGACACAGTAAATGAAAAGGAGGCAGGGAAGGGAGGGGGCAAAAGCAGGCTGTGAAAAAGTTATAATTAGTTGTCCGGTAAATGATCTACCTGGGCGTTATTAGCATCCAGGTTCACAGAGAGCATGGTGCTTTGCGAGCTTTTTTGAAAATCTAAAGCCATGAGGACACAGATCCATGGGGTGGCTGCAGAAGAGGGCACAATGGGATTGTCCTCTGCTTTTTGGAGAGTCACTCAAAGCCAAACACATCCCTCTCCAAAGGGCAATGATGAAGCCACAGGTGTTTTCCTGGAACTTATTTCTAATTGAGGGAGCAGAAGGTCTTCAAGGTCTATCTGCTGCACCCAATGGCCACCTACATCAGCGTGGGTAAGGAGAAAGCAGATCTTCCTGAAACAGCCATGACCTGGCAGCAGCCCCAGGCTCCATGGATGCATGTCTGAGCAGAGCTGTTTCAACTCCTCCTCAGTCAAAAAGTATCACCCTAGATGAAATTTGACTCGGGAACCTAAAGAGCAGGGCACCAGGACAACATTTTGAGTGGAGGACTGAGGAAGAAAAGGAGTGAAGGAAGAGACAGTGAGATGTCCCCTCTCTTCCTTACCAAAGACAGTCTCACAGGACCCAAACTTTTGTTTCACACTTTCCTCTTGCGTTCAGTCCATTAAAAGGTATCAGATTAGTACAGCTGAAAACAAACATGCCTCTAATTCTTCTGTTACAGCCCTCTGCCCCAAAGGTCTGGATTTAAATAGAAGCCAGGAAGATATACAAAAGCTCCTGTCTTGGTTTGATACATCAACAAGCAGTAAAACAAGCTGGTGACCAAGTTCTGGTTAATTGGAAGAGGAGGATGGGACGATGTCCATATTGCCTGGACCTTGAGGTGAAGCAAGGTTGTGTTTCCAATCTGTACTCCTGGCTTCCTTAGCTGCACGGCCACTGTGCGTATTGTCTCAGGTGCGTATCAAACACAGCTGAGCTTCGAAGGGGGTGTTATTAGCATGGTCAGCCATGCAGTTCTCTCATTTTAATAACAATCTGGTGACTCATCCATCCCATTAATGTAACAGTAAAAAAAAAAGTGTGGGTCAGATTCTCTTCTTTAACTTCTCCACCCAAGTTAAATTAAAAAAGAAAAAGGAAAAGAAAAAAAAATTGTTTGGCTTTAACCTGAAAAATCCTACTACCATGCAAAAAATACATTTTCATCCACAGCTCTCATTTTGCCAGTTTGTAATATTATGATAATTGCTTTCTATGTTCAAAACTGAGGCACTTAGAAGCATGAAATTGAATACTAAGGAACCTTCTTCCCACTATTGATCTATATTCCAGCAACACGGAGGGACCCTCAGCCCCGGACCAAGACCTCGTTGTGCTGGGAATGTCTAAGCACAGAACAAAACCACAATGCCTTGCTTCAAGGAGTTACAGGCTACCCGTTACAGCCCAGCAGTGGGGATCACCATTATCTTGCTAACTGCAGGCATTGACCACACAATAAGCACATACCCATACACTGAACTTTTGTAAATGTGTATTTTTTCAGAAGCAAATAACATTTAAGATGTATCGTGAATGGTTTCATTTTGCAATGTATTTTTGTTCTCTTAGAATTCAATTCTCATTTTTTTTGCTCAAAGAGAAAGCTGTAGCATTGGAAATACTTGCAGGTCTATTTTTGAACAAGAATACTTGGCTGAAATGTTTTGAACTGCAGTCCTAGAAGCTATGAAACCTCATGAGTCGGGTTAATCCATGCTGCTGTTTTGTGCCTGGTCCAGATGTGTAAGTTGGCTTTGCTTAAATCACTCCAAACTCTTATAGCCCTGGACTTTGCCATAAAGGAAGCTAAACACCTGGATTATATTTTACATCGTGATAATAGTGTCTGCTTTGAGCTACCAGTGTCACTGGAGATATCCTGCCATTGCAACACTGGAAAGTCCCCTTCCTCAGTTTCTGAAGCCAGAGTGAAGAGAGAGAAGGTCAAAGGAAATCTCTAGGGTGTTCCCATTCCCAGATGCTTCCTTCTCTCCAGGGGACAACTCTGCAGAAAACATCCCACCCCATCCCAGAGCCTTTCCAAGACCATGTCTGAAGACTGAAAGAGCAGTAACTCAACCTGACCAAAAGCAGCTTCTGTGTGTAAGAGCAAAGCACACTCCAGAGTCTCATGAAAAACTAAAAAAAAATAGCACTTACGTAGGACCACATGTGACAAAGGCTTCATGCCAGAATAAATCCTTCCTACCTTTAGTTTTCTCATCCCCAGGACGTACCTAGCTACTGCATCACATTTCAAAAGAGAAGGCAGGTCAGTTTGGAAGGGTGGGAGTTTCACACATGAGCAATAAACCCAGACCATGAACTAATCTGTACCACACAGTGCCTAACCCCTTGATCAATCTCTGTATTGCAGAGAGGAATGTGCACTTAAACACTGAAAAAACGCCTGTAATCAGCCAAAGTCAGACTCTTTTCTCTTTCATGTGGTTTGTTATGGGATTTTGGTTTGCAGGGCTGGGCCCAAGGAAGAACCACAGCTCAAAACCTATCCAGAGAAGGATGTTTTCTAAAAATTTCCTGCAAAACAGAAGTGTGCAAGCCCCTTCTCATCACTGTGTTGTTTTTCTGTTCTTTCAACTGAGCAAGAGCTTCCGCGAATTGTGTCCAGTGTGAGCAGGTAAAATGAAAAGCAAATAACACAACAGCTACATTAGGTCAGGCAATAGGGGTAATTGCAGAAAATGCCAAAGAGGGAAGAGACATCTCAGGTCAGAGATACACCTTTAGATGTCTGGGTGCACACAGCCTGGGTCCCCAGCGGGGCACATGCTGGCTCTGTGGCCAAGTCTGCTTGCTTAATCTGCCCACGTGGGAGACTCTGTGGAGAAGAGGGGTCAGAGGTGCTCAGGGGATGCTGGGCAGCCACTGGGATCTGTCTCCAGCCTTCTGCAATGGAAGGGAGGGTTCTTGCGGGAAGAAAAAGCAGGTTCATTGACTTTTGCAATGTATTTTCTGCTAAAGGTTTAATTTTTTCAAATCAGACATTCGGGAATATTCTGTGGTTGGTATGGACATTTCCTCTCCATTCCTGCTTGCAGTCAGGGAAAACAGGACAGGGCTCTTGTTGAGGTTGTGCCTTTTCTTTTTTACCTTCCTGTACAGCAGAATGGACTAGTGGTAAGAGAAAAATATGTATTAGATGTCTTTGGTTTGGGTCCTGTTTCTGCCTCAGGTGAACCCTGTTCCCTTTTTAGCATGCATGATGTAACTTTTTAATGCCTCTGTCTCTCCATTCTAGAAAATGATGGAAATAACTCTTACAAAATGCACCAGAGTTTTCAAAAAGAAAATGCAAAGCCGCCTTTGTCTGGGTAGGCACAGCTATTTTCCACACCGATACTGGAAGCCAGCATGTAATTCTGGTGCCCTGTTCCAATATTGCTTTGCCTCTTCATGTGTTGATATGCTGTGACAGCTTGTTTTATGTTTATAGGGCAGGTGTTTTGTTACTACATGACTCAATCAGCATGTGGTTATAGCAAACAATGTGCTGAGATGCTGTTCTCTAGTGACAAAAACAGCTCCTCTTCTTCTGTGAGCTCAAGGACCTTTGCTTTGGACTCTGTCACTTCGCAGCAAAGTGGTGGAACCCCTGAGCTTCGTGGCCAAATGGCAATAGACAAAGCCAGTGGCCAAGCCTGGCATGGATGGGTCCACTGCTGCCAGACCATGGGATCTTCTGACAGACTTACCTGCTAGAGCCTGAACAAATTACAATCCCAGAGTGGCCCTGTGACTCTGGCTGTGTGTCCTGAATTTTAACTGTGGTGATCAGCTGAAGCATCAGTCTCTGACACCCTGTGCACAAGGACAAAAATTCCTGGTGCCACTCAGCTTGGCCCAGGTGAGTATGAATTGGATGTGAAAGACACGGGCACGGAGGAAATGTTGGGGATGGGGTGGAGAACATGAAACGGAGAAAATGGAAAGCAATGGTGCGATGTTTATAGACAATACCTGTGACACCACGGCTGGACCATATCTTACTGGGAAGACAATTTGATATTCAGATTCACAGGATCTGGCGATTCTGTAAATGAGACAGCCTTTTGGAGAGGTTTTGGTTTAGGTATGATTCCTGAGAAGTGAAATTCCCCTACCAGATCTTTTTGAGGCACATTCTGTTCATAGTTATGACTGCTTAATTGTTTGAATTCAGTAAACTTAGCTCAGAGTTGATTTAATGAAACAACACATTTTGGCCTCTTGACTTTAACGCATACACAGGTTGGTGAGAGGTAAAACCCACCTGCCAGGTTGCTGTTATAAATGTTGATTTAGAGCCTGCTTTGCTATATAGCATTTGGATTCTGCCTCATTTACTTCCCACTTGTAAATGAGATTTCACATATTGTCCTTTAAGTTTTACCTCTAGAGCATTTTCTTTTATTACTCACGCTTCTGGGGATTCTCACTGAGCATGAGAAAGTCGACTTATAGAGAACATGGGGCTTCTCCGCTTCAGTGTTTAAAATCATCTGACCGTCCCCCCAGCCACTACTTTCCTCTCTTTTTTTTTTCTGTGCTCAGGCTTTTGAGCTATAGAAGTGATCAATTGCTTAAATTATTGTAATGGTTTGCAGAGGGAAGGGGGAGGGGGCACGAGGGGATGGAATTAAAAAGTGTCCCTCCAAGCTGGGAACTTGGTATTAAAAATCTCAGTCAAATCCGTTCTGAAACCGCTGAGCTAATAAATCTCACAAACACAGCTTTACAGGGGAAAGTCTAACTCAGTTGTAAGTATGTACTGCAGGTATTACTGCAACATGACTAATGGTGAGTGAATACTGCAGAAAGATGTCTGTGTATATTCATTTGAAGTCCTGAACAAATTTGCTTTGAATCTCCTGGTCTGTTTCTATGGCTGCTTTCCACAAATACTCCAGCAAATGAGCTTTACTAGTGTGAATACTCATCAAAAGTCAATTTGGAACTCCGATAGCTTAATATTTTCCAAGAGCGTATTCCAAATTACACACATGAACATGCAGTTCAAAATGGATGCTGGTTTTGATGTGATTAGTTACACATCCTGCCCAATCAGAGATTAGGAATAATACAATACAGCTCATGTATCCATGCAGCTTGGATTTCAAACTTTTGAGTGTTGGATATTTTCAAAGAACTGTTTGTGAAGAGCTTAGTAGCCTTGACTTCCATCCTCTGAAGACCTTTGTAAACAGCCATTTAGCAACAAATAGCAGTTGGGAATTTTGCACTTTGTGAGTGGCCAGCTTGCAGCAGGAGAGGGAGCCTGGATTTCTCTAATGAATCGCTGGTTATCTGTCTAGCTCTGAATGTCAGGAAGCTCAATACTCCAGCTTTAGAGACAGAAAACCAGTAGTAAGTCACATTTTCCACTGAAGTCAGCTGAAAATTCATGTTCATTGTGTGCTGTGGATTGGCATGTGCAGAGATTTACCCCATCTCCGAAGGGAGCACAGAGGACTCACCTTGCAACCTTTCCTTGAGAGAAACAGCCATCCATGAATCACTTAACTAAACAGGCAATCCTATCCTTGTTGCCCTAATTTAGGATCCATTGTGCCTTCAGCCTAAGGCTGCTGTCCTCTGGATATATTGACATACAGGGAAAGTTAGTGGCAAATGGTTTTTAATGTTGCTGGCACTTGTCTCTCCTCACACTGTCTTTTCATTGTTTTTTTCTGAGGATGTTGTTCCTTATCACAGGCTTTATGTCATCTCCTATCACACCTACAAATTATAATATGAATCTAGTGGATGGAAAAGAAATAACAACAATCACAGGTTTACCAAAAGACCTTTCCTGCTGCAGAGAAGGGTTCCAGGATCCTTGTGCAAAAAGACCCAAGTCAAGGAAGGCTGGGATCCTCCACAGTTCACAGTGACAGGGTGCAGAGAGAGTTTTTAAACATTATTGGAAGGCATTTGCTGCTGTTATTAGATGAGAATCAAGCCCAGTTCTCAGTATCACCAGTATGGCCAGAGCGTGAGGGAAATCCCTACCTGTCCTAAAGTGACAGGTTGACCAAGGCTGGTGTCTACTGCCTCCCATCCCTGTTTTCCCTTCTCTCCCAGAACAGGCTCAAAGCCCTTGAACTCCCTAAGAATGGCACATTTTTCAGGCAAGAGAGAGAAGACTGACAACAGTCACAGACAGCCACAGTCCTAACTGGATCAAACTTGTGGAGAAATGTTATCATTACCGGCCCCGACGGTTTTCCAAGAGGAAAATTCCACCGTTTACCCTGAGCTGCAGCTCCAGCTGCATTAAACACTGTTTTCCAGCTAATAAAATGAAGCACAATTTTTTACACGCCGTTTGTGGTGACAGCGCAATCAGTCTTGCTGGGAGCCAGGCTCCAACCGGCCAGGAGCTGCACAGAGCCCTGTGTGAGGCACCCAGCCTCCCAAATTTTAGTTTTATACCTTTGGGTTTTTTTATTTTTCCCAGGAAAACTCTCTCTGATGCTCCCACCCTCGTCTATTCGTTTATTTATTTACTCGTTCCATCTAGATTTATTTTGTTCCTCGGCAATTTCAGGTAAACAAAAAAGGAGACTCACTTCTGGGAAAAGGCTGTTAATAGACTCACTGAGGGCGAAGAAAATGTAACTTTCCTAAACAAAGCTGCAGGGAGCATTGCTGCACACCCAGCAGGGCTTTGGGGGCAAAGCAGCCTGGTTAGCGCAAGAGCACGCACAGAGTTTGTGAGGTTGGGTTGTTTTGTTGTTTGGTTGTTGTTTTTTTTATTTTTTTTCCTTTTTCTTTTTCTTCTATTTCATTCCAAGAAATACTTGCAGTAAACACTCAACGGGAATGTGACAATAAACCCGAAGTTCTGCTTCTGCTGACTTCAGACTGAGAGGCGAGGGAGTGATTCTGCACTCACTTCCATACTGAGTAGCATGGGGTAGCCCACTGTAAAACAAAACCAAGTGAGGTGGTTTATTGTTTTCTTTTCTATTTTTCCCCCCTCCTCTATCACTGTCTTTTAGCCTCTGCTTATTTTACTTGCTTTGTCTCCGTTCTAGATTTGCATCTTGTCTCCTTTCCAGCTCCATTTTTTCCTAAGAAATTAAAACTTTAACCCTGTGGTGTGCTGGACCGTCCTTACACAGTCTGCCTCAAATAAAAGGAACAGGGGCTGAGATCCACAGTAAATATCTGAAAAGCTGCTGTTCCTTACTGCTGAATTGAGTTTTTTGTGTTCACATGCATCAAGTGACGTCTGATCCAAAGATCACTGATGTCAGTAGAAAGATTTCCGTTGATTTACAAGGTCTGTGGATGAGGGCTTTGGATTGGGGTTGTGATAATGACCAGTCACCTTCTCTGGTAAAAAAAAAAAAAGGTCAATAAAACCCCGGGCAGTCAAAGTTTGTCATTATCACCTCCAGTCTCCCATCTGTGTTGATGCTTTTCCTCTCTCAGACACAGTGGCAGGCTAAAGAAAATGCAGATATTTCTCCCTCCAAGAACCCTGTGCTTGGATCCATGAGACATGATTTTCTCTCTGGAAATTCAATTTCTGAGCCCCTTACTGTCTCAAATGACCAAATGGAGAAGACAGTAATTGCTGAGAAACTTATTGACTTTTCCTTTTTAATTAATCCTAAATGGAAGAAAACCTGCAGTTCCCTGTCCAGACAGTGTATGTGAGAGAGGAGGAGGGAAGAGAGAGAGAGGGGAGAGAATCATAATTAAAATAACTCAAATTAATCTTGGTGAGTGCTCCTGCCACTTCAGCGCTCTGAGTATAAGGGGAAAGCGTCATTTTACTCCAGCCTTTTTTGTTTCAAATGTCAACTTGAATGAGGACTACCAGATAACACTCCCGTCCCATCTGAAGGGAGGCTCTTCTGGTCACTGTAGCATCTGCATCTTTCCATCTGCTTCTGTAAGTCAAAATACCTCGTGTTTCCTTTCTGTGAGGACTGAACGTGCATCATGTTCAGCAAAATGAAAAAATTAAAACACTGTCCAGGGAATTAGGTGACAGCAGAGCCTCTCCCAACCCATGGATGAGCTGATGCCAGGTGAGAGAGGACACATGAACCCTCTTGACCCATCTCATTTACGTGGGTTGAGTAGATTCCTAGTAGCATCACCTCCAGAAATCTCAGCTAGGTGATCATGGAAACATAGAATGGTTTGGGCTGGAAGACACCTTGAAGATCATCTATTTCCAACCTCCCTGGCCATGAGCAGGGACCTGTCCCACCAGACCAGGTTGCTCAATGCCCCATCCAGCTTGCTATTTATTAAAGCTTAAGGTTTTCAGGTAGGCAGTGGTTTAGGTGTGCTGTATTTGTCCAACCAACATGGCACAGGTGGATGGAGCTTGGCTGTCCCAGGCCCTTTCTGCAGCTGCAGTGGGACACATTCACAGCACACCTGAGCAAATGCTGGACCCACAAGGTTTGACTGACAAACCAAGTGCTGAGCATGACAAGGGGTGAGGGGAAGAGGTGAACAAGAAACTTCTGTGGATGCTACACACACCGGATGGTCTGGCAGCACTCAGCTCTTTAGAAAGTGGTAATTTCTGAATTTTGGCCTGTGAAATAGCCAATATCTGGGCCAAATTGCTTGTCTTTGAGTGATAACTTATTGATGGCAATAGAAGCTGACCTCAGAAAAAAAAAAAAAACAAGTTAAGGGGGGGAAGAGAAACCGCTGCTCAGAAATGGCACTGATCCATGTGTACCACAGAAGGGAAAGCTCTTTCTCCCTGCCCCTCCTCTCCAGCTACAGCCCCCAACGCCTACGGCAAACCTGGCCCCGAGTACATTTTAGAACATAGTTTGATGACAAGCAGCGACTCAGCCGACAATTAATCCTTTCTGCTGGAGAAGGGGCCTCTTGCTATGTTTAGCCTCCTCCAAAGAAAGAGCAGCCTCTTGGAGAGAGAAAAACAACCCAAAGACTTCATCCTGGTGCTTGACTCGCTCCACGCCGCGCTCGGAAGGAGCGGGGAATTTGCCTGCTTCGCATTGCAAGTTTATTTTATAAACCCCTGGCTCGGTTCCCCGGCTCGCGGAGCATCCCGAGCCAATTAGATTACACGACCAAATGAAGTCAATTGCAGACGAGCACAAAAAGCTGCCGTTTGATCCAGGTTCAGCGAAACCCCCTCCGTCTAGTAGTAGAAGCTAATGAAGGCCGACAGCTCGGGAGGCAGGAGCGATGTCGCTGAGCAGGGCTGGGACTTCAAGGCCACCCCCAGCCTCGGTGCAAGGCAAAGCGTGACTGGACAGTCAATCGGCAGTGCCAGCCCTGCCCAGCGAGCCAGACCTTCGGAGACCTCTTCTAGACCATCCTTCCCACCCCTGTGCCCCCTTCCCCTGCAGCCTCCCCCCTCCAGCACATGCGTCTTGGTGCTCTCTTCTGAGCTACTTTGTTTTGGTTTAGTTTTCTTCCCGCTCGCTGAGAAGTTGCTGCTGGGATTAAAAAGGCATCGAGCAAATCATCGGTATGAAAGAGACACGCTGAGAAGAGAGCAGATTAACCCACTCTGCAGAGAAAACTCCTCATTTCTGGAGTGTTTGTTTTGAAAATGTCACTTCAACGGGTCACAGAATTCATGAATAAAAACCCAGCCTTATTTCCATTCAAAAAGGAATAAAGATTTATTACCAAGCCTCACCAGGAAAGCAGTATTGACCCACCGATGAGTCAAGGTCTGCAGCATTGCATGCAGGAATATTTATTCCTTTTAATTACCATAAACTAGCAAGGAACTTGTTTTAATAGATTTTTATTATTATTGTTTTATTGTACTGTGGAAAATGTAAGCGCAGAGAAAAGAAAGACAGAATTGCCAGCAAAGCCTCTTGAGAATATATAGTGATGGAATGAAAGGTAGCTTGATGCTGATGGGTTAAATAAAAGGTCACTGACACTCAAGAGATCTTGGCAGCACAATGGTAAATCTGTTTTGAAGCATCATCAACCCTATTTTACTGATGAGAAAACCAGAGGCAGGGAGTAGCCCTAAAGATCTCCAAAGACAGTTTTTGGGATCCCCAGGGGAGAAAATTCCGTCTCTAAATATCAGAAAAAATTGTCTCACATGGTTACCTCAGTCTGGAAACTGGGACTGGTGAATTTAGAACCGTAGGGAAGCTCTGGCACGAGAAACGAAGTGAACATTTAGGGGGCAGCTGGTTGATGCCACACTCTGACACCACCTGTGGGATCTGGAGACACGTGAGCTCCACAGGGTAACCCAGATGTTACCCACTGGACATCCCTTCCTCAGAAGAAGGTGAAGACCACCGCCTCACAGCTACGTCACATTCATATGCATGGGCATTTCTCGGGAAAAGCCTTTCTTGGCAGGCTGTCTTTGAATGCACGTGTGCTGGAGGGCAAGAGAGCCGTCAGCAGGCTAACGGTAGTCATCGTGTTACCCGCTCAGCCTCCTTTCACACACCCAGCTTTCCTTCCCGGCCAACGGTGATGGGAACCTTTCAGTCGGAAAACCGTAAGGCAGGCTTGGTGCCACGGCAGGTGATTGACAGGCAGCCTGTGATAATGAAGTCCATTTTTATTTTTTATCTCTTGTCGAGGTACAAGGACTCGGCCAGTGTCCCAGGTAATGAGTGTTCCCTCTCCCTCTCCCTCGCTTGGATATGAAAGTGTGTGTAGCCATGTGTAGCTGTGTTAACACTACATTACTAAAACCAATCCCAGGAGCCTGTTACTGCTGCACACCTCACCGACTCCAGCACTTCCTCACGTTGATTTGCATTCATGCAGTTTGTGTAAACAACGCTGTACGGGGAATATAAATAACTGCAGCCAGGAATGCAGTTCGGCTGCTCGGCCTCAGGAGCATCCCTCGGTTGCTGCTGCAGGGCTGGAGCACACCGCCGAGGGGACAACCTAGCTCCATTCCCCAAAGTGCAGGATGCTGCTGCACCTCAACCTTTCTGCCTCCATCTCCAGCCCAAAAAGACAAGGATTTCACTGAATTTCACTGAATTATTAGAGTTGGAAGGGACCGTAGAGATCACCTAGTCCAACTCCCCTGCTGAAGCAGGATTGCCCAGAGCTAGAACATGTTACTCAGGATGGCATCCAGGCGGGTCTTGAAAATCTCCAGAGAAGGGGACTCCACGACCTTCCTGGGCAGCC